>JAUPMG010000002.1:6535109-6558804 GCA_031762675.1 Pachysandra terminalis | reverse complement strand
GAGAGAGAGAGAGAGAGAGGTGGGGATTCAAATGGGATTGGTTCTGCTGGTTTTGAAGAAGTAGAGAAAGAAGATGAGGTGTTGTATGGTGGGTGATGGAGCTGCAAACCAGAAAATGAAGGGAGAAAAAGAAGAAAAGAGGAAGAAGAAGAAAAAGAAAGGAAGAAGAAGATGAAGAGGAGGAAGAGGTGTTGTGTGCTGCTGTTGTACAGCAAAGAAGGAAGAAAAAAAAAACTGAAAAAAAAAAAAAAAAACGGGACAGAAGATGAAGAAGAAAAGAGGAAGAAGAAGATGAAGAGAGGAAGCAGAAGAAGAGAAATGGAGAAGAACTAAGGAGAAGAGAGAGGGGGTGAAAAGAATCAAAGAGGGAAGAGGGAATGAAAGGAAAATAGAGGAAGGAGAAGGGGTGTTGGGTGCTACTGTTGGTTCTTTACAGCAGAACAGAGGGAGACGGGTGAGCCGCATTAATGAAGGAAAAAAAGAAGAAGAAGAGAAAGAGAGATCACATTAAGAGTGGAAGAGAGCTGACAAGAACGAAGATAAGAAAAAAAAATATTTTTCTTTTATTTATTTAAATATAATTTTTAAAATAAAGTTAAAAGAAAAAATTAGCATGTGCTGTTAACTACATTCATCAGACGTTACTAAGAGGGAGTATAAATGTCGTTTCAGAAAATACAGAGTGTTTTTGCCTTTAGTAAAAAATGTGGGCTCCACATCCTCTACAGCCAAAAGTTAGCAGCAATCCATACAATACCATTGGATTGCTGCCACATGGCAGAGACAAGTGGTACCCCATGTACCCTTGTATGTACCCCTGTCACGTGGCAGCAATCCAAAGGTGCTGTATGGATTGCTGCTCACATTTTGCTGTAGAAGATGTGAGCACAAAAATGTGAGGGGGTAAGTAGAGTTTATCCTATATATTATTAGGCATCTACGTAGGTCGTAGGGTTAGAATGCATCTTCTTAATATATTAATAATAATCAAGTAAAAGCTCAATTTTCAATTTCTCGTAGGCAAACCATTTTCATTTAACGAGTTGTTTAGTTGTAGCACTGTAGGGTTGTCCTTGTTATATGGGGACTTGTGTCCCCGACAAAAGGTCGCAATCTCACCAAACCCCAACATTTTGAGCCAAGTCCCATCTCATTGCACCCAAACCAAACCCACCCGGGCCTACCCGTCCTGCAAGAATTGAATGATAAAGCTACCAAGATGGTTGCAACTTTGTTAGTCGGTTCAATCCAAAACCCAAATCAAACTAAATCAAAATTGATTTGATTTGGTTTGAGTTTTAAGATATTTGGTTCGGTTCTAGTTTTGCAATTATAAAAATGAATTATATCAATTTTGTTTTGAGTTAAAGTATCGCAAGAAAATTATAAGAATTCTGAACATAATTTTCAAATCTATCCTTATATCATAAGTCATATTTATGTTATGTCAAACCGTTTTCGATTTGCTTTTGGTTCGATTTTTAGATTTTGAGTTCTATTTTAATTTTAAAATTATAAAATCGTATAAAACCGACTTGATTTTGGGTTGAGACCTTGGTTTATATTGACCCAGTTCGATTTGGTTTAGAATATAAATGACGTTAAGTCCATTCCTCAATTCTCATGATTTCTAAATTTTTTAAGTTTCAAAAAAATTACACCCAATCAAATTTTATTAAAATTAAAAAAAAATAATAAACTTTTATGGTCCCACCTCTCTTGGTTTTAATGTAGAACACGCAATTCTTTTTTTAATTTTTTGTTTTTTCGTTTTTAAAATTATATATATGTCAATCCTTGTAAATATAGATGTTTGGGAAGGGTAATGTTAGAAGAAGACCCGAAAAAGGTTTCTCATGACGTAAAATTGAATCACTTTGGCAAGAAAAAAGAGTGATTTTTTTTATCATTCTCTTTTTCAAGAAAAAATGGGGCCAACTACTTTTTACATTTTCTTGCTATCCAAACGCACACGGAAAAGAGAAAAGTACACTTTCTTTTTCGGTTCTCACACTTTCTTGATATCCAAACGTAGCCTTAGGCTGCATTTGTTAGCGTCAAATTGCGTCAAATGAAAAAGAAAATGCTTGACCGTTTGGTTTGCAAGAAAGTGGAAAAAGTGTGGGTCCCATAGTTTTCTTAAGAAAAGTTTTGGTTTAAAAGCCAACTTTTGTTTTCTCGCTCACATGATCTGATTTTGCGTTAAAGGAAAATGAAAGTACACTATTCCAAATTTGTCATTCAAGAAATTACACTATTTCAAATTTGCCCTTTAAGTTAAAATAATTATATGTCATTATAATAATTATATATCATTATAATAATATTGTGGGTCTCACATGTGATATAAACTGCTTATGTGATTATATGTCATTATAATAATATTTTCTAGGTGTAATATGCTAAATGAATATTTAACATAACATAAATATGATTTATATCAGAAAGGTATAATAGGAAATTGTGTTCAGGATTCTTATGACTTTCTCGTTAACCAAACACATTATACAGAATTTTCATTCAGAATAATTCAATTTTCCTCCAACAATAAAACAACAACAACAACAAGAAACTTACTTTTACTTTATTTTCACGTTACTTTTACTTCATTTTCTTGTTCTTTTTCCTTTGACACACTTTGACGCTAACCAAACACAGCCTTAAGATTTTCTGTACTCAGTTTGATTTTCTAGTTGGGAAAGTCAGTCCTACAATGTGGTTTGGCTTTGGATTGCATTCATTGTTATTGGTTGGATCTTGGATTGATGTCCATCCATTACTTTATTAATATATTTTTTTATGTTTGTTAAGAAAACTATTTGAAAACATAATCGCGGACGTTTTAAATTCACTTTTTATCCCGATTCATTACAATATATTATTCTAGAATATCCAAGTATTTTTTTTTTTTGGTAGAATAATATCTAAGTATTTGCTCTGTTGCCCATTGGTGAATTAATAAGAATGGCAAACAAAATAACATTATAAGCCATTATGTATACTTTTCATAGAATCATTAGGGCGTGTTTGTCAGAGAAGCGAGTGTTTTAAAATTGATTCTTATGAAGCACTTTATAAGAATTGCGTCATGTGAATAAAAGATGTTTGGTAAACACTTATTGAAAAAACTCTTCCAAGTTAGATTTATGAGAAGCTTATGTAGAGTAGGAAATCTATATTCAGTATGAGTTTTGTTCGTGAAGATAACATAGATAAAGTAGGTATTTTAAACTTTTAAAGAGGCATTTTTGTGGAATCGCTTTTCACTTAGGTTTATCAAACGCTTATTTATTTATTTGAAGCGCTTTTGGATTCAAGAATCACTTCTAGAGCTAGAAGAAGCAATGCCAAACACACCTTTAACTTCACAGCTTCAATAATCCGTCCGTCGTATTACCCACAATCCATCTTTTTAGGGCAAAAGTCCCTTGGAGAGGAAATGTAATCTTATCAATTCAAAATAATGACCTTAAACTTGTTAATAACCATTTACTCTAAAAGCTTAAGCTATAAAAGAACGACACAACAATGAATATTATCAAATGGTTCAACACCTTCTGCATGTACTCAGTACGGAAACAATACATTCCTGAGAGAACACAATACCAAGGCAAATATACGCTTCCGAGATTCAAACACTCAACATCTCACTCTGATACCATATTAATAATCACTTATTCTAAAAGTTTAAGTTATTAAAGAATGGCACAACAATAAATATCAAACAATTCAACACCTTCCTGCACGTTTAGGCTTTGCACGAAAACAACACATCCATAAGAAAACACAAGGTATCGAGTCGACCACCAAACTTACAAGCTCAAAATACAAAATAGAAACAGAAAGTAAAATTCTCAAAAAACAATTCTTCAACAAAGTTTCACGCAGAAAAAAAAATATATTTTAAGTCAAATTCTATGAAGAATCATTTTCTTTGTAGTGTGATGATCCGACCCGTCATCAAACTGTTTGGGCAGATCCGATTTCAGATCCGCTTCTGTATGTTTCCCATATGGCTAAAAACACATAGATAAGTATTCAATAGAGGTAGCAATGGGTCGGGTTGTACATGAGTTGGGGCTTAAACAGGTTGGGTCAGGTTCGACTCGTTTACTAACGGATCAAGAAAACGTGAACCCAAATCCAACCCACCAACCAGTTCAATTAATTAATTAAATTTAATTTTAAATTAATAAAATAATAACTCATTCACTTCACCTATTTAACATTATATTTTTAATAAATATTATAAAAAAAATTTATTTAACAATAAAAATATATTTTAACTGATAAAATATAAAAATAATAAAATACTAAATTAAACTGGAAAAAAAAACCATATTAAACAGATCAACACGATTTAAGTGAGTTGAATCGGATTCGACCCGTTTACCAGCGGGTCGACAAAACCTAAACTCGAATTCAATCTATTTAATAAACGGATCAACCCTAACCGGTCTAATCGGATTAGATCGGGTGAGATTGGCGGGTTGAGTCTCTAGTATTCTAAGTTTTTTTTTTTTTTTTTATAAACATAATTTCATTGAAATTTTTGAACACGATATGTTGTGCGCCCCAACAGATCATCCTTTAGAAAGGATGAAATACACTCAGGTGCATTTTCTAACCCCAGCTGGGAGAACTGGTTAGCAACTGCAAAATTAACCAAAGCATCAGCCGCTTGGTTAGCTTGCCTGTGTACACGTGATAGCATCTCCACATAGGGACATGTTGTAACAACATGCGAGCTTCAGTGATTAATTCTTCAATCTGCCATGGTGGTTTAACCCCGGGTGAGTTTAGTAGGGAGATGGCTTATGAAGAACCTCCTTCGATCCAGATGTGGGAGTACCCATAAGATATGGCACATCTAAAACCATTTCTGACAGCCCAGGCTTCGGCTACCACAGCCGTGTTAACATAAATATATTCAGTCTTTATCATAAAGAAGTTACCATTCCAGTCTCGGAAGATAGCAGCCGTAGCGGATCCGAGACATCCCTTTGCTGCACCATCGAAATTAAGCTTCACAATACATTGGAGACAAACACTAACGAATCCAGATGCCGTCACGATCCCTTCTACTAACTGCACAATTGACTTGATCACAATTGACTTGATCACACTCTCTTGAGAAGGAAAGTATGTTGCGAAAAACCAAGTCACTCTAGTATTCTAAGTTGCCAATACCTATCATCCATAAAAGCTCGATAATTTGGAAGAGAAATCAGAAAGGGCAAAAACTCATTTTCCGTCCAAACACATTAAAGGGAAAGAGCGAGAGTAGTACATGTGACAAACAGCACAGGCATTAGATGTAGGCATGTCACGTCGCTGTTCTTCTTTTTATTATATATTTTTTCTCCCATTACTTGACGTCAAATCGCATCATTTCACTCACCTTCCAGTCCCAGCCTCTCTCTCTTCCACTCACACATTTCATCTGACTTCTATCTTATCTCTCTCGCTCTCTCTCTCTCTCTCTCTCTCTCTATATCTTCTCTTTTCCTGTTTGAGATTTTTTCTGTTTTGTTTGGGGTAGTCTGTTTTATATTGTATTGTTATTTTAACGTTACCACTCACGTGGGTTTGGTTGGTTTTGCTATTGCCACCGAGGGACTGAAGAAGAACAACTGAAACAGAAACCCAGGAAAGAGAGGAAGAAGACACCCATGAAACTCTATTTACTCTCACTACCTTCTTAGTTTTTTTCGCTTTTGTGCAAATAGTTTCTCATTCCTTTCAAACAGCACTGAAGAAATGACTAAAGACCAAGACTTTAAGCTTCTCAAGATCCAGGTTTCTCTTTCTCCCTCTCTCTCTTACAGTTTTTTAAAAGCTCCCTTCTTTTCTTTTTTACTTTTCTGTATATTTTCTTTTGTAATGTAAAGGTGGATGGTAGTCTTTTGCTTTGAACAATTTCTCTTCTTGTATGTCTTGGGTTGGGTTGGGTTTGTTCTTTCTTTTACAGATCTTTCTTGTGTTTGTTTTGTTTTTTGACAGACTTGTGTTCTTAAAGTGAACATACACTGTGATGGATGTAAGCAGAAAGTGAAGAAACTCCTTCAGAGAATTGAAGGTATTATCTTTTTCCCATCTTTTGGCATTCTTTTTTTCTGTTCTTGTTTGTTCTAGTTCAATAGAGTGATTCCATTCTTGATTTCTCAGCTAATGGAATAAGGTTCTCTCTATGTACATTTTTTTGTTCTAGCTTATCTAATAATGTTAGTTCTTGTAGTTCTGTTCCCATGCTTATTTTATTTTTTTGGGAAAATTCATGAAAGTCCATTAAATATACTCTGGTTTGAGCTTCTTAGGTAGGGGAAATATACTCTGCTTTGCAACGACATTTTTGCCAAAAATGATCAGAAATCATGAAAATTGCTGAATTCTTGAGCCAGAAAAGTGAATTTTTATATTGTACCTAAGTAACTACAGAGACATGAAGATTTGGGGAACCCAACAAATACATTCCAACTCTGTTTCTTGCCTCATCCTCTGATATATTTTGCTGTTATCATATATTTCTCATAATACATTTATTGTTTTTTTTGCCCTTCTCTTTCTTTGTGGATGTAGGTGTTTACACAGTTAACATAGATGCAGAACAACAGAAGGTCACAGTTTCAGGAAGTGTAGATTCTGCAACTTTGATCAAGAAGTTGGTTAAATCTGGCAAACATGCAGAGCTTTGGTCTACCAAATCCAACCAAAACCAGAAGCAACAACAACCCAATTGTGTTAAAGTTGACAAGAACAAAAATCAGAAGCAGGGTCTAATGAATGGCCTCCAAGCCTTCAAGAATCAGCACAAGCTCCCCACTTTCAGCTCCGAAGAGGATGAAGACGACTGTTACGATGATGATGAAGATGACGATGACGAAGAAGACGATTTACGCTTTCTCCGGGAGAAGGTCAACCATCTGGGTCTGCTCCGGCAGCAAGCCAATGAGGCCAACAATGTGAAGAAAGCCGCCGCAGCAGCCAACATTGGTAAAATGAATAATGCTGGCAATTGTAACGCCGGGAAGAAGGGCGGCGGCGGAAATCCTAACCAGATTATGGGGGGGATGAAGGGAAATCCAGGTGGTGGTGTGATTGATCAGAAAACCATGGCAGCACTAAAGATGAACAATGCCCATTTTGGAGGTGGTGGTGGAAATGCAAATTCTGGTGAGGGCAAGAGGGGAAATGACCTGAGTGCCATGATGAATCTAGCTGGTTTTCATGGTGGTGGTGGCGTTGGCCTTGGAGGAGGAGGTAATGGCTTGGGAGGACTCCACCAACAAGTCCAACCAAACAACAATAGTGGGTTTCCAACAAGTCATCAGCAGCATGCATCACCCATGATGATGACCAACATGCATGGGTACCAGTTGAACCAACCTCCATCTTCAATGATGATGAACATGAACATGCAAAACAGGCATGCCATCAATAATAACATGATGAATGATAACAAGTACATGCAACAACCCCAGATGATGTACTATAACAGATCTCCCCTCAACCCACCCAACACTGGCTATTACTACAACAATTATGGTCCTTCCCCACAATACCCCTATAGTGACCCTCATGGCCATGGTGATTACTCTGCACCATCATCATCACCGTCCCACATGTTCAATGATGAAAACACTAATAGTTGTGCAATCATGTAAACAAACGAACATGGGATTGTTAGAGAGTGAGGAGAGAAGTTATGTTTTGGTGTTTTAGTAGCGAGTCTTTTGACTTTGAATTGTTAGGCTGTTGTTGAAAGTGGTCTTTGGTTTATTTTATTTCAAGTATGGATGGATGGATGGATGGATAGATGTGTGAATCATATTAGGTGTTGTTTAAAGAATGATATTTTTATTTCTGTTCAACTCTTTCTTGATCTCTGTTCATTGTTTCAGGAGTCAGAGCCTGGTTTGTTGTTTATGAACTTTTTATGTAGTAATAATAATTTATTATTAGTTGAAGTGAACAGATAAATATAAATATACCAGTGGTGCATGAATTGAAGCACAATGGTCAACTGAGGACTTTCTTTCACTTTTTTCATGACAGACGGTCATTATTTACTGTTTTTTTCTTTTTTTTTTTATATTGTACTAGGAGACAAGATACAGAGTAGTGACAGCCAGTGGCGGACATAAATTATTGCAGTGTTAAGTAGGCGAGCTGTTCTTGCACAAACACCAAACCCATTTGCAGATTGAATTTGATTGGTGAAAATTTAGTTGGGGGTTGGTTCGATTGCAGATTTGGTGAACCCATCGGTAGTGAACCTTCCCTTTTTATAAATGTTTTTTTTTTTTTTTTAGTGAATTCCCTTTTCATTGAATATGGTTTTTGGGGCCAAAGTATACTTTTGGTGTTGGAGTTAAAGTGTTACAGAGAGAAGACACGAAAAGTATGATATATACCATGAAGTTGGGAGCGAGGATCCTCTGTTAACTGGTTAACAAGAGCTCCTCATGTTGATCGAAGGGCAAAACTATAATTTTGCCCTCAACCTGAATTGCTTTGTAAGGACAAGATTATAATTTTGCCCTCCCATTTGTTTAAGTGAACGGGAAGATCTCCTATTAACCAGTTAACAGAGGATCCGGGCTCTGTAGTTGGTAGGGCTGTAAACGAGCTAGCATGAGCCAAACTTGAGTTCAATATTTAAGCTCACAAGCCGAGCCCAAGCTCAAAAAAAGCTCGTTATTTTAACAAGCTTGAGCTGAGCTTAGATAGACTTCACTCGATTTAATATACATATAATATTAAACATTAAATATAAAATTAATGGTGGTAGTTGTCTTATATATTAAATACAAAACATAAATTAAATTAATTTTTTTTTTAAATACAAAGTTAGTGAGAGATCAAATATTAAATAAGGTTTTTTTTTTTAAATACAAAATTAATGATAGTCTCATATATTAAATACAAAACATTTAATTAGTTATTTTTTTTAAGCCTTTCGCAAGTTGAACCGAACTTTTTCGGAGCTAAGCTTTTACAAGCCAGGCTTGAGCCTTGACAAAAATAGTGAGCTTGAACCTGAAAATTTTTACCGAGCCTTGTCCAGATTTTATGAGCCCGAGTAGTTGGGGATAAATATAATAGAAAATAAATTACTATTATACCCCTAAACCCACAGAAAATTCATTCGGACTAACATTAATGGCTGGATATCAGTACTTCCCAAATGCCTTAAATAGCATTAGTCTCCACATAACAACAGCAATAATGACAAACTGCTTAAAACTGAACCAGGCAGATGTCAAAGCTTACAAAACGGGCGTAAATGATGATTTAGAATTACCTGAGGAAACGCTTTAGTAGTCAAGATTGTGTGAAAAATCCGCCGCAACTGCCGAAAGGCAAAATAACATGAAGATGCCATAGAAGTGCATAGACTGATCATCTGCGGCGAACGTGGAGTATGCAAAATTTATCATCCACTGGTTTAAGACGCTGGGTGTTAACTAAAGCTTGCACCATCATCCAACATTTCAACAACAGGAGCAAACTGCAAGAGTTCAATAATAGAAATTACTAAAATGTTTTTGCTTTCATATGGCATAAAAAACACCATCGAGTAAATGGTATATATGATTGCATATAAACCTCATCATCATTTTCTGCATAGATTCCATCCACTGCACTGTTCTGCTGGAACTCCCATCCAAGAGTGGCTTCAAGCAGTTCTTGAAGTCTCCTTGTCTAAAATGAAGGCTGAAGTTAGAATTTCCCTTAATAGCATGGATTAGTTGCTAGCATCCAAACTCAGTCAATTATTGGATTTGAGACTACAAACTAAGCTATTTGGGTTGCTATTTGCGATAAAGGTGTGACTTGAGAGTTCAAAATTGCACCATTCTCTTTCAGTTTTCAAATTCACTTTTTAAACAGTTCAATCAATTGTCATACATGCCCTCCAAATGCTAAATATCAATTCAAAATCTCCAACTTCCACCAAGTTCTAGAGAAATAAGAGCAACATATTTCAGATACTTCAAACATAAAAGAGGTTCCCCAGCTTGAACTATACAAAAGAACTTAGTACTCAAACGTAGCAGCTCCTGTTTTACATAAAAATCAGATTTTACATCTCCAAATTGGGGAACAATAGAGCTCCCTTTGATGAGAAGGCCGCCAATAGACGTGCACACTTACTAGGGAGGCTATTGTTCGTTATCAAGCAATAATAATGATAACAGAAAATAGAAGATCAAAAGTAAGCACACAGATATATGTGGTTCGGTGTAGCCAACGTCCAAGGGAGAGAAGTTTCTACCATATCAAATATGAATTAGGGTTACAACTTATATATATATGTGTGTGTGTGTGTGTGTGTGTGTGTGTGTGTGTGTGTACATAATCCCCAATATACCCTTACTGTACCATGGGGGCTTGAACCTAAAGACTAGTGAATATGAGCCATTCTCTCCAACAGAGGCCACTTCTTGTCTTCAACAATTTTACTATTTTCTTCCTTCCAAGGTCCACCAAATAGCAAAAGTACCCATTCTCCAGAAAATGCCTCTGAACACTAAACGGGCCTTTGGGCAATTTGAACATGAAGTTCATTCAAAATGGGGTTCTCAAGTTTTCTTTTTCTTTTCTTTTTGGTTTTACTCGACAAATATGTTTCTTGTCTTGTATTAAGTTTACCGTGAGTGATCGGAATACATAAATTATGTCTTGTATTTCATAGAAGAGAACTGGAGCTGGTCATATGGTAGCTTTTTAATTTGTGCTTTGTACGCAGAATACAAGCAATGCACAAACGATTGAGGAAATGCAGATAAACGATGGAACCATCAAAAATAAGAAAATATAAGGAAAATCTGAGTCCATGTGATTCATCATGTCAATGAGTATATGAACAAGCAAAACATTATAAAACTGAAGTCTAATCTAAAAAGTAAAAACTGCCCATCATGCTTGCCATGAACTATCTGCTTTAAAATAACAAACTAGGCCACTTTTACATGATGCATACCATTATATTCTGCTCCATCGATCACGTGTAACATCAACAATTTATTAAAAGCAGAGGGATAGCCATCCATCAACCACTTTTTTCCCTCAGAAGGAACAAGTAAGCAAACCATTTTCTATATCTTTTCCATCAGACTCAGAAGTATATCATCATGGATACTAATTTCTCTTGACGATTGCCTATTCTTCCTTCATGTAACTAGTTAGATATAAGAACGATTTTGTTTAAACTTGAATGCAACTGCAAGTGATCAATGAGTAGAAAAAGCTCACTGAGGGTATAAATATAAAGAGAATCATGCCTTTATATGACAAATAGCAGATATTTTTCTATTACGTGACAGAAAGGATCTTATTATTAAGAGATGAAAACTCTCAAGCAAATATGGAAACTAAGAGATGGGAAAAAAATGAATATAGAATACTCACCCATGATAGAAGATCTCCGTCAACAACTGTGGCTTCTTGCACTAAGGAAAAGAAGTCCTGGTACAGATCCATTCAAAGATCAAACATGTCTACACCGATTAGCTATTAAAAAAAATAGTCGTTTGATCAACAAGTTGGCGCGATTCACTGAGAATCGAACCATGAAAGACTGAAGACCAGAAGGATACTAAATCACTTGATCAAGTAAAATGTTGAACAACCCAATTTTCAGAATTCTTTGTTCTTTCTCTTAATATTTCATGATTACTTCAGGGCCCCAGGGATTAGCCGTGGTGTGTGTAAGCTGTCCCGGACACCCCGGTTATATATATATATATATATTTTATGATTGCTTAACTACTATGAATTATCATCTTTAACAATGACATCTAGGCCTAATGAAAGACTGAAGACCAGAAGGAACTAAATCACTTAACAAGTGAATGGTTGAGCAACCCAATTTCAGATTTCTTTGTTCTTTCTTTCTTTAATCTTTTATGATTGTTTTACTACTATGAAATCACATATTCATTTAGTTTCTTTAACAATGATCTAATTGTTGCAATTCAACATAAATATGAGATGTAATTTTACTCCATATGATTAAGAATGGATCACCACACATGACTACCTTGCAAAGATGGTGCAAAAAGCTATCTGTAGAGAGCCATGCATCATCCAACAGAACTGATGCCCCCTTTTCTGCACCAATAACATTTGTGCAGTCTTTTTGAAGCCCATACTTCAGCTGGTAGTAGAGGACTTTAATGAACTGTGAAATGTCTACCAAGCATCAGATATTAGGAGGGAACAGACCAACAAAGTAAAAAGAGCAAAAGAGAAGAGGATTCTACGAAATAAAGTTTTTTCTGTTTATGCGGAAGGGATGTTAAATTACATTTTTACCATAATGTAATGACCAAATTAGTCAAGCTTACATACTGAGGTCAAAACTGATTTTTTTTGGGTGTGTAGAACTATATCGAAAACAATTTACAGCGGAGAATTTCTAATTGATTCATACACGTATTAAAAGCAAATCAACTGGCAACAATATCCAGACTAAAGGCTCAAATAAAGATTAGAGAATGATTTAAGTGGTTCTGAATGGGAGATGTGGGAACAAGTCCTACTAGGTTCCAGTTTGTTGCAGTAGCGAAATCATGCACTATACCTACTAGCCAATGCCATTCTCAAACCGGCACTTCAAACCACACTGAAAGATGTGCCATTAGCATTTGCATACAGAAATATATACATGGTCTTGCTAATATATATGTTTCAGATCCTTCTAATTGTTCTTCAAAGTTAAACTGAAAAATGCTGATCAGGTTTCTGACCAAACAATGATGTAGCAGTTGCTTGGTTGAGAGTGAGCACCTAATGTTTTTTTCGATCAAATATTAGTCTGACTTTCAGAGATTCATTGGACAATATGTCAAAGAAGAAACACGTGATATTTCCTGCCTTTTTCTCTTCTTTCTTTCACTTGAGGAAAAAAAATATCTGAAAAGAAAATGGCATCTACTAGAAACTAACCTATAAATTCTGATAAAAATCATAGGCATGACACTCATCAAGTTGTTGATATTTCTGACTCGTTATTCAATTGAAACCTATCATTCATAGAGGGAGCCTCTGTGAAACTAAGATCGAATCTTGGATATTTCTTTTATTTTTCGGCAGCTTGAAGTATCTGCTCGAGCATAAAACTGGTTGATCTAGCGACCATTGGTGACATCCACTACTCTGCAGGCTAAGTAACCAGGTCATCATAACCCTCAACTTTAGGTTACTGGGACATGTCTACACAGTTAATATTATAATACTTATCATATCTCACAATTCGACAGAACATGGTTTAAAACCATGCATAAATTAATTGTCCTCTGTCACAATTAATCATCAGAAATATCCTGATTTGAAAATCTTAAGCTAGCTTATTGGAATTACTATCAGAGTTCTATATAATGGAATAAGAAGAAAACAACTTCATGGATAAGTTCTAACAGCCTGATGCAAGCTAATCTAGATGAAAGCCTATTATACTAGTTCTGTAATATTTTTTTCATGGTGAAGTGTTAATGAAAATAACCCATCATCAATCTAGAGATCTTTCCATATGCCCAATCCTCCATATAAGTAATTCCTGAGTAAGGGTTTAGGCAATCTAGTCGTCCTTCATGTAAGTAGAATTTATTGCTATCCTTTTCTTCGTTTCTTTATAATAAGTGCTTCCTAGATATCATCCAGCAGCTACAAGCAATATCACTGTGATTGAATTTTCTTGAACAAGTAACAGGTCATCTTCAAATAAGAAGAAATTTGAACAAGTAACAGGACATCTTCAAATAAGAAGAAACTTTGCAATGTTACCTTTGTGAACAGATGACTCCTTGTACAAAAAGGCTGCAAAGAAAGAGATGTTAAGTCAACTATAAGAACATTATGGCATTATGTCAAAACATGGATCTGGATGCAAGTAACGTTCATGGCAAACATTTCCAAATATATTTCCATGTCAATTCAAAGTCGTCAAGATTCAAGCAACACCCCAAAGAGCATTTAAAGCTACTCTACATGTAGAAAATAAAGGTGAGTTTCGCAAACAAAGGCAACAAGAAAGCTGTTGAAAGCACCCATAAGACATCATTACTCCCAGTTAGCAGTGATGAAGTGATTGTCATACACTACCAGACTTCTGAAACAGAAACAGAGAACCAAACTTGATCCTGGAAGAATAAGATTAGAATAAAGGATTATAACCAAGAGCAACCCATACTGCAAATCCATCTGGAATCACTAATGAAGTTTTGCAATGGAACGTACAGAGAAACTCTAGAAGAGCTAATAGAGACTAAACCTTCGAGTAAGAAGTCTCATCTAAAGGAAATACTCTAATTCCAAGAATCACCATCTATAACCCAAGCATACTGTTTTAAGGACATTGATTACAGGGGTGTTATTGCTTGTCTTACGACAATACTAATAATCCTGAAAAAGAAAATATTTGCAATAGGACGGATCAAGATAAGAATGTTAAATTAATTTCTAAACAACTACACATCAGCAAAGGTGCCAATATTACCTCCCCTACAAAACATACTAAAAATAGACCCACCATCAACCACTTGCTGCTATAAAACAGTTATGAGTGAAAGAAAGGACAGTCAATAACAAATTTAAACAAGAAACAGTATTCACAAGTTATATGAGTTAAACTAAATACACTGGGTCGCAATTTCAAAACTGAAAGTTTCGACGAAGTGCTGTGTTTGAAAGTACAGTGATCTAGTGCCAAATATACAGTGGACCTTGAAATGATATTACTGTGTAATACGACTGATACATTATATCAAGACATAGATCTCTTTCAAATGTTTCTGGCACTGTTTCTATGTCCATAATCACCACATATATTTGTGTCTTAGTTATTCCAAGTGGCATATCTCTGTCTTTATACATCACTTATACTCTAGCCTAAAATGAAATTAAGTGAGTCTAAAACCAACTAAAAGAGCCAAAATGCTAATTCTAACCTGAGAACATAACTATAAGCTCAATGTGTTTTGGAATAAATCTCTGGTTGTAAGGACATCATCATGTCCATGGTTTTAAATCTAGGTGAAATTTCACAAATATTTCACTTTTCATTCATAGGGATAATATCTTGGATACTCACTGAGATTATCACAAGAAAAAGCAAAGATTTACAAGATTCAAGTATTTAAGTGCTGATTTACAATGTATGCTTTAAACTTCAATTTTAATTTTTAATGTTTAATCCCTTTTTTTAGCATAAAATTATTTTACTAGATACAAATTGCATGTTGATCCACCTATCCGGTGCATCTATATACGTCGAACATAATTATGTTGAATCTAAAAGGGATGAACACCAAGACTTGTGAGAAAATTTTAACTTTCCCGCTTTTAAACTTAGAACGTAATAATTATTCATCCAAGTGATGTGCCATTAATTAATAATATTTCACTTTTTAATTACTAAAAGTATAAAATATTTAAAATTCTACAAAAATAAAAAAAATAAAAAAAAAGCAAGTAAATGCACAAGTAAGATGTAATGTAGTCAACTTATGAATCATAAAGGTGCAATAGTGCTTATAAAATCAATTTCTAATCCTTAAATTATATAAAATTAAAAATTAAAAGAAATTGAAAAATTAAAAGACATTAGTAATATGTAATAATCATAGTGGTGAATCTCTGGGGGATTGAACCGAACCCTAATTGTGCGGATCACAATCTGAACCGGCAATTGATTTGATTTCTGAGAATATTTTTGATTGTTCTGTTCTAGCTGGATGGAACCTCCGACGAATTGCCGGAGGCCAGATTGGTTTGATTAGGGCTTTTCTTTTGTCTCTGATTCCTTCTAATCATTCTGTGAGTTTGATTGTTTGTTTATTTGGATCTGATCTTGATCCTCATTTGTTCATTAACTGATCTGTTTAGGTGATCATTTTCATCTCAATTGGTTCATCTCAATTGATCTTTTATCAATTCTGGTGTGACATTTTTTACTCCGGCGATATGCCGGAGTGGCTGGAATTGATCTCTGGTGGTGTGGATTGAGGACTGGATCTGTAGATTGGACCTGGATCTGATATCTGGATCAAATTGGTGTGTATTGGTGAGAGCTTTATGATGTAGTCACTCCGGCGAGGCTGTCGCCGATGATGGCTAGGGATCCGTCCCCTTCTTCTCCGAGGGTTCTGTCTGGGTTGGGGAAGAATTTGGGTCATGGATTGACGGGGCATGTGGATTCGGGTCGCAGTAATTTTCAAGTGACCTTGGTTTCCGCACGGGAGGAGTCCCTGTGATTTCGATTGGAAATGATTTGGGTGGTGAGGAGGTATCTGTAAAGGAAGACAAGGAGATGGGGGACTGGACCTTCTGGTAAGACGCAGGTGCCCTCCCAGAATAAATGGAGGCAGCTTTTCTTGAAGAATAGTAGTGGTATGCTCCAATATATGCCACCATCTGAGGTAGATGGTATGTTGATTGTGGAACCTTAGCGGCACTACTTGAGATTGGAAAGGCACGATGGGCAGGATGTGTTGTGGGTAGTTTCATTCATAAGAACTTGGTGGAGGTCACTGGATTAGAGAATGGACACTACCTATTTAGGTTTGGGTCTGTGGAGAGAGCCTATCCTAGATGAAGAACCCTGGTTTATGGCAGGGAGATTGTTGGTTCTGAAAGAATGGAATCCTATGATGAATTTTTCATCTAATTAACTAAAGAAGCTGCCTGTGTGGATCAAGTTCTTTAATGCGCTCCTGGACATGTGGACGGATGAGGGACTAAGCTGTATTGCGAGTAGAGTGGGGAAGCCTTTGTAAATGGACAAGCCTACTGAACTTGGAACTAGGCTTAGCTATGCTAGAGTTTGTGTGGAAATTGATGTTTCTATGGAACTCCCTGAGGTAGTGCTAATCAGAAAAAGAGGGTTAGTGAAGCTGGAGGAGGTAGGTGTTGAATATCCGTGGAAGCCTAGTAGATGCTCAGTGTGTAGCTGTTTTGGACATTTCTCAAAAAATTGTACTAAAATTCGTAGGACTTGGGTCCCAACAGGTAGAATCTTGCCGGATCCTATTAGGGATGGTGATAAGTCTCCAATGAAATTTTGCAATGGCTCCGATCTGAAAGAAGAAGGGTTTACTAAGGTATGTAGGACTGGTAAGGGAGGTACTTCTAGTACTACTTCAGGAGAGGTGAAGTATGGATCTGCTGCGAAGACTGTTATAGGGGATGAAAAGGAGTGGGTGGTTTTTGATAACAAGTTATGTTGCCTTGTAGGTGAAGAGGAGGAGGTAGACCAGGAGCTTAGAGGGGTTGTGAATGTTCTGAGGGACGAGCAGGTTGATTCAGGTACTGTTATGGATAACATACAGGTGGGGATTGGTGAAGAAAATTTGGATAAGGATAATATTCATCTTATGGAAACTGATAGAGGTGAGAATAAGATGAAGGAAAGTAAGAATAAAAGGGTGATAGGGGAAAAGGCTTCTGAAGCTAATGAGAATCCAGGTTCTGGTTGTTCTGATAGTAGAGTGAATAAAGTAGGGAAGAACAAGCAAATAAGAAAAACAGGGATAAAGAGGAGGAGATTGGGGTGATACCCAAGGGGAATGTAGCTGTTGCTACGAGAAGTTCTTTGAGAAAAGTATAAAACTGATGAAATGGGCTGTATGGAATGTGAGAGGTCTGAATGACCATCTCAAAAAGAGGGAGGTTAAGGAACTGGTTAGAATTAACAAGTTGAAGTTCTTTTGTTTAGTTGAAACTAAGATGAGAAGTGTGAATTCTTCTGTGATTTTACATGGCATTGCTCCGGGGTGGAGGTGGTCTTGTAACTATGAGGCCTCTATTAATGGCAGAATATGGATTGTATGGAATCCAAATGAGATTGACATTCAGATCTTAATTGTTACTGAGCAGTTAATTTATACAGAAGTGTGTTTGTTGGCTTCAAAGGAAATGTTTTCTGCTTCATTTGTTTATAAAAGTAATAATGCTGGGGAAAGATGAAGATTATGGAGAAACTTGAAGGCTGTGTGTACTACCAGTGCATGGGTTATTATTGGGGACTTTAATGTGGTGAGACAACCGAAAGAGAAATTTGGGGGAAGACCTATAAATTGGGGAGCAGTGAAAGAATTTAATGATATGATTGATGAAAATGGTTTGATTGAGATGAAAAGCAAAGGGTGTATTTTAACATGGTCAAATAGATCACATGGCAATGAGTGTATTATGACAAAATTGGATAAAGCACTAGTTAATTTAGATTGGTGCAACAAGTATTCTGCTGTGGAAGTGAATTTCTTGGGGCCAAGTATATCAGATCATTCTCCGGCATTGGTATCCATGTTTAGGGATGATCCAAAGAGGAATATACTCTTCAAATTTTATAATTTCTGGCTACAACAACAGGGTTTTGTTGAGATAGTGAAGCAGGCCTGGACTGAACAACGGAGAGGGCTCCTATGTTTGTTTTTGTGTCTAAACTGAAAAGATGTAAGCAATTACTTAAAGGTTGGAGCAAGTCAAAGTTCTCTGATTTGGAGAAAAGGGCTGAGTTCACTAAAAGGGAATTGGGACTAATTCAAACTGAATTGATGAATGAACAAGGAAATGTACAGCTGGTGACAAAGGAGAAAGAGCTGATCAGAACTTATAAAGAATTGAAGCTCAGTTCAAGCAGAAATACAGAGTACAATGGTTGAGGGGTCGTGATGGTAATTCAAGATTTTTTTTAACTCTATGGTTAAACACAGAACTATGAATAAGATAACGAGTATTGTTGATTCTGATGGTAATACACATACTGATAAGAACAAGGTATGTGTATTACCCTGTCAGAACTTTAAACCTGAAGACTGGGAAGATGTTCTTGGTATTGGGATCACAGAGATGGAGGGCAGGAGTTTATGTTCTGAAATTACTTATGAGGAAATCAAGGAGTGTATGTTCTCTTTTCCTGATGATAAGGCTCCTGGACCTGATGGATTACTGCCCTGTTTTTCAAGAAAGCTTGGGATATTGTTGGGGATGATTTGGTAAGAGCTATTACTGATTTTTTTATTCAGGGAAGCTGCTGAAACAAGTGAATCATACTATTCTCATCCTTGTTCCAAAGGTGAGAGTTGCTTCTGGGGCTAATGATTTTAGACCTATTGCATGTTGTAATGTGATTTACTAAAATTTTGGCAAATAGATTGAAGCCTATTTTGTGTTCTCTTATTGGAGAGTATCAATCGGCATTTGTTCTTGGGAGAAGGATAACTGATAATATTAGTTTGGTTCATGAGTTGATGCATGAATACCATAAAAATAAGGGGCAGCCTAGATGTGCATTGAAAGTGGATATTAAGAGTGCATATGATTCAGTTAGTTGGGATTTCAATTATGAAATGATGGTGAAATGGGGTTTTCCTAGCAAGATGGTTATGTGGGTAATGGCTTGCATTACATCTACTTCTTTTTCTTTATCCATTAATGGTGGATTGGAGAGTTTTTTCCAAGGAAAGAGAGGGTTAAGACAGGGTGATCCTTTCTCCTTATATTTTTGTCATGGTGATGGAAGTGCTTTCAAGAAAGATAAAGAAGTGTTCTGAGGAACATGGGTTTTTACATCATCCTAGATGTAGAAGAGAGGATATTACTCATGTGTGTTTTGCGGATGATCTGTTTGTGTTTTGTCAAGGTCATCAAGGATCTTTGATCAGTATTAACAATGCTCTCAAATGGTTCCAATTGGTTGCTGGTTTGGAAATCAACAAGAGGAAGAGTAGATTGTACATGTCGGGGTTGTCAGGAGAGGAGAAGAAAGAGTTTGTTTTGGATTTGCAGATTTCTGAGGGGGTGTTGCCTGTAAAGTATTTAAGTGTGCCACTAATAACCAAAGATTGAAAGTGAAGGACTGTTGAGAGATTGTGGACAGAATTAGTGGTTGGAAAGGAAGATTGCTCTCGTATGCTGGTCGATTACAGCTTATAAGTGTACTTATGGGTACTACTACACATTGGATGTCAGCATTTATTCTTCCTAAGAAGGTGGTGAGGACTATTGATAGAATGTGTGCTGATTTCTTGTGGGCTGGAGAAGTGGGAAGACTTAAACCACATTTGGTGGAGTGGAATAGGGTGTGTTCACCAAAGAAGGAAGGGGGCCTGGATTTGTGCAACTTAATTCAGTGGAATCAAGCTGCAGCTATGAGATTTATATGGCTCATTATCACTAAGAATCAAAGCATGTGGAGAAAATGGGTGAGGAGTAATCTAATAAAGGTCAAAAATTTTGGGTGATGAGATGTCCAGGGAGTTGCTCTTGGCTATAGAGGAAGATTTTGAGTATAAGGATGTTGGCTAGGGGTATGATTGGTTATCAGATTGCTAATGGAGAGAATACTTCATTGTGGTGGGATGGATGGCATCCATCTGGTCCTTTACATCTGCTGGTGTCTTATAGAACACTGTATCAGGAAGGTCTTTATAGATTTGCTAAAGTTAGTTCAATAATAGATAATGGAGAATGGAATTTTCCTGTCTGTGAGTCTCAAACTTTAAGAGAGGTATGGAGTAAATTGGAGGAAGTTTGTTTGTTTAAAAGGAGGACTAAGGACAGGATCATATGGAAGCCCAGTAGCAAAGGATTATACAATATAAAGAGTACATGTGCTGAATTGAGAAATAATTATAATGACGTGGGATGGGGCAGCCTTGTTTGGTTCCAAGGAAATATAGTAAAGCACTCTTTTATTGGGTGGATTGCTGTCAATATGAGGTTGCTTACTCAAGATAGACTTCAGAAATTTGGTATAGTTGGTGATGTGAAATGTGTATTTTGTAGAATTATTAGGGACTCTCATGATCATATTTTCTTTGGGGCAGTCTTCTTTGAGGGGATGAAATTTGAGGAATTCAATATCCATTGGGGTCTTTTGTGGGATGTCTGAGATTTACAGTTATAGACGTCTTTTTTATTTCTGTTTCAGAATTGTATCTTTGTATAGTTTACATTACTATTAATACAAATCACACATTTACCAATAAAAAAAAATGGAGAAGTGCAAATTGGTATGTCAAAGGAGGAGCTGGCAGGAGCAAGTTACATGGATGGCAAAGAAGTGTGGTGGGGATAAGTTCCCTGCTACTATAAGGAAGTTGTGTTTTGGGGCTGTGGTGTATCATTTGTGGAGGGAAAGAAATGCAAGGATGTTTAGGAATGAATTTAGAGCTGAATGCTATATTTTGGATAAGATAAAGAGGGATGTGGCAGACAAGGCATCTTCTTTATCAAATCAGGTACTTGATTGTGAGGTTAACAGAGTTTTATGTCAAGAATGGCAAATTACAGCAGATTTTTGTGGTGAAAAGGTGATTAATGTTAGATGGGAGGTCCCTCCTGAAGGATGGTACAGATTGAATACTGATGGGGCTTTTTCTGCTCAAAGAGGTGGATCAGGTGGGGTGATTAGAACTCATAGTGGAGAATGTAAAGGAGCTTTTTTTTTTGCTCGGGTACCAAGAGATGTTCTCTACCATGAAATGGAAGCTGTATTGTTGGGAATTAAGTTGGCAGTGGAATTGGACTTGAAGAAGATTGTGATATCTACAGATTCTGATTGTGTTCAGCAAATATTGAATTCAGATAAGGAATGCCCCTGGAATATTAGTTTTCTTGTGATGCAAGTTAAGGAGGAGATGAGGGTTGAGGCCTGTAGAGTGGAACATATATTTAGAGAAGCTGATTTTGCTGCTGATCTTATGGCTTCTTATGCAGAACAAATGGATTGTCTGATCAAATTTGAGTCTGGTAGGTTGCCTTTGAGCTTGCAGGAGGTTCTCATGAATGATTTGAGGGGTGTTCCTCGAATTAGGAAACAGAACTGATCTGAAGGATGGTGTGGGTTGCATATACAGAAGGATGGCTGGGTATGTTTATTCGGCTAAGGTGGAGGGGCAGAGTATACGCTGTTTTTAATATGCTTATTTGGAGGAGTAGGTGTGGTTTGAGCTGCTATGTTTTTGGCTGATGTTGTTGGAGGGTTCTTAGATTTGTTTTCTGAGGATGATACTATGGTTGATATTTTGGGAATTGCTTATAGAACTTACTAGGGTTGATATCAGATTGGTCACAGGTGTGTGTAGTATAAATTACTGTTCTGAATTCAGTGTGTAGGCTGTGGAGGGAACTGATACTTGGGGTTCAGAGGGTTCTAAGTTAGTAGAACCTGCTGAAACTGGGATTGGTGGTTACTGAGCATGACAAGGGCCAGTTAATGTGATCTGACATGTTTATGAGTTTGTTTTGGGGTGTGGGCATATGGTTTTTGGGTCAGATTGATGAGGTTTTTGCACAGTTGAATCTGATTATCACTTATCAGTTTAGCATAAAGAAAGGGTGTGTGAAGCTGATGAATGTGATTGATCTATTTGCTAATGGCCTGAACTGCTATTGCTGTGCATTGGTGAATGGTTAATAGGATTCATCTTGCTGAATGGTTGCTGCCGGTGGACCTCCTGCAGATGTGGTGCTGCAGTTTGGGATGCTTTCCACTGGTTGAGTTTGCGGTTGCTTTGGTTGTTCATGACAGTATTATTACTGAGTCTACTAATGAATACTTAGTAACAGTAGATGTCCTTTGCTACTGATCATTTTGCTGCTACTAGTAAGTGATTATTGGCTTGCTACAGGTGTTTGGATGATGATAAGAGATGCACTTGATTGTATGGTGGGGTGTGGTAGGTGTTATTTGTTGTTAATATCTCTTATCCTATTTGATGGTGTATTAGGGTAGGCTATAAAATAGTCAGGTGGAGCTGAAGGTTAACTAGAATGTGAAGCTGTATTTGGGGTTGTTTGTTAGTATAGGTTGGTATACAATCTAGTGTTCTGAACACTGTGTGGTGGTCTGTTGTGCTCTATGCACATGTATGGTGTGACAAAAATTGTATTATATTTGTTGATGAAATAAAATATTACTTACCTTTCCAAAAAAAAATCATAGTGGTGCCATGTTTGCATTCTTATGTGGAGCAAATGCATTATATTTGCCTTGGGGATGGTGGCTTTGAGCTGGCTCAACACTTTGTCGATGTGACCTCGTTTGTAAGCTTTGTCTCTGCTTTGGACCATGTATTTGAATATTACATTTCTATTTGTTGTTTTTATGCTGTTCTTTTTTCATATTTAGATGTATTTTGTTAGTGTGGATAGTAGTTTACACTTCAATATATCAATTCATATTGACAAAGCGTATCTCAGTCTTTTAAAAGTATGTTCCTTATTATAACATGTTTGTTGTTATATTTCAAGTTATTTGTGCGTATTTATGTATCTTTTAACAGTCCACTAAGTTTTGTTAAAAATTTCTCTAAGTTTTCCCTATTTTTTCCCAATTTCTCTCACTTTGCAAAGAATTCATCAAAAATGTAACTACCTCTTGAAGTCTTGGCGAACACCCATACGGCCTTACCCCGCAATATAGATCTATGGATTTTACTTGAAATTCATATATCCGTATAATAGAACTTCAAAACATGCTTTTTGGCATAAAAAAATATAATTAGAATTGAAAGAAAAAACAAAACTGTTACAATGCATACCTCAAAAAGCTATGCAAGAGGAGGAAAAATGCTTTTTAAGTTTCAACTATTAGATGTTTTGAATCAAAGTATGAATATATTGGGACGAACTTGTCTATATTTCTGTAGGGCTTGATTTTTTTGGTTAGGGAGATAAAAGGATT
>JAUPMG010000002.1:6494928-6518670 GCA_031762675.1 Pachysandra terminalis | reverse complement strand
AGATTTTCATAGGAAACGGCCTGACTCCCACACTCATCTAGGTAAATCCACACAGGTGAATCTGCGAGTCACCTCTAAGGACTTATTAAGGATATCTGTATCCAGCTTTTCTCTTGCAGATCCTGACACTAGTCAATGTCTAGGAATAAGGTAATTTCTAGTGTTCGGTTAAACCATACATTTAACTTGTTTGTACCTATTAAGCTTTGTCTATAATTTCATAACATAAGTTGGGTTCTTGCTAAAAGATGGTTGAAATGCAAGTGACCTTAACCTCATTCCTGCGACATCATATAGACCATTTCTCTAACAAGACCTTTCGTTTAAAGGATTGGTTAGGTATGAATTCGACTCTACATAGTTGATCATAATTACTCCACTTTTGAGTAATTGCCTCACAGTCTAAGACTTAAATGTCTTGACTTCCTATTGTATGTCTTTACTTATACAATAAGATCTCAATTATTACACTGGAACGCACTAATTGAGATTTACATCAACCATTAACTTTATATTTAGGATCTATAGAAGTAGGGGCTGGCTTATGATAAAAAAAAATGATCATATCTTCTTATGAATTTTTCAATACACTAAGAATGAAATAAAGCCAATCCATTCCTTTTTCTTAGGAGCTTAATTCCTAAGATAACCTAGATCTATTATATCAAAGTTAGAGAACAGAAACAATTTTTCCCCCACCACAAGATTAGTACCAAAATAATCATGTCTTCAAATATATAAATAAATGATAACATAGAATTAACTGTAAACATGCTTGTCTAAAAACCGTGCAACATGTACATATGTGTCAAAATAATAAAGATCGGGAAATATTTATGTCCTCCACGAGTAAGGGTATTCTTAAGATCATATGTGTCACTATGTATAAGACCAAGTATTTCAGAAGTTCGATTAACTGATTTATGAGATTTTCTAGTAATTTTAGCTTGAATATAAGCAAGAGATTTACCAGAAATATTAGAACTAAATACAGAAATTGAATCAATATTAGACATGTAATTATAATTACAATTCCTAATCTAGCATGCCACAAAGAAATAGAGTAAAAAACATAAGCATAAGAGAACCCATTCAGCTTAATAAAATTAGTACAAGATACCAAGTACAATGAAGTAATCTCATTCTTGAATAAGACAATACTTATCCGACTCATACAACTATGCCATTTCCGATAACCATGGTGTAGAAGCTAATTTGTCATCTTTCCCTTCCATCACTGATCTCTTCGTCAATCTTTTAAAAAAAGACTATGATTCTTACATGAATGATTGCACTCATTTTGAGTCACTATCCATCTTCCATTCCTATAAAATTGGCTTCGGACACTATTGCAATGAGTTCTTCTTCATCGATCATATTCACTTGACTATCATTGACTTTTTTCAAAGATGACAGTGTAATGATCGAGTTTGTCACAGAAGTGACAAGTTCCTTTCCTTCTCCTAATATCTTCCCTTTTGAAAAGCTTATCATTCTTGGGCTTAAGTTTGGTATTCTTGGATTTATTTTCCTCAACCATATTTTCCTTCAAATAATTCTTATCTGCATCATCCTTCCTATCTCGATTACGAAAATATTCCTCGAATCGAAGATACTTTTTAGAGATTCCAAGGTATGATACTTCTCTTCATACTTAAGATTCTTCTCGTAGTTATTCCAAGCAGAGTGAAGTTTATCAATAATGGCCCCTACTTGAGTATCCTTTACAAGCTCTATTCCAACAATTTTAAGATTACCAACAATAAGTTGGAGTTCATTATCATTTGTCATCTTAAAATTCAAATAATTACTAATTAAAATTTTTTGGTTACTTGCCTCTTGGATGCAATACTTGATGTCTAAAGTTGTCCACAAAGACTTTGCCAAATGAATTGACCAATGTGACCTATAGAGTGAGTTGGAGAGAGCATTCAGGATGTGTCCACTACAAAGGATGTTGTCTTTCTTTCTTTTCCTTCTCTTCTATTTCAACTCCCGGGTATATCGTCATCAGAAAATTTTAGAATATCCTCAAGATCATCATCAAGAATGTAAGCCAGCTGCAGAGTGGTAAGGAAGAAGAACACTTTTTCTTTCCATCGAGTAAAGTTGTAACCATCGAACCTATCTAGACGCACTAGGTCTTGATGCATGACTTGTCGCGATGAACCCTCCATTTAGTAGAAAAACTTGTCTAAAAATTGTTGAAAATTATAAAGAGGAAAAGGAGTTTGAAAGGTTAAAACAATTTGCACCGTTGATCAACAAGCTTCAAGGCACGATCGGCTCAATATCTTAAACAAGTTTCTCCCCCTCTGATCAAGATCACGAATGCACTAAGGAACTAGTGAGAAAATGTCTTCAGGATACAATGAAGCCTTTGATCAAGATTCGTTGTGATTCTCGGATGTGCACCGTCCGATCACAACAGAACACTCGTGTATAGGACTAATGATGTCAATCACGTGATCGAAAGCCTTGATGTAGTAAATCTCTCTCTCTCTCTCTCTCTCTCTCTCTCTCTCTCTCTCTCTCTTAATCAGATCCAGACTAGATCGAATCTAGGACTAAGTCACACCATCAGATCTGAACTAGACTAATTCTGGACCAAATTTGGATGTTATCGAATAAATCGAATGATCTGGATCTGTAGTCTATTTATAGACTTACACGTGTCTATTCACTAATAGGCATGATGTTGATCCAACGATTTGGATCAATCCTGAAAGGTCATGTACCCTTTCACTCATCATCGATAAGGTATGATCAAGATCCTACGGTCAGGATCTAATCCATATAAAGATACCTGTTCTGTTGACACCTCAAACCAAACAACCACTCAACCTGATCCAACCATAGACCATGTGTTAAAAGAAAAGGCTCCTCACGACACTGCGTCCAAAGTGCACCTACAAAGAGCCCATGGCGCCTCAAGCACCCTTGTGCCTTCGCATACGCATGCGCATGCGCGGTGGTGCAAAGAACCACCGACCCAAGTGCAAAGCACTATATCATTCCCTTTGCTTTTAAACACATAAGTAAAAGAGAGCTCGCCTTATATAAAGCCTTATCTTTTTTTGTAGCTAACAGATTTGGGACAAGAGACTTCTCAAACAAAATAGGCTTTCTAACTCAAAACAAAAAACTAAGTTTTATTTTGAAAATATCCAACATTTTCTCGCCTTCGAAAGACAAATACAAGGGTTTGTCACCCCCAAATAGACTTCACATTTACTGACTTGAAAGGAAATCTTCAAGGAGAGTCCTTCGAAGGAACATTTACATTCTCATCCCCAAATGTCACCTCCAGATGACATTTGAAGGCCTCGCAGGACTTACTTGTACACTTTACTTAAAGATACTTCGAAGGAAACATGTTTCTCTCACTAAAGTTCAATCCAAAGGCATTCGAATCAGTTGCTTGACCCAGAATCTTGAAAGATGCTATGATAATTATTCCTTACAAGGATGATTGATCATGAAACTGAATCACACACTGAGAAACTTATATCTAAGGTCTCTATATGGGTAATTCGTTAATATACTAGTCAGCTTGTAAGTTTTATTCTGTTACTCTGGCTTCCTTCGAAGGAATATAGGTGGGACTACCAAAAAATGGCTCCTTCGAAAGTAAACAAAGGCCTGAGAAATATTTGTAGAATTCGAATAACTTATTTATTTAAAGATAATTGCAATAAATCCCCAATACATTCATATGCTAAAACCTCAGCTGCTTATATATATATAATCTGAGGGGATTTTGTCTTATCAGGTATGGCGATGATAAGAAGGGAAATGTTGCTTTTAGTTCTTTATGCATGCCACACATTTCATCTGATCTTTGATCTTCTAGACTCTAAGGCAACGTATAACAGAACAAGTTCACTTGATTGAATGACTCACCACAATTCCCTTCTAGAAATAACTAAGCCGCGTTGAATACGCGTAAATGTTGGATATGCATTGCTGCATGGAGATATTTCCAACCCTCTCTAGACACATGTCTGATCGACTTATATTCTGGTCAAGAGATGATATTTTGAATGCTTTCTCTATAAATAACAGAGCATGCCCACAAATCAGATTATTCATCAATTCATTCAGAATTCAAGTAATTCACGATTTGAATAATTGTTGGAACATTGAAAAGAATTCATCGCCTTCAAGTATAACCTACAGATACTTGAAAGACAAAAGAGTGATAACTTATCAAAGAAACATACAAGAAAAACTTGTTTCCTTCGAACAGTGAGGTTCCCTTGCTCTGTGATGTGCGTTCTTATTAACATACTTGACATCTCAATCTCATCTCTCTTGAGCATTTCTTTGTCTTATTCGTAGATTATATTTAAGAAGAAACGCTCTAAATAGAACAGTTGCACAACAATTTAGATTATCCTGAGACAAACGCTCCGAACATCATCTCTGTTGGTGCATTTGTATTTGTGGATTATAACTTTACCAAATAAAGTACTCTAAGCTCAATCTGTTACAAATTCTACATCATCAGTACAACCCGAGAGGATCGGGATCCAACTTTTAGTCACATAAATCTCGTACGTGAACTCTGTATATCATCAGTTTTGGTATGTATTCTCCTACTTCCAAAGAATCAAGAGAGCGAGTAGTGGAGCAGGAGCAGGAGTTACCCCAGGGGTTGAGGTAGGCAAGGATCTTTAAAGCGATGGCCCCAACATGATTTCACCTTATGGCCCTTTAAGGACTAAGTCTGCTCAACCCCTCCTGCGGTCTGCTTTCTTTGTCTTAGGTCCCCCTGGTCGTCCTCTCAAGCTAAAACCTCTCCTTCATCCCGGTCTCGACCCCCACGGGTTTTCCTCTGGTTCCCTCCTCCCTCTGTAATTTTTTCCCCACCTTGGAGTACAATGGACGCCATAAGCACCAAGCTTGGCAATCTTTTCATACTTCCTAGACCCCAACATCCGATTTCAACCATCTGAAGAAGATATTACGAGACTAAAAGCCAAATGGAAGTTTTCCCTCGTTGGCCTGATTTTAGACGGGGAACATCACACCAACCGTGTTCTATCGGCTCTCGTTACGATCTGGAACCTGATTATGATCCTCTCTTATCGTTCTACAAGTAAAAACAGGTTCGTCGCCCCCTTCTAACTCAAAAGAAGACATAGATGCCATCCTTATGAATCAACCCCGGTTGGTTATCAATGGTCAACTCAGCATCTGGGAAAACATTGACAAGGAGACAGATTTTACTAGGAGAAGACCTTCGTGAAAAATCTTATGTCCTCCTTCGGTAAGGTGATTGCTTCAGAAATCCTAGGTGAGGGCAACAATTTCATGCTTACCGGTGTGAAACTTGAATTAAATTTTTCTAACCGCTTCCCCCTAATGTCAGGATGAAGCTGATACCTTGAGTTGTAAACACAACTAAGATTGTATGTAAAGAACTTAAATAAGGTAATCATGAATAAAACGCTCTTTCAACTTTTCTTTTCTACTAGCCCATGCACTTACATATTTTCCCTTTTTATATTACTGCATTTATAGAAGTTTTGAGAGAGAGAGCACTTACATGCATTTCTATATTACTGCATAATTTATAGAAGTTTTGAGAGAGAGAGAGAGAGATATTCAGACAGTATATTACTGCATTGAAATACAGGGTGCCACAGAAATATGCAAACAGTCTTGTAAGGAAGTTTTAGTCCAAAAACATGATCCTGTAATTGATCTGCAAGGGTCAGGATGTGTTCCAACCTAAGCGCAGCAACAACACAGTTTGTGCTTGCTGCACTATGATCTGAACCAAAAAAAGATGGTCAACTAGCAGCTAAATTGGCTTTGTAAATGCGAAATTAAGAAAAATTTTAAATGATTTAATACAACGGATAATAGAAAGAATGGTTTATTTAAATATTGGACAGTAACGTCTGAAGGAAACGAGATGATAAGCACGAGGAAGAGCAACACGAGGGCTCAGGTTTACATGTTTGTAGGCACATTCATCCTCGTTAGCTGTATCTCTCTGCTTTGTAGTTAACTTGTGGGTTGCGGATGTCGTCTTGGCTCTGAATCAGTCGGATCTCTAAACTGCTTGATTGGGGATCAAAACCTGCACTTTTGTAATCGTTAATCGTCCTCTGCAATAGCGCCTGCAAAAATAGCAATAATTACATCATTCCACCAAATATACCAAAGACAAGTTATCAAAGAGCAAAAGAAAAAATATATGTATATATATATATATATATATATATATTTCTACGATCATTCTTATTTATTAAAAAAAAAATTTATCTATCATGAGATATCACTGTATTGTTATTTTGTATAACATAAAGCAAAAAAGTAAATTAAGATTTTTAGGTATCATCATCATATTTGCTAATAGACACGAACAGCAATAAAAGAGCGATCCCAAGGGGAAACTGAAACACTATTGATGGTGGGCATGCCTATACCTTATGCAACTTCGTCAGCAATACTGAATAGTATTAAATCTTTTGGCAACTTTCCTACAGGAAAAGGGGAAGGAACCCTAAAAAGGTGGAGAGCAAAAATAAGGTATAAAAAGATTTACAAAAAATGATTGTCACAAGACTCACATCAACAGGTTGATTCAGTTCAATTGGATGGTTCTGTCCCTTTTCCTGGTCGACTAAAGAAAAAGTCATCTCTTTAATCCCTTGAAAATGGGGAGCCTAATGTTCTTCACCGTTCTCTTAATCTGCAGAAGTCCTAAACAGGGCAGTTGTCCCTCTTTTATTCCCCTGCAGCCATGTATGGCAGAAGCCTTCAAAGAACTTTTTTCAGATAAAAGTTGTAGGCCTAGGCCTACCAGTCCTGATTCAAATTGATGCCAGAGCCATCTCAAACTCCAAGAGGACTTAGAAGTCTCACAATGAACAAGCAACCTACATACCTGCTACCAGAGCTGGGATCCTATGTGCTGGGATCCCGTGTGCTGAGTGTGTGCTATAGAGACAAACCCCGGGGGGCAAAATGGTATTTTCGCCCCCGGGTGTGGCCCCCCACCCCTAGGTTTGTCTCTATAGCACACACTCAGCACATGGGATCCCAGCACATAGGATCCCGGTCCCTGCTACCAGCTCTGCAAAGAAAACACATGCAGGTATCACCTTTTTTCCTTTGACTGACCCACCATAAAATAAATTTGTTTAGAGTAGGCATCAGTCTATCAAACACCCTTATCTTTTCTCCACAATGACGTTCTCTCTAATCTCACAAATCTTTCCTTACAACTTTCTCATTCATGTAATATCCATATTGCATTTGTAATCAGAGATTAGGGTTTTTGATGAATAATAGAGAAAAGGTACCAAGAGTGAACAGCAAGTACCCAAAGGCTTGAAGGTGCAATAAAAAAGGGATAAAAGAATTACAAAAGAAAAAAAATGAAGAAACACTAAGAATAAGACTGGAAAACAAAACCTCAGCCCCAACTACATCAACAGCTCATTACCCACTACCATATTCTCTAAATATCCCTTTTTTGCTAATTTGTCCACCACTTTATTAGCATAACTAAGCAACCAAGAAAAAGACGCTTGATAAGACAAAGCCATGTTTTTAATCAATTTAATCATGCCATCCAATCTCCAAGAGTCGATCTCACCACCTTTCACGTAGTCGGTGACTGTTGTCGAATTCCCTCCCACAATTAAGTTATGATATTGATCTTCTTTGATTCTCCCAATAAAAAAAGGAGACAAAACTTCTGCCCTAAGCAATTTCTTAGCCCCTCACCAATTGGACTCATCCAATACCGGATGGCCATAGGTTTCCAAGAGAGCATCCATCAAATTTAAGCTTAATGAACCACCATAGGAGACTAAGAAGAAACTTTAGGATTGTAGCAAGGTCTAGACATTCAATTCTTTCCATTTCTCATCAACATTCCAATTTCTCAAAATGGCATACATAATTGCATGAAATCTCAAATTCTCCCATCATTTTGACTACGTGAATGATAGGACACTCAAAACTGAAGAGGAGTATAATACTTGCCAAACTTTGTTTTTAGAATTGATTTCAGTATTGCAATATTATTTAAGGTAATGTTGGCAATTTCTAGAACATAATATCAAAAAGGACATAGGAAATACCTGCAAGCTTGATACTGCAAGCTCTGCTGCTCTGTCAAGGTGGTCATGATATTTCTACACAGCACAAGTAACAATGAGAAATAACAGGGAAGAAAATTTCCCAATCAAAAAAATAAAAAAAAACTCAGGTGTGAGCTTGAGGTGATAACAAAATTCAGAGGCTTTACATTGCTCCATCCAAGTAATAGTGCAGTCACTAGGTCTCCTGTGCCCTACAAGCATAGCCATGGACAGATATTGGTAAAAGAGAATTTTTTTATATACGATGCAGCTATTGCAACAATAAACACAAGAACATGGGGATGCATGTTCTAGATAATATTACATATCCAGAAAGACCCAAGTATCCAAGCAAGCATAAACAAATTATCAAACTAGAATAGTACAGTTTAATTCATTTCACACGGATGTCGGGTGATGGAAATACAAATAACACATAAAACATGTCAATCGGCAGGTTCCATGAGAAGTCAGTAAATTACTACGAGTTGTTTGTCCATCCAAAAATTGAACAGATTTGCTCCACAAGTATACTCACAACTCCATTTTTTTTTTGTTCCAGTAGGTCCAATGAAGCACTTGAAACAAGATCTCTAACATTCAAGGTAAAATGGAACCATAAAAGAAAATTGTATATTTTCTTGCACATGTGGTTTGTGAAGTACTGCCAGCATCCATTAATTAAGAAAACATACTTATTTTTCAATATTAAACATTTGATCATTTAAACTAAAACAGACAAAGTCCAGTAACTATTTGATAAAAAGTAACTTAATTGACAGCCATCAAATATTCCCATGGATTGGAAATTTTATCAGGACAATGGTCCAGTAATTCCAGTTCTCATAGGAATCAACCTAGTGGATTGAAACAATCTAGATCCTTTGCAGATCATGTGCTGCAGTCTGTATAAGTGAAATAAATTAACCTCTTTACCATGTATCGACATTCTAGATGCAAGATGCCATAACAAGGTCACATACATGAATCTAGTGCAAGACTTTTAGAAGAAATATGATCATTAGATATGGAATCATACTGCCAAAGGTTACCTTTATCATATCATATGTTTTATTTCTAAAAAAAGTATACTATATTCATATACCGTAGGCATATTATCGGAGTACTGATATCTACGCATTATTACCCACTCAATTTTATTTATGGAAGAGGTATTTTGTAGCAAGTGCAGATGCATTACTCATTACTTTTCTTATATGCCATTTTCTAATTGAGTTGACAACAATTGTCTTAATGGGCATAATATTTTTTTTTTTACTTTTTTATGACGTTCATAAATATCTTTTACTCTTCTAGTACCAAAAGATTAAAAAGTTGAGATTTTTTTCTTGTTCGTTTTTTGAAGTCAATGGAAATCATCCACATGTAACATATGCCAAGATCCCAGTCCAAATTCACTTAACATGGATTTAGTGCAAGTAGAAAAAAGGTTGACCACTTCCATCTTCATATAGGGAATTTCGGCAGGGCTATCATAGAAAGAATTAAGAATCACTTCATATTAAAAAGACTTATGAGCCAAGGAACAATGTACGATCAATAGATACATAGGTAAACAGTTCAAACAACAATCACATCCTCCAATAAGAATTTTAATAGTTCCAGGTTATGCATGAATATCAGATTGGCAACTCATTCATCAAATGCTCCACCTTATCTATGCCAATAATTGTCTCTCCACCTGACTCTCTGCCCTCATTTTCCACTATTGCTTTCTGACTCCTTGGATTTCTCACAATATGAAGCCCCTTCCAATATAGTCTGATTTCATTACATTAGTACCCATCAGGAATCTCCACTCAAGTAGCTAAATAATGTTAAGTTAATCTTAAGAGACCCAGTGACCCAACTAAACCAATCGTGACCAAAGCTCCCAAAGGCTAACTATAATCAGTCGTGTTCCTTAGAAAAGTGAGACCATAGGGAAACCTGAGGGACATGGCCCTGTCCAGTAGACAGATTCCCTTTCCAGAAGAAAGACTTTATTTTTGTACAGATCATTTCTTATCGACCAGGAAAAGAGCAACAATTTTTCCAAAAGACATGACAACAAATGGAAGAAATGCAACATAAACTACGTACCGTAAAATATGCAGGAATTTTGGGAATCACAATCTTGAATTGCTCAGGACGCTCACCCTGCAGCAATCACGTAATTAATGAAAACGTATAATTTTTGCTACAATTAAATGAAACAATGTTGGCATTTCATATTAGCCCATAAATTTAGGAGAAGGAAATAATTATTGCAAGACATATATTCCAAGAAACTTGAAAGACAATTCTATAGTCAGAGTTTAATGGATTAAAAGTTTCTGATATTCAAATTCAGGGCAAAAAACTCGCAACTGAAAATCAACATGGGTCTTAACAAGCATAATCAAAGGTGATTAATGTTACACCTTCACCTCAACATCAGAAGTCATCATTGGAAAACTGACTTACTAGTAGTGCCTTGATCAACTCAAAGTGTTATTATTTGTTTTGGCAACAAATCTCACATTGAGTATACATCCTTACCCCCAGACACGTCTCTCCAACAATGTCAAATATGTTCTTGGCAGCATTGCATATATGTTAATAAATAATTATATTAGAACCGTCACTCAGGCTATTAGAATCCAAAAACTATGTCATTTTATTAAATAACAAGAAGATCACATTCCTTGGAGCGAGCTCACAAATCAAATTTCCAATATAACTATATTCACCCAAAAAAAAACAAATATATAACAAAATTCCTTCCAGTTTGTTTCCTAAACCACCAATAATTACTACATGTTCCATATTTTATGAAGGCCCACTATTTTTGGTGGTAGCTCTCTTTGAAACTCCCATAAACAGGTATACCAAAGAATGTAGAACTCCTATGACAAGTTTACTATACCTTCGTCTTTTGATGACTACCAATGAGAAGAAGATTGCCATCTATCTGCATACTTGTTATCACAACCTGAATAAGAACATGATTCAGATATGTGCCATGAGATCAAAAGAAAAGGAAAATCATCATAGTACATAAATAAAGACACGTGTTTTATACAGGACAAGATACAATATACAGTTCATAGACCAGGTTAACTGTAATTTTACGTCTCAAAAGGTTCAGTTAAAAGGATGGAAGGTTAGTTTGGCTATAAATGGGGTGTCCTTGTCTTTTTAAGACAACACACAACCAATTTTCAGCTTGTCTTGCTATGCAATCAGGGGATAGATAAAAACAGTGGGAGAAATAGTTCAATTTATTGGACAGGATCAACAAAATCATGGTGGGAAAAAACCAATTAAAAACAATTACAATAGCACCACAAACCAGATGGATATAAAAACCGTGAAGCCTCTAAATTTAAAAAGCCACTACCTGTAAACAATAGTTTCATCTCCCCTAAGCATTAGAGAAAATAAGGAAACCTTCTATAACATACCAGTTAAAGAGACAAAATCAATTATCAAAACAAGATGTGATAGAAAACTGAATTTTTGAAGGGTGTAGAGTTCCAAGAGAAATTTCAGTTCCAATCAGCTGAAAGAACATAACAAAACCTTTGAAGGTCCAGCAGCATGAAGAACGTTACAGGCTTCCAAGCCATCGCTTTCAGAAGTAATCCTGTACATACAATTCTTATTTTAAGGCACAAGATCTACTATATGAAAAAGAAAAAGATGAACAAAATAAAAACTAGCTGTTTTTATAGAAATATTAAATGTCTATCATTTGGGTTTCCAATTGGAACTCCATGCCTTATATTATCCCATGCCAACAACATTTGGATTTTCTCTCCTTTTTTTTTTTAATAGATAAGAGTATCTGAAATTAACAATTAGAGCTTACAGCCAGCGTATACAAAAGATATACACATCTAGAACAAAGATCACTAGTTGTGGCTATATAATATGTACAAAATGGCCGAATTCAACCTACCATATTTTCCTATAGCCAACTGCAAATTCCCAGAACTGTAGTGTTTACCAATGGTTGTAGATAGAGTTGCATCGTCCCTCTTGTCTTGGAAGATCCACTTTTTTATTTCTTTCAAAAGGTACCAGAAAATGCAAAAGGTACCATATGAAAAATGGCCAAACTCTACCTATATATGTTCCAATAGCCTACTGCAAATTCCCAGAACTCTAGTGTCACTGTGTCAGAAACCAATGTCTTGTTGAAAGAGTTGCATCCTCCCTCTCGTCTTAAAAGACCCTCTTGTTCCTTTCTTTCAAAGATACCAGAAAATCGCAAAATGTAACATAGGAAAAATTCCTGTGCAGATTTCCCTATTCCTATGCCTTCTTCAAATAGCATAAGATCCTTAACTTTCTCGACCATTCATCACTCCGATCTTAGCCTCTTAAAGCTCTTACACCACAAGACGCATAGGGAAAGTGAATAAGGAGATGGTCAATTGATTTTGTTGCACGACAGCACATCACATATAACTAATGGGAATGGCACAGTTTCTAGCAATAGGTGATCTACTGTTAATAGCTTATATAATGCTGCTGCCAATTCCACAAAAAAACAAAAAAACCATCTTCGAAGTTCAAAGATACACTTTAACTCCAAAAAAAGCCATATATTGGATTTTGTTTTTGAGCTGTTCAATTTGTTCACTGATTCAGACTATAGTATGTCTCTAAAGATACCTAGTAACCCCCCACAAATAATGCAATTTCCTATCACCTACGGAGGATATTGCAAATAAGAGAAGCGGGGGCAGGAAAACACATAAAACTCCAAATAATAAACCAGTATATAACAGAGAAAAAAGGAAAAAAATAAAAAAATAAAAAATAAAAAATAAAAAAAACTGCTCAGTTACGTAGGGACACTGTATTGATCGTAGATTCTGAGGGAATGAAACAATGTAAAGAAGAGAATATTTTTCTTCTCACTGGATACGATGTATATTTTACTTTATATTTGCAGCAATTTTTTTCCCCTTGTCTAGTATATTTGCTACATCTATATAGCCTTTATTTCTTCAAAAACAAATGGGGGGCATGGGGATCGGGGGAGAAAAATATCGTCCCGTTTACTGGAAACTCATATTAAAAGGGCATTCAATGAAACATCAATGTACTTGAAGCCCAAAATCTAACTGATTATAAAGGATGTTTCAAAAAGAACTATAGTAATATCTCACTTCAGGATGCTAATTCTAATTGTCCTGATTAACAATCTGCATGGCATTTCATCCCCATGAAAGTATGGAATCCTCTAGCGTATGGCTAAAGCTTAACTTCAACGGCAAATGTAATGTGACTAATTCTGGAGCTTAAACGATTATTGGTAGTTTTGGAAATTTAACTCTTTGAATGATAAGGAGCACTAAATTATAACATGTTGTAAACACCCCAATTTGCACGAGAATGGTTCTTTGATCTTTGCAGCTCCTGGAGGCTTGAGCTTGGTATTCCTTCAATTCCTGATCATTCTTGCCCTTAATCCAAAGCCCTTCTAAGACAAATTCTTCTTGAAAACCCAAAATTTTGAGAAATTACCAAAACACCCTTGGGTGAACCCCACTTGCTTTATTTTCACTACAAAATCTATTGTTGACTATAAATCTGAATTTTAGACTGAAAATGCTTTCCAACGAGTATAATATCAGCTAGATTCAGAAATGTAAGGGAAAATGACCATTTTACCCTTGGTACCATTTTGGTCAAATTTGTGATTTCTAGAGGTCAAAATTATTTCAATTTCGGATTTGATTTTTGTATGCATAAACCTTCAAAATGGTTGTAAATTTGTCCAATTTCGAAATTAGTGATGAACATGGTATTTTTGGTATTTTGGGAACTAGGATAATTGAAAGGAAAATAGATTAATTAATCACTGGATTTGGATAAATATAGGAAAAACTAATAATAATGATAAGGATGGGACTCTTAAGGGATAAATATTGATGGATAAATGGGAGTAAGGTTTGGATAAGTGTTAAAAATTAACAATAAAAAGAAAGAAGTTGAAATTTAATAAAGTGGCGCGTAGGAGAGATTAGGAAGAGAGTTTGTTAGAGGGCTAGGATAGGTGGGGTGTTTTGAATTTAAGCAAGGAAAAAAAAAATTTAATAAAAGGGGTGATGAGTAATTTGTTTAGGGGAGGCTTTTAGTGATTGGAAAAACTAGTAAAAAAGCTTTAGAGAAAGGGGCAGTGCACTTTAGCGTACGTAGACAGGATTCTTCAGATTCTTGCAACCAATCTCCCAAGCCATTGGTCCTCCCTCCATCGATGAACCCATAAGCCCTGCTGCTGCTTTTCTTTGACCCAACGGATCCACAACCTTTTTTGCAACCACCATTTTCTAACAACTCACCCTACACCGAACTACAAACCCCCATTTCATCCACCATCTGCAACCCAAGCGACCCCCATTCAACCAACATCCCATCATCATCCTTTGTTCACTCGATTAAAAACATAACTTCTAAATCAGATCAGAACTTTTTTTCCTTTTCATTGTTGTTACTGTGCTCTTCATCAAAGGTGCTGCTCAAAATCTCTGCCGATCGCAAGCCTCAAAGGAGCTCACGATCTGAGATCAAAGCAAAAAAGTTGATTTCTGCCACAAGTAATTTTCGCGTATTCATCATCAAAGTTGCACAAAAGAGGGCACAGACTGATCCTTGTATGCCATATTTGCTAAGCTAAGATCAAAGATGACAAAGGAGGGGAACCAATCATCCGAGGTCTCCCACCAAGAATTTGATGAGATGAAGGAAAGCTAAACCAAGTCACTAAGATGTTGGAGGTCCTTCTGAAGTGTAATTCTATGGCAACTCTAGAGCAACAGCGTGGGTCTTCCTCTACTCAGCCGATGATGCCACCAAAAGCGACAATGTAGGCTCCACTAACAACACATCCTCCACCACCTGGCCATATTCCTCTCCCTCCACCTGCCTACATCAATCCCATGAATTATCTCCAAGATGAGGAAGGAAAACAAATCAACCCACAGTAGCCAGTGGTTGAAGTTGACACATGGTCTCCCCCAGGAACGGCACGTGTCCCACAACCATCGCTTTCATAAATATCACGAACACTCCATACGCCTGGCCACATACGTCCATACCAGATGAAGCGCACGATTCTTCCACGACGTCATCCTCGTTCTCGTTGGGCACACTTGAAGCCTTCCCGCCTTTCCTCTCCACGGCAACGAGATGCAGACAGGCTACCCCCATTCCAACCACAATTTGCAGAAGAAAACTATCTTGCCCTCCCTTTACCACCACAGAGCTCGGAACTTTTAGGGGGTTCGTCTCCTCCACCTTCAATCTAACAACTCGAACCGAAGACCCATCCTTGTGTCCTCTCCAACTTGTATGAGGCCTCCACATAGGTTGGCAATAGCCTTAAACACTGAAGAGGACCAGAAAATGGGGGATAGATTGATCCGTATCCCTCCTTCATTCCTTTTCATATGAGCTGTTATGGCCATGTCGTCCCAGTAGTTGATTTTAATGCGTTCTTAGATTTCAGGGGAAATGACCTCATGCTAGCTAGATGGTGATATATCTCCTTTGATGGAGCAAACCAGATGGCGTGTTTCTGTGCTAAAGAAATTGGAGGCAGAGGATTATCTATTTCGCACATGGTCCCAACTTCCTTCCCCACCTGTTTCCAACACTGCTCTTCCCCACTAGTAGAGAAAACTAAGGCCCTCTTCCATTTCTCAGAGCCCATACTGTTAACAACATCAATCTCCAGACAAACAAACTTGCTCGATTGCACAGTGCTACAAACGACCCGATTTTCATCTATTACGTTGCAGGAGCCTAGACTCGTAGCTGGAGAGGGGAACGTTGGTGGTTCTAACCACGAAGAAACTTTCTTAGCAAAAATCTTCCACTCCAACCCTTCTTTAAACCTCCGGAATGCAGATCCAACCCATCCTAGTGCCGCTAAAAACCGAAACCCTCAAAAAAAACCACCACCATTCAATTTCATCTCTGCAACGCATGTTCTTTTGCTTTGGTATGTTTTCCATTTTTCTGGTTCTATCACGCCACTCCATGTTGGCTAGAAGGCAGACTGTGCCAACCCATCGGAAGAGCCCTCTAACAAGATTAACTACGCTGATTTTACCGTTGCTGGACTCCGATATTCTGGTTTCCGCTCTGCTCGCCATCTCCAAACGGAAATCCTTCCCTTCAATGGAAAATACCCAACTTCACACATTTGGCCTTCCCCCACGAACACCAACAAGGGGAGGAACCAGAGCTCCGTGCTGGATAGTACGTGAATCAGAAGACTGAGGATGGGTTGTGGAGAGCAGGTGGCGGAGGTGCGAGGGGAGGTGGGAGGACAACGCAACAAAGGAGGTGGTGTCCCGAAGAATCTGTGCAAAAAATGGGCGGGTGGAAGGGGGAGGCGGTGGAAATGGAGTGAGAGGCAATGGTGGTGGCGAAAATGGAGGGAGAGGCAAATGGGTTGCGGGTGGGGGTGGAGGTGGCGGAGAGAGAAATGGTAGCGCAGTAATCCTCATTTAAGTTGACATCATCCCTAATGATTGTTTATAGATCGTTAACATATTTTATTATCATGGAAACAATTGAGTTTTCTAACTCAAAAAACTGAACTTGTAACACCCAAAGATGATTGAGCTCCCTGAACATTCTAATACTTATTCTTACTTGGAAAAGAATAAGGCAACCAACAGAGAACACACATCTCACTAGATATTCAATCCCAAAGTAACTTTCAGGAGGTAGAGAGAAAACCCCTGGCCCTGTACAAAAAAGGAGAAGTAGAAGACGTGATGCAATCAGACAGCTAATCATTAGAGTTAAACCCAAACTTTTCTTTCTATTCTTCTCTTTTGATGACTGATTCTTTATTGGGGAAGGAGTAATAATCCTGAACTTAAAGCCCATAAACAGAAAGAAGGCCATGCATGAGTATGGACATGAAAGTTCCATGAACTACAGCATTCTAAATAGTAATAAATTGAGAAAGATCAACCTATTCAATTTACTTTATACAAAAGAAACAATGGAAAGAAAGAAACTAATCCTTTCCATCACCACCTCCTGCAAGATGTACTTCTCTTTATTATGTTTGTTAGTATTAATAATTGGGTGCCCTTAAAAACCCTTTCCTTACTAAGATGTTCTGTCTTGAAAATGCAGACAATGGTCTATTTTCTTTATGGATACAACTTCTGTGTTCTCATCAGCATTTGTATCATCTGCTGATATTAAACTTTGGAATAATTCAGAGTTATCATAACAATAGGTGACCAATTTTTTCTACTTTTGATTGATATCAATATTTCACTGAAATATATACGTATAATATAGAGTTCCATCGGTATAAACCACCTGTTTCTATCCAAATATGTCACGTTATCAACTATCTATCATCCTATCAAAAAGGAGAAGCAATTCCTTCGGAACCCATTATGCCATATGTCAACCTTATTATTATCAAGGCTTCAACATTTAATCTTTGGAGTTTGGAGTTCAGCATTTTAGATAGCAGGAGATAAACTATTTGGTAAAGAAGGTAAATTTTAAAGCATGGAGAAAACTGTGTGAACCAAGGCAAGCTCCACCAATCCAATAGCAAGATATAATATCAACAAAAGTAAAGAGTACCTGAATCCCGCCAATTGTTCTGCTTCGAATTGGTTAGGAGTTAACATTGAAGCAACTGGGACAACCTAAACATACAAGTGTCACCAAACCATATAATCACACACACACACACACACAAAAAGAAAAAAAAAACCTTAAAACTTTTTATGTAGAGGAATAAACAAACAAAAAAGAAAGAAAAAGTAAGATGGTTCAAGGTATTCCAGGTCAAATCCAATAACAATATTTGCACACAGCTGTTCAATGGATGAGCTTCTTCAGAAGCTTCCTTTAATGTCAACAGGTAGCCTTCAAATCTCAGTTACAGCACCAATTTTTTTGATGGATAACCAACAGAATGTATTAATGAGAATAAAAAGGTACAACAACAGAAGGTAAAGAGCTAGGCGCACTAGATTGGAATCATGGCCCAAAAAGAAAAGTTACAGCAACAATTTTAGTCCCAGTTGAACTTGAAGGGCCAACATTTCAATATCTATCTTCCAAAGTTTCATACGTGCATTAGAGTTTATGTAAGATGAATTTTAGAAGGGAACCATAATAGTAAAATTGATGCAAAAAAAAATTTAACGAGCAAATCCTTATAGAACATCAAAAACTACCTAGTTTTTTTTATGCTATGACATTTTATTATAAATCTAACAAGAAATAATAGACGCAAAACACGAATCAAAAGCTTTGAACAAGGTGCAATCACATAGTAAATTAAAAGAATGATAAGCATTCAAGCACCGGTAAGTTCACTGACAGCAAACTATCACACATATGAAATGCCATTGTTTAACCAGGGACTCATGCATCAGCTCATCTAGTTTGCCACTGAGAAGAATTCACTTGGAGATATACAAGCATGGTTTTAAATTTCCCCGAAACATAGTGAAGTTTCCCCATTTGAAACCAAAATTTTCCCTACATCAATATTTCCCTAAATTATTATTTTTTTTTGGGTACATGTCTGTACGAGAAATATCACAAAATAGCAAAATCCCCCTCGTTATTTCCCCCAATATTTCCTCATTTCAAAGATGCAAAGCTTCCCTCGAAATCAAAATTTAAAACCATGCATACAAGTCAACTAAGAATTTTTTTCATTATCAAATAATATAATTACTAAATAAAAAATTAAAATTTGAGAAAATATAAATAATGCAGCATATGAAAATAAGAAAATATATCCAAAAATTTTAAAATGTGATGATCTAATTCAAACCTAGTGAGTCAATATCCAGCTGTCCCAAGTTTACTGATTTTGACTGGAATCAGTCACCCTAGTCACTGCAAACTATGTACCCAATCCCAACCAAAATTTTATTGAATCCATAGTGTTTAAACTCGGTATCGGATCGGGGATCGTCCCGGTCAGAGACCGAGTGATCAGCAACCAACTCGGGATCGGGCGATCCAAACATGGCCCAATTTTTATTTTATTTTTAAAAAAGAAACTTTTTGAGGGGTGCCGGACGATCCATATTGGATCGTCCGATCTGACTCATCTGAAACCGAGTCAGATCGTTTAGATCAGATGACCGGACTCGGTTTTGGACCGAGTCAGAGATTTTTTAATAAATAGGGATCAGCTTGGGATCGCGACTCGTCCCGAGCTGATCACGAGTTGGATCGGCCGATCCAGATCGGGATCGGTGACCGGTTAATCCTTTACACCACGATTGTATCAACCTGTTGAATTCCAAGTTGACTAGTCGCATTTTAAAAGCATTGAACAAAATACTATATATCAAAAATATAAATAAAATAGAAAGAGTGATTCCGATGGCATCACATTTATTTAGAAGCTTTTCCATGTTGACACATGGATGCATGAACTACCATAGTCCAAGAAGTATTGGATCAATAAATAAACATGTCATACATGATCAGAACCAAATCACTTTGTTTTGGGCCAGACTTTCAGATATTAAATATATTATAAAGATTTTGATGCCATTTGATAGCTTATTCAATTCCAATCAAGCCCAAGACTGCAGCTTCAAATTGATTTCAGGATGATGCGACCGACTTACAAGGCGCAAAGCCAAAACAGGATTGCTGTTTTGGAGATTATCTTTTTGGTGGAACCCACAAGATTATGATTATTCATTTTAGAAGGTATTTGATGTTTTTAGTAGGATATATAACTTGCAAGGATTTTTATTTTCAAATTCTTTAGTAGAGAAGGTTCTCCACATATAAGAATGATAGTTAAGCAGAATTGAAGGTTAAATTATAGTAACATAGAACATGATGATGATGATGGAGAAAATTCTTACACTAGTCAATTAAAATGCTCACCTTCTCGCGATACACAGATACCAAGTCTGGAGGAACATAAAGCTTTCCTTCATCACCCATCACCGGATCACAAACTATACATCAAAATCCCAATAAACAATGAGAACGAACTTCCAGATATGAAGCTGCAAATGAAGTCGTGATTTTGATTCTTAAATCCTTATGCTAGAGCAACCATTAAAAAAAATATACACTTCAAATATGTGATTGGATGGAAGGAATGACAAATAAAATGTATCTATAGATTAGGATGCCGAAGTGATTGGGTTGCCAAAAATCGACTTGGAGATACAAAATGATGAAGTGGACAACCAAACCTTTTAAACTTAATACAGACAGAAGAAGTAAACAAAATATATCCACAAATGAAAAACATTGCTAGAAGGCTTTCAGTCTCACCAATCTAGCCTATTGATCTTGATCACAACAAAGATTTAACATTTTACTCATGTAGTTGGCATAAATACTTGGAATAGCACTAAGCAATGAGGGGATAAGAGCAATCCTTGAGGTTTTAAATATTACTTAGACACACCCCTTGTAGTTTGGCATATATACTTTAGTACACTTTATGTTTCTAACAGGATACAAACCTCCAACAGTTTGCCTGTGCAAAACTAAAATACCCCTTGATTGCAATGCCATCCCTCTATGTAACATTCTCTTCTTTTACAACTAGTGTCAATAATCTTCTAGATGAAGATGGTGCTATCAATCTGCCCTCAGTTTTGAGGAACAGCATAATATAGGGGGTGTTCTGGTACTAGAATTGGATTATAGAATTGAGACTTGGTCACAAATTCCCTCATAGGTTGTGTTTAATACAAGGAACTGGAATTGGATTATAGAATTGTAGTTCATAGAATAAAAATTCCATAGAATTGAAATTATTTTGCTAGGTTGCCCATATAACCACATGGCAATTGATATCATATGCCCGTTGAGTAATTTTATCAAACATGTAAAGATAGTGACAATAGTTGTTGGCAGGTGGCTGTGGTGGTTGAAGAGTAGTGGATGTAGGGATGTCAACAGGTCTGGTTCGAGACGAGTCCAACAAATCCCATAATCGAACCCATTATATGGAATGGTTATGAGTCTTGTCGGCTCAGGTTCTTGGGATGTCACCATTAGTCCCAGAACCAAACCCCCATAAAAAACATAGATTTATCTAAATTTAGATAAAATAATTGCATATTAAACATTATTATTACATAAATGAATGTCTAATAGATATTGACATTACAAAATGAAGAATTAGTAAATCCAATTTTCATTTAGTGTTGACTAGGTAAGTTAATAAATGTTGTAATCATTGACTGTTGAAGACCTAGGTAACTAATTATTTAAGCTATAACTTAAATTTTTATTTCATACAAATTTACCTTATCTATAAAGATATAAAGAATAATTAATAAACTACTTAACAAACCTAAGAGACCCGATACCCAGTGGGCACGCATCAGTATACTCGGATAGACTCAATTCTTAATGGGGTCATCATTTATGGAAGCGGAGCGGAACCCAACTATGCAATGGGTCTATAAACCCATAATTGAACCCTATTAAACGGGGTTGCTACTATCGTATTTGTTAGTTATTGGGTACCCATTGGCACCCCTAAGTGGAAGTGAATACAGCGAATGATGTAACAGGTATGGCTGTAATCGAGTCAGGTTCGAGCTGGGTCCAACATGATCCGAATCCGATTAAAGTTAAGGAGATCCGAATCCGATTATAGATCCAGCGGATCTTTCATATAAGTAAACGAATCCGAGACCGATTATATTTATAGGATCTGTATTCAAATCTGACTAAGATTCGAATCCAACCCAATGGACATCTAATCGAATAAAGAACCAATATAACTAGGTAAATTTACAGGTATGGGTTCGTGAGAGTAGGTGGGTGGTTGTAGTGACCCTGAACCTAAAAGTGTAATTAATTAGTCAATGTAGAGACTAATGTGCAAATTATTAAAGTATCACGGAATAAATGAAAATATAACAAAAGTCAATTGGGCCTTAAGGCCTTAGAACCTGGGCTGATCGTTTTGCCCAGGTAGTATGCGAGTTAAAAAGGGGATGATAAAATTTATGAGGGGAAATTTAGTAAATTTAGTATAACTAATTTAGTTAGTTGAATTTGAAATTCAAATTCAATTGTCTTGCACGACAAGGAATCCTTAGAATGAGGGGGAGAAAATCTCACGTAATTAGTTAGTAGGGGGTGAGGAGATGAAGAGGAAAGAAAGAAAAAGAAGAGAGAGTGGAGAAGAAAAGAAAAGCATATTGCAAGAGGAAAATGGCAAAGGAATGGACGCTAAGGAAAACGAGGTGAAAGCAAAAAAGAAGATCATAACAAAGAAGCACAAGGCTACTCCAAAAGAAAAGAAAAAGAGAAGGTTGATGATCAAGCAAGCCCTGAAAAGGCAAGAGAAATTAGAAGAAGAAAGAGATAATGATCGGGACTTTTCTCCGGACAGAGATGAACAAGATCGTGAGGTAGGAATTCCCATAGTTCTACGGTAGGCATGTTCATAGTATGTGATGAAGCTACAAAATAGTGCATATAGGACGATGGGTTGTATGTGATTTGAATTAGCATATGATCTATGATTTCTCTATGTTGTATGATGATATGTTCATGATGTTTGAATTTTGAGATCTACAATGTTTGAGAATGTAATGAATTATCATGTTAATCTTGAATGACGGTTAGGTTTTGATTATAGCATGTTAATTTAGTTTGGATAAGTGTAATTCATGATTTTAAGGTGTAAAAAATGTCAAATTTTGATGTTTGGAAGTATTGGCACAAAGACCTAGGAAGAAAACCAAATTCTGGGCACAAACTGCCTACTCGACAGGAAGCTCGGCAGCTGCCGAGGTACCTGCCGAGCCATGTTAACTTGCGGAACCTGCAACCGAGCCTCAACAGCAGCCGAGGTGTGCTGCCAAGAGGGGTCGGCAAGAAGCTCAGCAACTACCGAGCACCTTCCGAGCTCCAATTCTCATGTAACTTCATGGGAAGCCCCATGAAGCCATTTAGAGTGTGTGTGTGCAATTGGTTTGTGTGCGACATGCCTGTACAAATTTGGTGCAATAAATTGCATAAATTGCCTAGTTTCTATGTAAATTGACTGTGCATAGTAGGATATTGTATCATAACGTAATATTGAATGTTTATATCATGATATGAATTATGTTGTCTGGATTTAGTATGTTCTACAAGTGTAGTTTGAATTATTATTGTAAGAATGGTAAGTAAGGCTTATATGGGATATCTGATTAGTACAGAGTAGTGAATGATGTGTGAAGCATGTGCTGGTAATCCTTGTGTTGTGTGTAACGCAAGTTGTTTGAATTGTTGATTGTGTTTGTGAAGGTGAATTTCCTACCTTGGGTAGATCTCCAAAGGAAAGAGGACAGCTTATCCTGCCTAAGATTTATTCCCTGAAAGGAAAGATGGCACATTTCCTGCCTTGGGTTGTATATATTCCCTAAAAAGAAAGATGGCATATTTTTTGCCTTGGATTGTATATATTTCCTGAAAGGAAAGATGGCACATTTCCTGTCTTGGATTGTATTCATGGTGTAAGGGATCGGATGGGGACGATCCCCGAGTTAATAGCGAACGAGAAAAACCCTTTTGGCTTTGGATCGTTCCGATCCCGAGATGGATCGGGCGATCCAACTCGGGATCAGAATGATCCAGAGGTTTTTTT
>JAUPMG010000002.1:6468372-6479605 GCA_031762675.1 Pachysandra terminalis | reverse complement strand
CTTAGTCCTCTTTTGATTAATGATTCTATTAAGTTTGTTTAATTCCGCACTAAGTGAATCATTTAGGAGGTCTAACATAGGTTCTAACTATAACTTCAATACTAAATATATGGTTTAGCAAAAATAGCTATATATGTAGAGTTTATGCTTGTTATAGTTTCAGTTGGATTGTATGACTATTCCCATTTATACTTTGTAAAAGAATATATCGATATAGTAATATGACAAAAAAGCTTTATTACAAACCATTCAGTTGTCTGGAATTGGGGCTTCTAATTTCAATTTTTCTGTTTGGGAGTGCATTGAGGAATTAGAATTCAAATTCTATATGAATTTCATTTGTACGGTATTTTTGAAGTTGTCAAATTCACTGAGGGGAGGTTGTTAATTGCATTTTTCTATCATGTGGATTTCAAATGAATATGGCTGGTCGTGTCAGATTTACCACCCCTATCTTTAACCCAACAATAAAAATAAAAATCAAAAAATCAAAAAATCAAAAATCAAAAGATTAAAAGAATAAAAATAAAAAATAATTTTTGTACCATTCTCATCTGCCTTACTCATCATCCCCATTCCTCATAAGATAAAAAAAAAAAAAAAATCCAAATTCTAATTATTTTTTGACATCGAATCATGATAATCTCATTTCTACTCAATTCCAATTACAATAAATTAGAATTGGAATTATAATTCCTAACATCAATTCCAATTCTTTGAAACAATCGGATCCTTATCGACATGCCTCAATTCAATGAAGATAAATATTTGTATGACTAAGAAGAGAGTGGACCATCTGAGGAAGCAAGATATGAAGGGATCTGATTACATAAAGATTCATAAAAGAGGACAAAGCAAGCTGTTGTGATTCAACAAGCAGAAAAGCATAAGCAAAAGAAGAAGTCAGAGACTGTGTTCAAAGAGTTTGAGAAAAAAAGTCGTCAAGCTTAGATCATTGGAGTGCAAGTATGATCCATATGGAATGTCCGAGACTTTTGGGCAACGCGACCTGATTGTAGCGAAGCGAGCAAAGGTTGAAATTCTGAGAGCGAGAGCGGAAGAAGAGAGGACAAAGCATGAGTGTGAGTGTAACGAGAGTGATGACATTGAACAACCTACAAATGATATTTCAGCAAGTGTTCCAGGCTTTGAACTGCCTGAGCTATTGATGCTGGTGTAGGGATTCAGTTGGTTCCCATAAAAAGAGATAAAAGGGTATAATCGAAGAAGGTACAAATGTCATTTTATGTTCTAAAAGTTGAAATTGTTTAATAATTAATTATTTTGGCTGACATCAGTATAGATTATAACGATTACATAACAGAAAAAGTGTCTTTGTCATTAAGGTCAAAACCCAAGAAATGTCATTGCCATTTCAAAAAATACAAGGGGTTTGTCTGCCGGTGACAGATAACTGAGGGGGTCTAAGTGCAATTTAACCCAAAAAAAAAACAGAAAAAAAAAGAGACAAATTGAGATATTATTTTTAAGAAGAAAAAAATTTAGGGAAACATTATCCGCATCTCCAAAACAATAGCACTATCCTTGAAGGGCGACGGCGGGAGAGAATCTCGGCGATGGCACTTCTTCACTGCCATCACTTTGCCGAACGATTTATGAGCCGTTGGTCGTCACACTCCGTCATTAAAGCCCATTCTCGGAATGAACTTAAAGTTTCGTGTTCGACTTCTCCTCAATTTAACAAAGGTAAAAAAAAACTGTCCTTCCTAGACGTACAGATCTTCCGTTTATTCTCCTCGTTTTCGTTATTATGTAGCAGGAAAGTAGAGTTCCTGTCGAGTGTGTTCTGGTCTGTCTCAGTTCCCGAGGCCGTACACAAGCGTGATGGTCGTCCCAACCGGTGTAGGTGCCTCCATCGGAGGATTTGCCGGCGACGCTTTGCCGGTCGCTCGAACCCTCGCCACCGTTGTAGATTGCCTCATTTCACACCCTAACGTCTCTCTCTATCTCTCTCTCTCTCTCATTTTTCACAATTTTCGATTGGTTTTGGGTTAAAAAGTTCTCAGGTGAGGGCGGGAGGATGAAAGAGAAGTTCCACCACTATTCAATTGGGGACCGGACCTGTCCCCGCCGATCCCGGTCCGGACCGGAGATACTGGCCGGCCCGGATCCGGTGAAAAACGGGTCGCCCATTTATTTATTTATTTTTTGGATTGACCGGAACGGTTGTTGGCAGTACTGGTCCGGATCGATCGGTCGTCTGAACCGTTCAATTTATAATTTTTTTTTTAAAAAAAAACAAAGAAAAGTATTGGACCGGTTGGATCAGTTGTACCGGTCACTGACTGGTTGTCTCAACCAGTCCATACCGGTATCGGTTGTATTGGTCCAGGTTTGACCGATCCTGGTACGGACTGGATGGTATGGGTCGGATTGGTCTGATCCTTGAAACCTTGCTGCTATAGCAAGAAAGTAGTGGGTCGGATCCAGCACTTCAGGCTCAATTCGGGGCATTATCTGAATTTATATTTTATTTGGTAGTATCGTCTTTGTTAAAATACCAAAGTCCATGAAATCTATTGGCCCAAAATCATCTAATCACGTTGTTTGGCTGCCAACAAAATCTTTAAAGTGGGCCAGTTTGGACTACCGTACACGTGCTACCTGTATTATCCAAATTTTGTTGACTTTTGGATGATACTGTGATCAACGTACATGTCAGTATGGTCAACTAAAACAACAGTTAGGATTACTTTATATTACATCTGACGGTTAATAATAAATTACAAAAGTTAATTAGAGACTGGATTTTTCTCCATGATGTAACTGTAATTTGTAAGTCATCTTTCCTACTGAAACAGGTTCTTAATGCGGTAATGCTGTACTGGCCTATGCCAAATGTACTCTATGTAGAAGGTTATGCTCTGGACCGGTTTGCAGAAGGCTCATGGGCACTACAACCAGTCCACCAGAATAAGGTTTTGCTTCTAATGTCTCTTCCTCAGTTTATTCAGTTTTTCCTAGTTGTAGTAGCTATGTATTGTTGTTCCATGTGGCATTATAAGGTTGCGACATATAGACGTGCATGTCATGCCATGTGGGGTGTTACTCAAGGTTTTAAATTTCGATTTTGTCCAGGATTTCGCCAGGGGACCGAAATATTTCATGTCGCCAAATTAGAAAATGGTGATATTTCGCAGCATGCTGGCGAAATTTAGAACCTTGGTGTTACTATAAGTTTTGTTTTGTGATGTGAATCAGGTGGGATTGGTTCTTGATGCTGGAATAGAGGAAGAGCTTCGAATTCGCCATTTACAGGTGGTTGATGCAACAAGGGCTTCTCTTGGATTGCCTGTTATGGAATATATTGTCACAGACACTGCTTTACAGGTACACAGTTTCTTTCAGTTGATATGTTAGTACTGTTGGTGAAATGAAAATCTAGATTCTTAAAAAGGCAAATGATGATATGGTGTGTTGACCTTTGTTCTTGATGGTTGATGACATTCTTGATGTCAAGAACTACCTGCTAAGCATGATGTTTGTAGTATAATGAAGTTGCCCACAAATGGCTGATGTACACATATTATGTCGCATTAATCATTACCATCATCATCATCTTCAACAAACAATTGTATAGGTTCCCAAGTGGGGTCAGCAACACAAACTCTGTTTCACTATTCTAGTCTATTTTACCGGACAGGAAAGCAAGAAGATAGCATTCTAGGGATTGGCATTGGGTTGCGTATTCAAAAGCCAATTAGTCAAAAATTAAAGAAAAAGTGATTGAAACTATAGTTTTAGGATATTCACCGTTATAATCACAAAAAGAAAAAGTGTAATTTTAGGTTTGGGATTATCCATTGTTGTCTCTTCTATAAAATCATAGGTGTAAAATATTTGATTTCCTTAGAGTAATGATTTAAAATCACGTGAGATTTGTTTTGGAAGCATTTTGCAGACAAGATCCATCACATTTTTTTTTTGTTGTCTCCTGCCGGTTTCATCCAAGACGCCTTATCTATTTTAATTGTTCTCCTTTGGGGATTGTGTGCTAGTTATTAGACACTAGGTTGATTTTTATTTTTGAGTATTGAAAATACCACATGGTATTGATGTCATGAGAGAACATTGTTCTTTGGATGAAACACTACACTGTACAGACTAGAAAATGTGGCTTCATATGCACAAGTTAGCGAAGATTCTTCTAGAAAAAACATAACTTCAAAGTATTAATATGATGGATTTTGAATGATTTGGGCATGTCAGACTTCTTCTTCTTTCTAATATAAAGTTTCTTGTTTATATTCCACATTTTCTTAACTCACGAGATAAATGTATTGGATGATCTTACAATTTGAAATTTTATTTGATCAGATCTCATCTATACAATTTTGCAATGCAATTTGATTTTTAAAACATTGGATGGAATTTAAAATAAGGAGCTGAAAGCAACAAAGGACTAAATAATGAAGAAACTCAATAATCTCCCCAGATAGCAATATGGTACAAACCAATGCAAAAGTAGAAAAGTGGAATAGATTTTCATGAGGGATTCTCAAAGAAAAATAAGAGAATGATGCTTTTCTTCCTATTCTTGTTATCACTTTCTGTTTGTAAATGACTTTCTTCTTATTGGAAGATCATATGATCAATGTGGGGGATGGTTGCATTTTTTGTACACCTTTGCCATTTGAAAGAACTTGACCCTGTCTTGTTAAAAGACTCATTCCCATTGGCTTGAATTTCTTGCACTCTATACTTATTGAACAACAGTCCGGCTATTTCTGTTAGAATCATTTTGTTCCAAGGAGGATATCATCCAGAAATTCAATTCCCTCATCAGTCTTTCTTCATAAGCTTTGTTTTCATTCTTCTTCTGTATTGGGCTTTTCTGGGAAAACAACTTGTTCTAGAGTTTGCTCCATCATCCTTCAGCCTCACTGATTTGGATCATGCCTGTACAGAGCAGGTATTTAGTGTCCATGTTGCATAACATGTCAGAACCATGCGTGTTGCAAAGAATGCGTGTCATTAGCATCCTACGGTTCTATATTTTCTATATACACTTTTTTTTTTTTTTTTTTTTTCTGGTTGCAGTCTTGTACCTTTTCTCCTTTCGTGTGTGTATGTCTGTGTGTTTTAAATAAAATTTTGGTAATTCATCAAAAATATTTTTTATTCTTGTTTGGCAAAACTAGTATTTAGCCAGTTGAGTTGAAACTGATGGAATTAAAATTAGAATAACGAAGGCAAACAAAATCTTAATAAATAGATAGACAATAAACTCAAAACCAGTGTGATGCTAAAGTTGCTAGTGTTAAATGTGGAAACCAGCGTGATGCTAAACTTGCTATTGTTGATTGTGGAAAAAAACCATGATAAGGGATTTTGATAGAAAACAATAATTCTTCAATTTTTCATGATAATATGTTCTTCAATTCTAACAAAATCCTAAGCAATAAAATCCAAGTAAGGCCTATTATAAGATTCCATGATTAGTCTGGGAGCTCAGTTGCATTTGATTTGATGTTAGCATATAAAAAGCTGTTTCCTTGTTGAAAATATGTATTTTTAATCTTTTCTTACCAACTCCCTCACGTCCTCAACTTGCACCAACGCCTTCTCAGCGATACAGTCATTGGTCTCTTTTTTAGTGCGCCTAAACCGTCTCTATCATTTATTTTATCCCCTATAGATGCAACTCCTTAACTCTCATATGTGCATCTCTATTCTATAGTTTCATTTTTCATTGTTGTTCTACTTATCAATATGAACAATCTCCTCTAGGTTACAATCTTCTTATTGGCAGGTTGCTACTTGGTTTGGCAACATTATGCTCCATAAAGCATACTGGTTTTATAGCTATCCTGTAAAATGTTCTTCCCTTTAGTCAGACTTTGTCAACCAAATAAGATTTTGGATGCACCTACCCAATCTAGTCGCTTGGTTGTATCTTGTACCTTTGTTTGTTTCATTCTTTTTCCTAACCCAAAAGTAACAAACACTAATTTATAGATCTAAAAGGACTTGGATTCCAATCTCCACATTAGGCAGGTTTTTAGCTTACACTAACACAAGGCAGTGTTTTGGAGAAAAAAAAGACCAGATCAGGTTGGACCATGTACCACTCAAAACCCTCTTCTCTCATAAATTCAGAAAATTGGCCTAGAAAATCGAACTGTAAGAACTGGCCTGGTCAGACTGTTGAGCTGGGACCTATAGCCATTTATAATTCAATGTCTGGTCCTTGTTTAAAATGTTGTTAATATCTTGTTGAATGTTTGTTCAGCTATCCTAAGCGCTTTCTGTTTGGAATTTTTCTATTCCAGTTGGGTTTCTTCTTAAGCAAATCTTCCATATTTTGAACGGGGGCTTCTTTCAGCTGTTTGCCAAAGTTTGTTGAAGACTGACTGAACCTTTCAATCCCGTGGGGTGATTAGGTGTCCTGATGCTTTTAGCTTGAACTAACAAATCATACCACTGTTACATTTTGTTTGGTTTCTGTTAGAGTAAGGTACGACTATGTTTTTAAGTACGTAAGGGTATTTTGGTAAATAATCATTATTATATTAATAAAATAGTGTGGTGTGATCCCTTTGGTTTGTATAACGATTACAGGAATCTTCTTCTTCGTCTTCTTTCCATTTCATCCTTTCTTTATTAACAGAAACTACTTTTTTTTTAATGAATAACTGGATGTGTGTGTGTGTGTGTGTGTGTGTGTGTATAAAGAAAGTCACAAGAGTAAATACTAGAATAGCTGCCTAAGACAGGCAGCAAAAAGAAGTAAAAACAAAGCTAATATATAAAGAAAGTCACAAGAGTACATACTAGAATAGCTGTCTAAGACAGGCAGCAAAAAGAAGAAGTAAAAACAAAGCTAATATAGAATACAAGTAGATAGTGTCAAGTCCAAGGTAGGCATCCCAGTAAATAAAGTCTGTCTATCCACCCCTCCTCTAGCCAAGGAATCAGCCTCTGAATTGGTTGATCTCAGCACATGGTTAAATGAGATATTCAGCCCACCGAAACAGACGAGTGAATCTCCATGGCCAGTCTGTCCCGGGTCCCATCCAAGAGATCACAGTTGCAGAATCGCCGTCTACCTTCAAAGAGGCATTTCCCATACTCCTAGGTTCCTTTAACAGAATCTAATATTTTCCTTGGTGAATACTAGGAGTTCCTCAGTAATACCAGTTCTCTTTTTCTTTCTCTTTCATTTGTGCTTCTCTGTTGCTATTTCTACATGCGCATACACACATGTCATGTCAATAAAACTGTTAATGCTTGGAACTCACTGGAGACTAAGGAATATTGTAGCAGATATCTTATGTCTTAAAATTCAACTTCTATTGCAGGTTGAGAAATGGGTTGATCCAAAGAGTGGGCAATCAACAGGGAGGATTAAGCATCCTGATTCACTATTGAGAGCTGTACAGACTTTAGTCACCCGCTCACAAGTGAATGCCATTGCAGTCGTGGGACGCTTTCCGGATGATGATATTGTAGAAATGGAAGATTACCGACAGGGAAAGGTATGGACCATGATATGTTTGGTTCTTATACTGATATATTGCTTATCAGTTTTAAAAGATAATTCTTCCCTTACATCTGACATATCCCATTAAAGCATAATTTAACTGTTCATAGTCTGTTTTCAGCACCAAAAGGCTTGATTCTGGCTTGAATTTACAAGTTATATCACATATTGCATTTCTTTGGTCCTATTATGAAAGGAAAATTTGAGTACAAGCCTTCAACAATTTCAACTAACTTATGTAAAACTTAGTTATGGAGATATAATCAGGAAAACTCATGAAAAAGACCAAAAAATCATGCCAAACCATTTGCTACTTTTAATGTTTGTGCTACATTCCTCATTTATTCTTATTTTTAGGGAGTAGACCTTTTGGCAGGAGTTGAAGCAGTTATAAGCCACTTAGTGGTGAAAGAGTTCCAGATCCCTCGCGCACATGCTCCTGCATCATCACCTCTTCCTCTAAGCTTATTATTGTGTCCAAGATCAGCTGCTGAAGAGGTTGGTTGAATTATACTTTAGGAAAGCAGAAATAACTTGGCCCTTCTATATGTTGATTAGTGAATGTTATGTGACAACAGGAAAAAAAATAGAAGCATTCTTGAATATTTTGACTCAAACTTCTTACAATTGGTTATTCTAATGCAATATCATCATTTAAGGTTATAAGTTTTCTTGTGAATATAGCAACTTATTGAGGAAACATGTACATTATGGTAACTTAATGAGGGAATATGTATACATTACCGAGTGCGGATTGGATCCACTTGGCTCCATATTCGAATCCGTATTCGACAGAAAATCTGATCGGGGCCTTAAAAAAAATTTATATTTGAATTCGATTCGAACATGACCAATCTGTATTCAACAAAAATTCGATATTTGAACAAAATAATATATATCCAAATTCAAAATATGTAATTTAAATATTATTTCACTATTTTTTAAAGATAAATAAATTAAAATCAAAATTTTTAAAGTTTTATGAAATCTAATCGAATATTGAATTGGATATATGGTTGAATTCATATTAGGATTCGATTTTAATCGGATATGAATATTCAGATCCATATTCGACCCATCGAATTTCACGGGCTAACCATATCCGAGATTTTCGGGTCGAATATGGGTCGAATTCGGATATAGATCCGACCCATTGAAAGCCCTAGTATACAGTCATTATAAATTGTGAAATCGATTGCAACCTTCTTTTATTAGCTCTATGAGGCCAAGGGACTTTGCTTATCAATCTATTTTTTTTAATTTTTTTCTAGTTTAATTACATGACATACCCACCTTCTGTTTGATCCTTGGAAAGTCTGGTCACATAACAGCTTGCACCTCAAGGTACTGTCTAGATAAACTATTCAGTTACCAAGAACTGCTGACTGGTTCAGATAACTTGTGCTTTTAGAACTAAAAGGGCCAAGACCTATCTGTTACTCCTTTTCAAAGTTAGAGCTGGTCCTCAAAATCCACGATGATGATAGGAAAGAAGCATGCTATGTGTTTGTATTGTAAAGAAGAAGTTTTTGGAATTGTTATTTCCATTGTCATCATCAGCATTGCCATCCAATACTTCTCCAATTAATATCCACTTGTGTAGTGTACCTAATTTACCATTTATGAAACATTAGATGTTGTACCATAGAATGCAATAAGATTGATATTGATTTTATAAAGAAAAATTGAATCCTCTTAAATGACATTGTTAAGAACAGAATCGGAGAACTGTAAAAGTAAGATAAGGCTTGCAAGATACTGGTGGTAGTTTATAATATATGAATGGGATGAGGCATGGTGATGTAGGAAAACCTAGAAATATGAGTTCCATTCAAAAGTTTATATCTTCTAGTGTCGAACACGGAAAAAGAAACAATCAGATAATGCAATGAAGAAAGATAGTATAAGATAGGCAGAGTCGCACTACTTCTTGGTTCTAAGTTGGAGTCTCAACAATCTTGAACTATGGATAGATGGTGAAAGAGTCTCACCACCATTGTAGGAGATGAATCACACTCAAGAGCTCAAAGAATGCTTAAAATTCCGATTTCCTTCATTAATTTATTCGAAAGAAATCCTGCACCTGCACCGTTGTTTTTAATGTTAGGGATGTGCATTCCCTTATTTCATCATAAATCAAATTGTCCTTAACAAAACTAACAACTAAATATCTCTAGATCCAATTTAGAATCTTCCTAAAGAGATTAGATCCTATAAAGATTTGATTGGATCATGCAAGAGGTGGGGAATGCTATCAGAGCCGAGGTTCATGTCTTGTTGGCGGGGCACAAGAGACAATAGCCCTTGGTCTTATGTCACGAGAGATCGAGGGGGGCTCTTCTACGGTGGTCTCTTGGATTGCTTGTTTGCAGGAGTTCTCTTGGCCGATGGTACATCTAGTTTGTTTGGCGAGAGCCCTGTGTACTAGATTGAACATCTCGTTCTCACATGTTTCTAGGGTGGCTAGTGAGCTAGCTGATAGACTGCCCAAAGGAGAGGTTGACAGGGATCACTGTTTAGGGGCATACCTTCTGAGGAAATATTGTTTAGGGAGTGATTTCATGATGAGGTGTGGATGGGAGAGGTTTGGCCCTTTTATATTAAGTTAGTGTGTTCTTGGCTAGTTTCTTATTCTTTTCTTGGCTCCTATCTTTGAAAGCCCTGCCTTATTGTACGTTCTTAATTCCCATCTTAATATAATTTCGTTATTCCAAAAAAAAAAAAAAAACAAAAGGAAAAAAAGGGATGTGGTAAGGCTGTTAATTGTGTCCACTAGCTGTCCAATGTTCAGCATTAGTTGTCTTTGGTCTGCCGCTGCTGGCCATTGAATCAGTGTCATATTAGCTATAGATCAGATAAGGACGTTCCAATCTGGTATGATTTAATCCTTTGAATTCTACCAAGCACCAACAGATAAACGTTATGGTTTAAAATATCACATGCAATCATGACAGTACATGATGAACAGAATTATCACCAGACAGATATATGTAAAAGCAGTATACATATTTGAAAACATGTGTATATAGTTAAGGGCGTGTTTGGCATTTGGGCCCTGGAAGTGATTCCTGTGCCTCGAAGCGCTTTTTCCATACACATTGCATTTGGTAAACATGTCTTAAAAGCAATTCCAAACAAAGCGCTTCTCCAGAATGCTGGTTCCATTGAAGCAGCTGACTCCCTGCTTCTTCAAATTGCTTTTGCAGGAATCAGTTTGGTCACTGAAGTGACATTTTTTGAGACTATTTAATCCTCATGTTTTTCTATAATATCAATTTTGCAGCTTCTTATCTTATAAACCTATAATCACTTTATTTACCAAACAATATCTTTTTATTTGAATCAAATCTGCTTCATAAGAATCAATTCTGAAGGAATTGCTTCTCCTTTTAGGAAGCAATGCCGAATATGGCCTAAATATTAAAAAAAAAAAGAACAAAAAAAAAAAAACTGAAGATATAGCTTTTGGCGTGCTGGAAGAGTGGAATAGGATTCCTGCTATCAATTCTATACTGTTTGGTAAGACATTGATGTTGATGGTGCTCCAGAATTGTTATAAAGTGTGACAAGAAAGAAAATAAATTGTTCTTCCGCTATTTTATTTGAACATGAATGTCTACCATGTTAGAAACTTAGAGCTGAATATTTATGTAATGAATCTAAATAGCATAAATAATCATATGCGGAAATTGAATCTACTAACCTCCAGCCATAGCCAATATTTGAGAT
>JAUPMG010000002.1:6399720-6422187 GCA_031762675.1 Pachysandra terminalis | reverse complement strand
ATATACTAATAAGTTACTAATTATAAGTATGTATACTTTATATATACTTATAAGTTGGTAAGTATATATATTTATATAAATATAGGTATTTTAAAAAAAAAAGAAGAAAAATCATTAATGTGTTGGGCTACCCAGTACATTTGGCGCGTGCTGGGCCTGGCACGACACGGCCCGCTTGGCACGGCACGGCCCGCGTGCCTCGTGTCGTGCTAGGCCTGGGTCCCAATTACAGTGCACGGCACGGCTCGGAACTTTATCGTGCCGAGTCGTGCCAGGCACAAAGCATGCGCGGCCCGCGCGTTCGTGCATGGCTATGCCGTGTGGCCCATTTGTACACCCCCTAAGTTACAGCCAAAAAGGATTCCAAATCAAAAAAAAAAAAAAAAAGCTAAATCGTTGGTGAGAGAGTCTCTTTGTTGTCTGACGCTTCAAGTTCAAAGAGTTCAATTGATTTGGAACTCTTCAAAGAGTTCAACTGATTTGAAATCCTCAAAAAAGATTATCAAGGTAAATTCTTTTTCTTTTTTTCCTTCAATTGACTATTAATAAATTTAAGCTTTTTTATTTCGTTTTTTTTTTTTCGTTTCCATTTCTCATTGAATCACAACTTTAGAACATTTTTTTTTTTTTCAATCGACAATAATAGCTTTTTATTTGAACTTTCTTTCCTTTCACCTTTCAAGTTTAAAGACCATTAATTTTCAACTATTTTTTTTTTCTTTTCAAAATTTCACAACGAAATTTATTTTCTGTTTTCTTTTCAATTTATTATTATATTATACCCTTTTTAGTTTTACTATTTTTTTATTGTATTTATTTTTAATTGCTGACTTTGTAAATCGTCTAAAACTGTATTAATAATATTATAGTTTTTTTATAAGTATAAATTTTATGGGTTAGTCTTAAGTCATAAAAAATTGTTATTATGACTATTTAAATATATCATCAAGACTTTTCTGCATTTTCTATTATTTCTCATATTTTTATATATTTTTAATAGACTTTTCTGTATTTTTTATGATTTTTCTCATATTGTTTTTTATTTTTATTATATTTTTAAAAAATTAATATATTTTTATACTGACCATCGGGTAACTAAGATCGAGTTACCGAATTACTCGGATAGGTAGACTTCCCAGTTGCTAGTCCTATCCGAGTTCTTAAGCACTGATTTGATTAGATTGATTTTTGGTTTAGACCGAATCAATTGACATCCTTAGACACAAAAGTAAAGTAATATTATTGAGAGGGAGCAATAAAAAAATTTTAAGGAGAAAACAAAATTTGATAGGGTAATTTGTAATCTCATAAAAAAAAGTAGTTACCAATTATAACAATTTAAAAAAATAAAAAAAAATAAAAAAAAAAATTGAGGGGGAGGGGCATTTGCCCCCTCTCACCCCTATGTAGCTCCGCCCATGCATCTAGCTATCATATCATTGTTAATATTTGATTATGCTTGTGTTGTCAGAACCAACAGATATGCATTGAGAAAATTTAGGAACTAATATAGATGGGAAAATCTGAATCTTTAATCTAATCAACAAATTTAGCATCACAAAGAGTAGGGATGGCAAAGGAGCGGCTTCAGGTCGGATTTTGACGAGTTGGGAATCTAACCTGTATCAAACCCGTTCTTGGTTATATCGGGTTGAATCGGGATGAGCCCAAACACATAATAAAAGTCTTAATATATTCACTAATAAAATATATATATATATAATTAACATATAATTAGTGACAATAAGACGGGTTAGGATCGGAACGAAATAAACCAGACTTGAGCCTAACCCGATTTATGATTTAGCAAATCCTAACCATTATGTTGTGCTTACTTAGCGTCATGTGATTGGTATCGCAAAAAAATATAGCACCAAAATATCACACAATGTACCAACCTAACCAATCTGAAAACCCTTAACCGCAACAAATAACAACTATCGCAGACGATCTTGTTTCCACTTACCTCTTCTTAGGGGGTCTAAATGCTCGTACACACTAGGTCTAGGATCAGGACCTTTCTTACGTAATTTTCTTTTGCTCAAACTTAGAACAGAACAACAATTCATGTGAGAAACTTCCTGACATCGTTTTCCTTTATCTAAACCTCACGTTTAGAAGGCCCATTTACAGAAGAAAAAAAAAAGGCCAGCAAAGCACATGGAGGAGTTTCTTACGCTCTCCTTCCCTTTATGCAGAACCCAGGCTTTGGGTAGGCTTTGACCAATCGTATCAACTATCAAGGGATCGATCAATTTCCTTCTCTCCCTTCATTTATCCATCCCATAATCCCCAAGAAAAATCTGGCTCTTTATTATGTACGATAACGAAGAACGTCGATTGCGAGTTGTTGCAGAGTGAACGAAGATGCTAAAAAGAATGGTAGTAGCTCATGAAGACCATTGGTCAGGCACTGTGAGAAAGTAGGTAGACATTGCTTTTCTGAACCTTTTCTTGTACTGCTTGGGTGAAATAACGGTTGGTGTCGCATTTTTCGGGCCACCAAGGATACCAGAAGCCTTCACCCATGTCTCCAAATGTTTGTCCCAGGTATACTGCCTCATGTAGTCGATGATCCCAACAACCAGCTCCTTGCACTCCCCGTCCACCCCAACCAGTAATGAATAATCCATGACATCAACCGACTGCAACAAACACATATAATGACATTCATTAATCATTTACATGCAGAAAAAAGAAAAACGATTTCCAAATACGCTTTAGATTGAAGATTGGGTCCAGAGGAGTTTTACCGCTAAAAAGGATGTATCATTCCAGATAGCTCTTTCTAGAATTCTCTTTGCTTTGCTCCCAAGAAATATAGGTTCTGTGCACAGTGTTTCCAAAAGATTCATATCCAACAGCACCTTGTTCTTTCCTGTGGTATCTGGATTGTAACGAGATCGTGCAGAGCCTTTAAGATCATAGATCCTCGACATACTTCTCCCGAAAAAAAGGTTCTCCATCACCATTAAATCCATTTTCATTTCCTTCCCACCTTTCAAATGCTTCACAGTGACCTATCAATAAACAATCCAACCAAAATTAAGAAAAAATAGGGGGGGAAGGAATCCACAACTATCCAATGACAGATAAAAGAGAATGAATGAGCTTCACCTGATAAATTCCAAGGACCTTTGCCAGGCACGTTGGGCTTCCTGTACTAAGAGAATCGGTCAAATATTTGAAGTATTCGGGTGCAAATTCCTCAAAGGAATCCAACTCCGTCTTTGTGACTTGTTTTATAATAAATCTATCATCCAATGATTTGGCAAAGTACACATTGCTTTTTCCACCTTGTGCGCTCCATCTCTTGCAACGGCTTAGGGAACGGATGAAATCCACTTCACCAGGGCAACATTTCTTTCTAAGAGCATCAAACTGCTTTGCAAAATAACAGGTGATGGAGAACTTTGCCTTGCCAGCCGGAGTTGATGACTCGTCTCCAAAAGAAATTCTAACATGTGGAGATTTCTTAGGATCTGAAAACAAGCTCCCTATCACTAGCGATACATCCTCAGATCCAGATCCGTAACTTCTATAATAAATATCATCCAACTCCAGAGAGCAAAAGGAATTCCAAACTGAGTGAGTAGAATATGTGGAATGATGGCTGCCGAACAGACTGCCTGAATCTTCTTTACTACCATCCTTCACACTGCCCCCTTCATGCTCATTAACGTTACCAATGATCCAATCCTGGTACTCCTTGGAACCAAGGGCATAAGAAATTATGCTAGTGGGCTCATTGTCGTAAACAGCAATAACTATATTATCGTAGCCTGTTTGAGGAAGCAGCAATCGTACCCCTTCATCAGCCATACAAGATGCTGAGGTGATAATTGAGGGCGTGTAACTGAAAATAAAACTTGATTTCTGGTTCCCCCTTGCTGAGATCTGAGAGTAAGTCTTGAACACATTAGAAACTGGATCTCTAATCATATTCCGGTATTGTCCAGAAGCATGAAAAGATCTAAGCGGGGACAAATGTAGTGAAGTGGGAGACATTCCTTTCCGGATTCTTTCTTGGATCCTTAATGCAGAATCAAAAGAATGAACTCTCACCGGGGACATGAGCCTTCTGTGAGATGCCCTGTCATCTAAACCAGCATGACTAACATCTACCTGTGGAGCACGTAGTAACTGACCTTTCATCGATACCTGTTCTTTACCCGTCCAAGCCAAATCTATTTTATCGGAAAGATTGGACGCAGGTGACAGGATGGTCTCCAAGGATGTCTTGTCCATTGCAACTTCCCTGTCCTCGTGTATTTCCTCCTGTTGGTGATGCTGTCCTGAGGATAACGCCAGGTCTTCAAGAAAACCTTCATCAGACTTTATGGTTAATGGTTCCCTTTTCTCCAGTTCATTGCAGGTATGCTCAATAAGTGGTAATTTAGGCTCTTCTTTCTGCTCCGACTGTAAGGCATTCCTGGGAGTTTCTGATGATACACAAGACTCGGAGTTATTTTCTTCACAATCAGAGTCAATCTCGCCATCTTTAGGAATTGACTCACTTCTCCACTCTTTAAACTTGCCATAAGTCGCAGCTTCCTGTGCATAAAGAACAACCTTAGAAACAGAGCTCTTTGTTTGAAGGAGAGAGTCCAATGAATAGAGCCGGTGATCCCAAATATACGAGTCAAGAAGGAGGCTACGTCTGAACCGGCTGAATTCTAAAATGTCTACTCTCATACCATCTGCCAGTGATGCCTCAATGCCAGCTGGTTGCAACAAACCCTGTTAACATATAAAGGAGGCAAACCAGATGTTGCAGCATGCATAACACTGTCAGACTAGAAGCACCTTGACGATCAATACAATATGCTATCCCTGAAAATTGCGCTAAAAACAAGACAGAAGTAGAATCCAACCTATAAGCTATAACAAGTACTTACATTGTACTCATTTCTCTCTTTTCTCAGAAGATCTTTAAGCTCTGAGATGTGATTCTGAAACTCGCTTATATTGGAATGTTCATGTCCAAAAGATGTGAGTTTATGTTCAATGCTCTGAAGTTTATCAAATATTTCTGCATATAAGAGCTCAGTTCTATTTGAAACCTGGTGAAGGAAGAGAAGGGAAAAAAAAAAACAGATGGGTCACTTGCATAGAATTTTCTCAAAAAAGCATTGATCAGTCACTAAAATAGTTCCGTATTTAGCATCATTGAAAGAATCAAGGGAAAACAAGTTACAACAGCACACCTCTGCTGCCTCTCTAGTGACCCACTCCTGTTGACTCCGCCCACCAAATTCAAGTATTGAAGGTGGCAAGCAAACAGAAAGAATCTCAATAGGGGAATAACGGAAGAAAGCGACCATGCTCCCAAACCTGTTAAAGAAAAAAAAAATAATGATAATAATAAAAAGGGCCAGTGATCCAGTTGACAATTCGAAGAGACAGCATAGATCTAGCAGCACATACCCATAGTAACGGAGACAGTCCCTCTGCAAAGAATGACCACAGCTTGCAATACGATTAGCAGTTGCATTATTTGAAAAGCTAAGCTCCAAAAACTTTCCGAAAGAAAGTCCCCAAGCAGCATCTGACATAACCACTCTACGTGTAGCAGGTGGAACTCCATCTATATGAGCACACTTGAGGCATCGGTGCCACATCCATATCTTTCCATCCCGCTCCCCAGGTAGCTTCACTGAGGGAAGGCATCTAACATGTATTGTAAGACTGCCTTTCTGGTGTGTATAGCAACGGACATGGGCTTCTGCCGGTTCTTTGCAAGATCGGCAGCAAGAATTCTGGTAATGTCAAATGCAATGGAACTCATAAATTCATTTCATTTCTGAGTAAGGTTTGCAGAAATTAAGTTACAGAATGAAATGAAGCCTAAGTTGATTACCTGATCAAACAAGTCATCACGAAGATACCTTCCAAGTGGCTTATCAAAACTTCCATAAAATTTAATGCGCAAGAGCCTAGAGCGTTCACATACTGTTCCTTTCAGCACACAACGGCTTGACAGGGAGACCAATATACTCTGATGATTGTCAGCAGCACAGAAGTATTCACTGGAGATCTCATTCCCATCAGTCTTTGTAATACCATGAAATTCCCCGGGTTGCCTGTGGTTTCTGGATGTAATTGCCTTTTCAACCAAGCTTTCCAGCAATTCATGGGAATGAGTTCTGACATCAGAAGGAAGTAACTGAGAACCCCTTAATTCCTTGCATCTTTGCTGGTTACAAGATTGCGGAGCCACGTGTGGGAATAACTGATCATTGTATGCATCAGAGTACGCCTTTTCAACTCTAGAATCCATGGAGCCAGGAGATGAAACAGACGTATGACCAGGATCATGATGCCCATCAGATGATCCATCATCAAGTTTGGAGCTGAGGAATACAATCCCCTCACTTTGTGCTGGGATATCTGATGCTGGACAACAGTATGATGCCCTAGTTGGCAGGTTCCATGCACCCACATATTGATATTCATCTGCTACTGCTTGGGAAACAGTAGTTGCAGCTGATTTAGAGACAACTGTTGTAGCATTATCAGCATTTATCCTTTCTGAAATGGCAATTGGGGTGTTCAGTGGTATCCTCGGCAGAGTTGCACCTTCATCTGCAAGAAAGGAGGTTTCTAGGGATAAATGATAAGCTGCAAATACTGCATATTGAACAACGTCCTTAACCTTCTTTAGTTCTTCACGACATGTGCCCTTCAGAAGGACCTAAAAAACATTACAGCAAGCTGATCAGTGGCAGCAGCAAGTGATACATCCTATTGGCACAAAACCAGTGATAGAAGAGCACGACATCAGATAAGAGCTGCAGTTTCCAAGCAACAGATATACTGGCATCAAGATATAAGCAGCAAGATTCCTGAACAGTCCACGGAAGAAAGAACAACCTCAAGGTCCTCAACCAGATTTAGCCTCCTGAAACCTAATCTCCATAACATATAGATTATTCGTGACACAAAACATACATCCATTTTTGCTTACTTGTGTACCCATATAACACGTATATAGCTGCCTTACTACGGTATGAACATATGGTACATAGATCGATCTCGCATGTCTAGCTATGCTACATAGGTATAGGAAGAAATCTCAGAATCCTCACACTTCTGCAAGTGTTGGAATGAGCTAGACTCTCAGTGATTTGAATTTGTAGACTCAGTCTAACAAAATATAACCAAAAATAAATAAATAAATAAACAATTAATGGATTCACTATTCAACAGAATATTTCAAATGATGTAATTGATTTATATTTTTCAAATAGTAACATAAATAATGATGGATCGTGCAAATGGAAATAAACAACAGCTTGCACTGAATATATACTGACATCAACCAGAAGCAGAAGCATGATCATGGTTGATGAGTTAAAAAGAAGGGCTAGATGCAAAACACGAAAACAGAAGGATACATTCAAACATAAGGGTTTTATAAATTAAGCCAAGAAAGGACAGTGACGTTGCCAGCCAGTCTGGCTGTAAAGTTTCTTAGTGATTGTACTAGAGACTTGGATTTGAGTCCCCTCTAGCTTCGAATACCGACTTTACTTCCACCAATGTGGAGAAAGGACATGAGCCAAAAGTGAGGATTGTTCGTCAAGGGATGTCTCAAAAAGGGCTCGATTATCTTTTCCTATTAATATGCTTTAGGTGGATCAATTATTCATAAAGGGGGAGATTGAAAGGGATATTGCTCATAGAATTAGAGTGAGGTTATAGAGCATATCTGTGCTTCTGAAGTAAGAAAATGGAAGAAATTCATGTATGCTTTAGGTGGATCAATTATTCATAAAGGGGGAGCTAATATTTTAGGAACAAACTTAACACAGTTTCAACCATATGGATAGTAGATTCAAGGAGCTCTAGATGGAGAGATTATTCTAGGAGCAAACTTAAACAGAGATCTTAGGAAAGACAATGCAGGAGGTAACAGGATGCACAGAGCACGTGGATTTGGAGAGAAATGGAATGGGGAATGATTATATTGAGTTTGCAGTGGCATTTTGGGGGGGATCAGGTAAACTGTATGTAATATATATTGATGAAACAAAAAGTATATAGGGCTTCGCCCTATGTTCATGAACAGTATACATTGCAATGACGTATGAGCTTGCAAAAATAAACATATACCTCGAAAAGAGAGAAAAACACTTTCTAAACTTCAGAAGTGGATCAAATTGACTTCTCAAGTCCAGAGAGCATTCAACATAGAGAGACAGTGAAGCAATCTCATAGGAGAGTTTAAACACACAACATTGGTGTGCTGAGATTTAAGGAGAGAAAAAGGAAATATTACTGCCAAGAATAAGATGATGGAACTTAAAAGAAGAAAAAGTGGGGTTCACTAGGACTCAAACACAAACTGATAAAGGAAGAGAAATAGAACATAGAGGAAGAAACTATTGTGACATGGAGCAAAAATAGTCAAAGGTAACACGAAAGTGGGGGTACTCATTAACTTTTGAATATCTACTGGGAAACATCATTGTTTTTTTTTTTCTGATAAGTCACGAATATATATAAAAGAAGAAGAATGTACAGAAGCCACTATAGAGAAGACCTCTACCGGTGACACCAAAACAGCAAAAAAAGGACCAGGAGTCCGAAAAAAGAACGCGACACATGTGCGCCCGCACGCACAAATAGGACACTAAAAGTCAAAGCATGTCCAAAACCAAGTCCCCTGATACCAAAGTGGCCCTACTAGCACCTCTCCTTGCAAGGTCAACCACCAACCGATCAGTCACCCTAGGAGCCGCAAGGAACTAAAAAGGCCGCCCACTAACCAAAGACACCGCCAACCGAACCAAATGAATGACCCTCCAACTGCACGAATCGGGCTTCACCAACCAATCAACAATAAGGGAAGTGCCACACACAATCCCAATATCCAGAAAGCCCTGAGCTCTACCAAACCTCAACCCAGTCACAAGAGCTACCAACTCAATCCGCACAGCCTCAATCAACACCGCTAGACCAGAAAACAAAAAAATAGGTCTATCATCCTGATCACGGAACACATCTCCAATCCCTAAAGATCCGGGCAAGGCTAGATAGAAAACCGCAAAGGACAACTTCACCCAGCCATTCGGAAAGGAGACCAAAAGCAACGGGCGGACCTGAGGTAGACTAGCAAAAGAAGAGATCGAATACCACTCACGCACTACATCAGTCACAGACAGGCCAGAGAACTGGCCCCGAACCGAGGCCCAGGAGGCGACAGAAGACAAAATCCCCTCAATAGCACATGAGGACGAAGATGCCACATCCTGAAAAGTCCTTTGGTCCCACTCCCTCCACACAAACCACAACACAGCCTAAAAAACCATCAGAAACAGAATCCTACCCTTTTCAGCAAGACCCGGAAAACTCCACTGCTGAAGAAGCTGACAAATACTCCCTAGAAGTACCCATACTCTCCCGATCGAGCGAATGAAAAACCCCATATCTACGAAATGAATGAAAATATGATCCAGAAACTCCTCCGCCGCTCTGCACAAGAAGCACATATTAGGATAAAAGGCCATAAACCTTCTTTTACGTTGAAGCATATCCGCGGTGTTAAACCAATAGAGTAAAGTGATCCAAGTGAATGCTTTGATTCTAGGAGGGGCAAGTGGGGACAACAAGGAACTAGCCGGAAAAGAAACCGGAGGCCCAGCCCGATCCGGACGAAACTGACTGAAAAAAGAACGACATGAGAAAACTACTATGGGATCAAGAGTCTAGATCCTCCTATCCCCTCAAACAGAACCAACAAACACCTCCCCGACCGCCTCGAACAAAGAACACAACTCAACACAATCCGCCTCCCTAGCAATTCTACGAAAAGGGAGGTTCCAAACCAAACCAGACTCAAACCAAGAGAGTACTCACACACCATGGAAGACAGAAAACTAGTGATCATATAGATCCTCGAGAAACGTGAGCATAAAAGCTCATCCCCAAGGTATACCATGTCGGGCGACATGTCGCCATTTCCCCAAGTGGTGACATGAAATATGGGTATTATGTCGTTTTGCGGCGACATCAGCAACATGTCGGCGACATGGGCGATAAATCGGTGACATGTCAACAACATGTCAGCGACATGGGTGACATGTCGGCGACATGGGGAAAATTTTCAATTTTTTTAATTTTTTTTAAAAATTTAAAACAATGTTAGACATTCATTTTTTGCATGTGGTGATGTATTATGATGTATTTAGACACTACTTAAGGTTGTTTAAAACTTGGGGGAGAAACCCATCAAAAATCCCACATTTCCCCCATATTTCCCTTTTCCCCCTCATAGATATGGCACTTGATTTCTAGTTTTATAAATCTTTTAATTGACTTACATTCACTTTTAGTGTAGCTTAAGTAGATGCAGCATCTTTTTTTTATAGTTTACAGTACCCGACAGCGTGTAAGATAACCCTCTCATGTAACGACTTCAAATGTGTAGGCATTTGTTTTTGCATTTTTTGATACATTTGGATGCATTTAGGCCTTAATTAGACATATTTAGAGTTTGGGGCCAAAAATCCATCATTTCCCCAACTTTTCCCCATGTCGCCGACGTATCACCGACATGTCTGGCGACATCGACACAGTAAACCTTGCTCATCCCCAATCCAAAGATCCCTCCAAAAACACACAGAGGAGCCATCTCCAACAGACCATCGAACCAAGGACAAGAAGGGGCCAACGCAACAATATACTTCCATGGACTCGCCACATAAATCCCCGCCGACAGACCATTCTTCTGAACACCATACTTACTAACGATAATTTTGCACCACAGTTGATCCCGCTCGATGTTGAACAGCCACAAGCACGTGGCAAGAAGAGAAGAATTTCTGGCCACAGTATTTTCCAGGTTTAAGCCTTTGTTCCCTCTCCAAACATACAGTGTCCCATCTAACCAAATGATCTTTCTTTCCACCAATACCCTCCCACAAAAATGTCCGATAAACTTTCTTGATATAAGAAGACACCGCCCTAGGTATACGGAAAACCGACATATAGTAAATAGGGAGATTGGCCAATGAGGCCTGAATAAGGGTGATTCTGCCTCCTAGAGACAAGTACTGCCTCTTCCACGCTGCGACCCACTTCTCAATCCTTTCAACGACCGGATCCCAAAAGGCTAAGGACTTAGGGTTGCCGCCTAAAGGCAGACCCAGATAAGACATAAGCCACACACCGATACCACACCCAAAAACTCTGGCACACTCAGCCAACACCACATCCTCAACATGAATCCCTGAGATAGTCGACTTCCCCAAGTTAACCTTTAACCCCGAAACCATCTTAAAACATCTCAGGACACTTTTAACTCCCTGAACCTGGGAAACTTCAGACTCAACAAAAATAATTGTATCGTCAACAAACTAGAGATGAGAAACCCCAAACTCCTCCCTTCCCACCCGAAAACCTCTGATAAAACCCCTCTGCTCAGCGACCTCCATAAACCAACTCAAAGCGTCCCCCACTAAAGAAAACAGGAACGGAGATAACAGATCACCTTGTCTAAGACCCCTGGATGAAGATATAAAACCGTGCATACCCCCATTCACAAGAAAAGAAAATCCCACATTCCTAAGACAACCTGCTATCCACATACGCCACCGCACACCAAAGCCTTTTCATTCTAAAATATAATCTAAGAAATCCCATTCGACCCTATCGTACGCCTTCTCCATATCAACCTTAATGACTAGACTGGGTACACCGACTCTAAAACGCTCCTCAGCACATTCCGTAGCCACCAATATACCATCAATTATCTGTCTATCCTTCACTAAAGCACTCGGTTGCTAAGAAACCAGAATCGACATCGCATCTCTTAATCTGACAGATAGAACTTTAGCAATAATCTTGTACAAGCTCATAGTAAGACTAATGGGACGATAATCTTTGATCTCCTCAACCCCGGTCTTCTTAGGAATCAACACCAAGAATGGCGAGTTAGTCGCCTTATGAACAATCCCGCTTCCAAAAAATTCCTTAAACACCTTCATGATGTCAAACTTCACCACGTCCCAATTACTTTGGTAAAAACTGATTGTAAAACCATCAGGCCCTGGAGCCTTATCTCCCACCAACTCCCATACAGCCTCCTTGATCTACTGGGAAACATCATTCAATTAAAGAAGACTTGGTGGGATGCCAAAATTCAAAAAGACGTTGTCAAAATTGTCATCCTGCCATACAAGGAGGAAGCTTTGGATTGACAAAGTGAGTAATAAAATTTTGAATGACAAAATGTCATCATATTGATTCTATTTTGTTGCAGTATACAAGAGATTGAAAGCTGTGATCAGATAACAATTGTATAGAAGATAATGAAGTAGCAGTTAAATTTTCACCCTAAACCAGAGGAAAATAACTAACAGAGAGGTCTTCACCCAAATGTCAAAGATTCCTGCTGATAAAGTCATATTAACTTACTATCTTCTTTAACCAAAACATGATAACCACCATTCATATATTCACCAAACATGATAAAACACCAGCCATAAAATATGTCTGTATAGGAAGAGACAGATCCGCACACATGCAGACACAGATGCAGGTTGTTTATGCATCTTGGTGTTTTTCATTTAATTGTGAAGATAACTACAGACCTGAATTACAACCTACCCACATCTACACACCTTAATTGCAAGGTAAAGACCCACTACGGTCTTCATGACAAATGTCACTGAATGGGAATAAAACGGAATAAGGTTAGATTGTTTGAGCATACAAACACAATTCAAAACTCAATTTGCAAAATTCAGCCATATAATCAAATAGTGATCATGACAATTCCTTCGTCTTTATTTCCATATAATTCTTTTGTCTTTATTTCCATATTTATATAACAGCACCCTCTAGGTTCGATTAAACCTCAAATTATCATCAGTAATTTTTTTTTTTTTTTTTTTTGGTGAAGAATACCGTCATTAAAAATTACATTACCAGTAGCCTTAATATAGACTAATTATACAAATAATCACAAATATTCTGCTCCATAGAGAGACAACGAACAAGACATTCATACAAAAAGTTCACACTGAATCTTATATTTTCAAGAAATGCAATAATAATCAACCACTGATTAATGTTGTTAAGAAATCATTACCGTGCAACCTGAACGCTTTGGACAACCTTCAAAAAACATCAAGGTTTTAGCTTGTTTCTTGTTGGGCTGGTTCGCAACCAGACACTCTTTAGAGATTTTCTCTACCCGGAAAATTTCACAATGTCCCAGTCGTGCTGAAGAAAGATTATCAGTTGATGGAACAATAACAGCCCTAGTACACCTGGCTATACGTTCCAATAGTGGCTTTTTGACATTCAACACTAAAGAGATTTCTTTTTCCAGCAGATATTCTTGGGCATATGACGATACACTTTTTTCTACCAGCAAAACATTTGGACGATGGGCCTCTATCTTTGATATGATCATCTTTAGATAATCAATTTCCTGTTAAAAAAAATGAAGTTAAAAGATATACTTTCGTAGTGGTTATCTAATTGTACTAGCAAAAAGGCAAAAGACTCATCAAATAACCTGTTGAAGTAGAGTATCAAAAGATGCCAATTGATTTGAAACTCTTTGGTACTCAAGTGCTCCTCCCAAAAGAAGTAATCTCGGGTTTCTGTATTGTGATGGCATTCGCTTGTGTTTTATGTTTTTTGTACAAACCACTCCCTTAATAAGGGTGCTGTAAAGAGAAAAATTGTGAAACTGTTAATACACGGTAGTCCTGGTAGTAGTATATCAAGTATCTTAAATAATTTTAGTATACACATACCTCTCAATTGGATATCCTGACACTATACACTTAACCTTTACATAATCACCGGGATCCATACTGCCTCCTCTGCTAGTATCTGGTTTCACAAAATTTGCAGCTTGCCATGCAACTGACGTTACTATGTCCAGCCAGTCTTCCCTACCATTCTCCTTACCAGTAAGGATTCCCTCCCCCTCTAACAGCTGTGATACAAGAGCCCTAAAATGTCCATGTACCGCAGCTTGAAGAGGTTCCTTGTGCCCTTGATTTGGTTTCTCCTTGACTGGAAATGCATCACTATTAAAGCTACTAGATGAAAAGATCATGCCTGATTCTCCAACATTATCATCATCATCATATTCAAAAAAGTTGCTTTCTGCTTCATCATCTTCATCATTGGGGGGTGGAGGAAACCAAATGAGACCATTGCTTTCCAAATCCAAAGGCTCTTGAGCCTTTTTACAATGGTCTCGAAATACTGATGAATCATCAGAGCCGTCATCAATGTTCTCCAGGTCCTCGGTTTCAGTCTCAGTCTCAGTCTCATGCCTTCTTAAAGAATCCTTAGCTTCTTGATCCAGGGGCGCATCATATTGAGACCTTGGACTTCCCCGTTGCTCTTGCTGTGGAGAGTAATGAGCTCTATTAGGAATGCCAATCATCCTAGAGGGACTGTCAAAAGGACTTGAACCCACTGACTTGAAGCTGTAAACTTCATGTCTAGCACTAACACTATTTGAATCTATATCAGAATTGTCTTGACAGTATTGACTTGAATGACTGAAAAATTGCTTCCCAGAATCCCCAACATCGTCTTCATCACTCCTGCATTCACAATGAAAAATGAATAACATATCTGCCAAACAAACAACGCATTTTCTAATGGAACAATTCAATTAACCAACGAGCAGAATCTAATAGCACAAAACATCCAACTATAATAATAATTTAAAACAAAATTGAGTAACTGGAAAACATATCATAAAACTGTAGAAGTAATTGCATTCAGCCCTCCCATGTATGAAACTAATGGATAACATTCAGAAAAGAAAAAAGTTTTACCTGCTAGAAGAACGCCGAAAAGAAACTGGAGAAGGGTGACCCATAAATGACGCCACACTGCTGCTACTTCCCGCATGGGGAGAAGAATCATGTTGCGGCACTTCAAAAAAGCGAGCAAGGTGATCACTCTGAAACATCTTAACGCTGATACTATCCTTAAACTTTTTACTACTGAAACAGGACAAATCCCGTTCAGGACTCTGTCCAGGAGAGACAGAAGGTTTCATTCTCCCGACTTCACCCCCATTACTAGACTGAAAGCAGAACTTGCAAAACGTGATCTGTTCCCTATCCTCAGTAGTGCTCTCCAAACCATCCTGCAAACACTTTCCACACAACCCCCGTCCACAACTTTGGCAAAGGTGTCTAACACTGAATTCCGTTAAGCGCATGCCACACTCGCAACACATCCTGTAACTGTTATTGGGCATCAAGAATTCCCTGGATACACTAGATAAATCACTTCCTCCCCACCAGATCCAAGACCTAACCTTCTCAATAAGATCTAGAAAAGATCTATCAGGTATTCCCATATATAGAAACCGCTCTCAAACTTAGAAAACAATCCCTCGGAAGAAACTCATTAAAGATTCATCTTCTTCTTCTTCTTCTTCTTCTTCAAATGGGTATTTTTACTTCTTTCAAAATTTAGGGGAAGAAAAGTTAAAAAAAAAAAAAAAAAAATTATATATTTTTTTGTAAAATTGATAACTTCCTCAGATGAAAAGAATACAAGAGAAAGTGAAACCTGTAGAGCACACAATCAAAAATGGTGGGAGTATGTTCTAAAGAAAATCAGAAACAGATAACACTCGGATCTATGTTGTTATTTAACAATTAACAGACAGAAACCCCTGGAGTCCTCAACACAGAAACACACAATTGCAAACTTTTTTGTTTCTCAAAACAGGTAAAGAAAACATATAACCCTCCTGAGAATCACAAAAAATCTCAACGGGAGAAGTCAAAACGGATCCCTAAAACACAAGAAAAACGATTAATATTTACATCAAACTGCTCTAAACAACATAAGACCTCTTCAGCAACAACAATACACAAACCCCTAATTAACCCCCCACAACCACATCAACATTCACAAACCCTAACTAAACCCTTTTAACCGATCCCAGATCGATAAAGCATCCGACGAACGATTTGCGCATTAAAAGATCGAAATCCAACTCAAAACAAAAAACAAAGGCAAATCCAGATCCCAAAATCAACAGTTATAACACGACTAACAGCAAATTCTCATTATATTTCAAGAACTAAATTCAAAACCCCTAAATCAGATACATGAAACAGTTAACAAACAACACTATGAGACTAAGAAGAAGAAAAATAAGAAGAAAATCTCATCTGATCTGCGTCTCGACTAGATAATGGGGAGTATGAGAAGCAAAAGCAGCAGAAGAAGTACGGAGAAGGTTCCCTTCCTCTCGGAATCAACTCGCATATCGAACGCCACCATCACACTCTCCTTTACCATCTTTCCCGGCAAAGCTTTCATTCCCTTCAAATATTAAAAAACAATTTCTGACCTTTTTAAATCATTCTTTATTCTCTTTTTTTAATTTCTATCTCTTCTTATTTCATGTTTTTATTATTATCTGTATTTCAAAGTATCTCTTTTCCCTCTCAGCATTCAGTCATCAACAGCATAAAACTACTATAAAGCTCTTTGTGTACAGGGGTTCGGAGATAAATAAAGATAAAAACTTATACTTTGATCCCCTGAAGTTTTTGGTAATTACAAATAATGACATCTTTTGTGAAAACCTCAAGAGCGTCAGGTTGGTCAAATAACAATACTAAGTTATAAATTTTTCTTCATCAATTATTTGATATTTTCTTTTTTTTTTTTTTTGATGAATTATTAAGTGTGATATTAGAGCATGATGGCTCTTTAGTCGAGAGATTAAGAGGAATATTTTAGACCTAATGTTTATCCACTTTATCTAAAAATCATTCAATAATCAATCGTTTGTTTCTTTTTTGTTTTTCTTCGCATGGATGAATGATTCAAGTGTGACGTTAGAGCATGATGACTCTTTAGTCGACATTAAGTGGTGGACCGGCGGTCTGGTGATAAGTTCTGCCGGTCCGGCGACCGGTTCTGCCAGTCCGGCGACCTGTCTCGCCGGTCCGTCCGATCCGACGACCGGTTCCGCCGATCCGTCCGGTCCGACGACTAATACCGCCGGTCGATAGTCCGGCGACCTGTCCGACGGGATGAAATTTTTAAATTTAAAAAAAAAAAAAAAAAAAATTGTTTTCTTTACCGGTCCGTATCTGTCCGGCGACCAGTTCCGATATTTAAAACTCTGTTGTTGTTAGTTGACTGACGACCCGTTAAAGTTTTTTATGAAGGGTGTTATGATAGTTTTAAAAACTTCAAAAAATCTAATTATAATTGTTAGAAACCTCAAAAGGTCAAAGTGTAATTTTTCCAAACAAAATTTGGTTTGGTTTTAATCTTTGGTGAGAAGACAACATCTTCTAAGGTATGCGGCCGAAAGAGGGGGCTTTTACTATCTTTTGTCTTTTATTGGATATCATCTTTTTCTTCTATCCAATAGATTGGGACTTTAACTTTTTTCCGTAGGTGATTTGAGTTATAAAACTATTAAAGGAATGTGTCTTTTCTTCTCTATTTTTAGTCACCAAAGGACAAAAAGAGCAGAAAGAGCCTCCCCTCCCTAATATATTTCATCATCATCAATGACTCATCTCCATGTGAGTGTATATGTCATGGTATTACAAAAATAAATAATAATAAATAAATATCCCCCTCTTTAGTGTTTTTTTAATGAGGCACGGTGTGTTTAGGTGTGATGTTATACCGTCATCATCAACTTTTAGAACAAATGTGAAATTAAGCCAAAAAGGTTAGGCTGTGGGGATCCTTTGTTTGCCTTAAGGATGTTACTTAGTTTCCTTTTTCGATGATTTCATGTAGAGATTAAGTTTTCCTTTTCTTGTAATATTTCTTAGAATAGGATAAGCAACGACAACGCAGTCCAATGGTGAAATTAGGTATGGATTCCATTAGCATCTAAGTCATTTGTCGTGGTTTTTTCTCTACTTTGTCGGTGCTTGCGATAGAATCCGGTCGAATGCCATGCAATTCTGACTAGGTTTGCATTACATTCTTGGTAGATATATTCTATCACAAAATTACAATGAGAAAACCACCGATGTGTGATTCAGTTGGTAGCAAGTTGGGCTCTAGTGAATATCTCCGGAGATAAGAGTGGAGTTCGAATCCCACTAGAAGCATTCGTGACCATGGGTTTTCCTTTAATGCTCCAGCCCCGAACGTGGATTAATCCCACACTTATGTGGGTGTGGGGACACCACGTGGTTAAGACCAAAAAACAAAAAAATTACAATGAGAAACTTAGACTTCTAATTTTGATTTCGAGTAATCTCTAAGAAAAAAGAGCAAAATCTTCAACTAACATCCCTCGAAATTATATTACAATTGTTCCATTGCCTTCATCAAATTCTCTTTTGTTGTTTATCTTGATAGCAGGCCCTACCATGTTTGTGATGTGCACTTTATATGGTGGCAAATAAGGCGTGCGTATTGTCTGCACACAAATCCTACACAAGTTCCTATATCAAAGCTTTTGATTGGTCCATCGCGTTTAAAAAATAATTTTGTAATCATTCTATTAAAAAAATAAGTTAGATATTTTAGAAGAACGGACCAATCACAAACATTGGTGTAGGAACTGGTGCAGATGATTTTGAGCCACCAGCATGGTAATCCATTTCAATCTTTTTGGTACGAAACATTTTGTTGAATGATATTGAGACCTGACCTCATCATATTTTGGTTGATCAAATCTGACTTTGGCTCATAATCAAGAACTAATTAACACTTTTCCCCATTTTAAAGGGTTTTGTTAATAATAATTAGGAAAAACTACACCCCCTGAGGTTTCTAAGAATTACATTTTGACCCTTTGAGATTTTTGAAATTATAATGACATCCTTTGTCGGAAACTTCAAGCCGGTCGGTCAACTAACAATACTGAGTCATTGACTAATATATTGCTTATAAATTGTTCTTCAGCAATTATTTGATGTGTTTTCATTTTTTTTTTTTTCTCTTTGATGAATGATTCAAGTGCGACATTGGAGCAAATGGAGCAAATGGCTCTTTAGTCGAGAGATTAAAAGAGATATTTTAAAACTAAGGTATATCCACTTTATATGAAAATCATTCAATTTTTTATAAGGAGTATATCAGACTCAATGTCGTTAGTTGACTGATGACCCCTTTTGAGATTTCCAACAAAGGGTGTCATTATAGTTTCAAAAACCTTAAAGGGTGTAACTGCAATTGTCAAAAACCTCAAGCGGTCCAAGTGTAAATTTCCCTAATAATTAAACTGTTAATGCATTCTGACCAATATATTTGGATGCATTCCATTGACCAGGAGCCGTTTGGATACCGTGCTTTGATCCATTTGACAAGTTTAATATGATGAACACAAATTTCAGCTTGTTGCATGTATTCAGCAAAACATGTTAGAAAAAATCAAAATTTTGGCTGTTTCAAACTGCTATCCATGAGTTTCATGCCCTAATATATATACATATGGTGATATCCAAACAGCTCCTTGGTCTTAAATTAGATAACCTGATTTTGATCTGCTTCAAAAAAAATGAAGATGCATATAAGATATAAAATATATTGGAAAATCCCAGTTGGATCTGGCAGAGTAAGTTCAGCATTCAATAGTGGCATGAACCATCCCATGAGGTTTTGCCATAAATAGGGTTTTCCCTGTATGGGGGGATTTATGCCTAGTGAGGATAACTTTTGCCGACCATGCACTTAAAGAGTGATAGATATAGCAAAGGATCCATTCTACATTTTGTGGGTAACGTGGTGAGGAGGAAGTTCACTCTATAAGACCATTTTAAAGGTTAGATAGAGACTGTTTGGGAGTGAAGCCAAAAGGTAACAAGGATAATTCTCTTTGAATAGACACGGCAATTAGGTCAATTATACCAAGTTGAGTTTTAGTGTTTGGGAGTTAAGCCAAAAGGTAACAAGGATAATTCTCTTTGAATAGACACGGCAATTAGGTCAATTATACCTAGTTGAATTTTAGTAAGGCCTTGTTTGGGACCACGTTAAAAGAATCAGTTCTCTAAATTTATTTTGGGAATTAACGTAGTGTTTAAACTCGGTGTTAAATCGGGGATCATCCCGGTTCGATACCGAGTTGGATTGCTGATCCAACTCGGGATCGACCGATCGAAACATGACCCAATTTTTTTTAAAAAGAAAAAAATGATAAAATTTTCTAGTCAGATTGGACGATCTGACTTGTCCGAAACTGAGTCAGGGAACTTCAGCATATTTCGGGATCGGACTGTGACTCATCTCGAGCCGATCTTTAACACTGTGGGAATTAATTTTGATGGCTTCTTAATCGCGTTTGGTTAGCATGACACAAAATGATCGAGTTCTGACCTAATATAAATGTTGGGTTAACATGTATTAAAATGAGTTTTGACCAAATTTATAAAATAAAATTAGTTATAATTATTTTTATTGAATCACATAGCCAGACATAAGGTTTACACACTTATTTTATCCTTTTAAATGTGATAATAACACTTTAAAATAATCTATAATAAAAACAATGTATTTACAAGTTTGTTATCGCTCATTTTATTTAAAAGCTTTCCATTACAAAATCTCAAAACTCATTCATAAAATCTAAAATCAAGGTTGTAAGTGATTTTGTGATTAAGGGTATTTTCTAATTCTCATTCTAGAAAATCTCATTTTGTCCAAACGAAACAACTATTTATCTGTGAGCACTCATTCCGCCGACTGAAACTCATTTCAAGTCGTGGAATTCATTTCCAAAACAGCATCCAAACGTCGTCTAAGCTTATATGAGCTTTTTGAATTGGTACGGTTTTATCCTAGAAAAATAAAATAACATAAAATAAAATAAATTAAATAAAAGAAGACGAAAAATTTAAAGAGGAAGATAATTGGTCAAGAGGAAACGAACTTTCTAATTACTTTTTAAGATTATTTGCCACTTTTGGTGACTGTTTTAGTGCAGTGCTTCAAAAAACCTGAACTAAGCCAGCGGTTTTCTTGGGGTTTTCTTTTTGGCACATTTTCATGGATCCCATTTGCATAGTTGGTGGGTCATGATTAGAATGCTTTGCCAATTGTGCACATGGAGTGTTCTTAGGATGAAAAACATATTGATAGGATTACCCAGCATTTTTGTCATGGCTGGACTATCGGATAAAAGAAAGAGGTAAGTTGGAGTTCGAATCCCACTAGAAACACTTGTGGCCAGGGTTTATCGTAATTGCTCCCACCCTAAGCGTGGATTAGTCCTAGGTCCAAATGGGTGTGGGGATACCACGGTTAAGACAAAAAATAAATAAATAAAGATAAAAGAAAGAGGTTAGATTCTTATAAACATGAATGACGAGACTTGGAGGATGGCACGTGCAATACTGCACGTAAATGTAAATTATAAAAAAATAATTAATAAATAATCTGATTTTAAAATAAAATGTGAGAGAGTTTGAATATTTGGGATAGCAGAAACCTTAAAAATAAAGAGTTTGTAATTTGTTGCAAGTCTTTTATAACCATTACTTCCTGGAATTTATTATCTTATAAAAAGTATGAAATTTTTATAAATATCTGTTGACATTTTGATATTATAAAGTTTATTTTAGAAAAGCGAGTTTACTTATTTGACGCGTTCCCATATAATTCTTGCCCTTAAATAGAGTATAGATACTTTTAAATAGAATAGGATTTATAATTATATTACTTGGATAACCTGTTTCTCTTTATTAAGAACTAGCGGGTGGCACGTTGATAAATATCTAGAACTTCTTGACTTTTTTTTATTATGTAATTTTTTTATATATATAATTGAAATGAGGTAATAATCGTTATTTAAAAAACTAAATACCACTTCTTAGTTTAAATCAAAAGACAATTTTATTCTTAATTATATTAAATACTTTAGTATTATACTAAAGATAATGTAAAACAAAATAAATACATGACACGCTTTACGATACACCATTTCCCTTTATAGTATATTATAGATTGACTTCTTAACTAACTAATACAAAATGATATTTTTCTTTTCTTAAAGTATCTTTATTTATAGAATAATTTATACTTAAAATCCTTCTAAACCTACGCCCTTTACAAGCAAGTATATCCTTTAACAGTTAACTAATTATTATCATATGATCTTCATAATATATATATATATATATATATTTTTTTTAAATTCTTAAAATACAAGAATAAGAAATGATATTATAAGGGAAAATTGCTCATATACCCTACTTTACATGTCAATTTACCAAATGGTATATTGACCAAGCTAAATTACGTCTCAAATATCAAAATATTTACATAATTGCCTTTTGGTCCTATAAAGGACATATCCAGTATTTTAATAATATTTGCTTTTTCAATAAAATAAAAATCCTATTCTACCCTTAAGCCCTTTGCACACTTGGTGTGCATCATTGCACACTTAGTGTGCAACCCTTTGTAATGACCTGGACCCTTAAAGGAATATTTCCTAATTAATTATTATTATTAATTATTTGTTTTCATTTAAAT
>JAUPMG010000002.1:6378201-6398994 GCA_031762675.1 Pachysandra terminalis | reverse complement strand
TACCTTTTTCTTCTTAGATCCTTTCTCTGCAAGTTTCCAGCACTAGCAGATCACCAACTTCCTCTTCCTTCTTCTTCCTTTTTCTTTCTTTTTCTTCAAACATAGATTTCACTCTTCTCTCTCTTTCGTTTTGGTCGTGTGAATCCCAAAGACAGTTTCTCTCTCTTGTTTTGTAAAGGTACGTGGGTTAGTGGATGATTTCCATTATCCCACTCTTTTAATCCAAATAAAATAGAAATTACTTAATTACCCTTACCTTGGGTCCAATGGGCTATTCGGCCAGTCCATGGTCCAGCTTGGGTTCATTGTGCAGGGTCCAAGCCCAGTCCGCCTAGTTCACAAAATTACACAAATTACCACAATTTCCTCAAAATCACATAAGGGTCCAATTTAGTCCATCTTTTTTCAATTCAATCATAAGGTTTAAAATAGGAATCAACTTCCATTTAATTATCAAATTAAATGGTAGGGTATGGGTCATTACAGCATTGGTTAAGACAATAAATATCTAAGGGGATTTATTTGCATGACAACAGATAATGCCTTAGTTTACAAGTCACGTGGTTGAAGGCAAGGCAAAATTTGTCAATTTGCGAATACTTCAGCTCAAGACCTCGAAGGAGCCTGCTGATGTAATACACCAGTTTCTCAATACCTTGATCGTCCTCTTGAATAAGCAGTTCTCCAATAGCGTTCTCTAAGGTAGCCAAATAAATCCGAAGTGTCTTTCCCAGTATTGGCAAGATCAATGTATAAGGATGTCTCAGAACATCCTTAACCATCTCAAAAGCCTGTTAGCATTCTTAAGACCAAAGAAATGTAGCCCTCTTGCGAAGCAAGGGCATAAATGGAGAGATGTAGGTGGAAAGATTGGGGATGAACCTTCTGATATAAGAAATCTTCCCGAGGAAGGATTTCAACTGCTTTTGAGTTTGAGGTGGAGTCAGCTCTAGTATCGCCTTAGACCTGCTGGGGTCGAGATCAATGCCTTGTCAATGCACAACGAAACCCCAGGAATTTTCTAGTGGTGACCCCAAAGGCACATTTAGCCAGATTCATCCTCAGATTATAAAGTCGGCATCACTGAAAATATTTTTCAATACTTCAAGATGATCTCCTCCCTCCCGAGACTTTACTACTATATCATCCACATAGTCTTTGACTTCCATATGGATCATATCATGAAATATAGATGTCATAGCACGCTGATAAGTAGCTCTAGCGTTCTTCATGCAGAAGGACATGACTATTTAATAAAAATACCCATAAGTCTGAAATGTCGTATGTGGAGCATCAAAACTGTGCATTCGGATCTGGTTGTAACCACTGAATCTGTCCATAAAAGAGAATATGGAGTGCTCATTCGTGGCGTCAATCAGGAGATACATATTAGGCAAAGGGAATTCATCCTTGGGGCTCACCTTATTAAGGTCTCGAAAGTCGACGCAACACAGGATCTGCCATTTTTCTTCTTAACCGGAACGATGTTCGCGAGCCAAGTCGAATGCTGAATGGGTTTAACGAACCCTGCCTTCAGCAATTTCTCTACATCATTCTTTATTTGTAGCTGAATCTCGAGTTTGAATACTCGGGTGTGTTGTTTGACAGGTTTAACATCCGGAGATACGTGAAGTCGGTGTGTGACTAGGTGAGGGTCCAAACAGCACATCTCATCATACGACCAAGCAAAAACATCATTGTATTCTTTCAATAAACACACGAGGTTACATTTTCTTCAGCAGATAAATTGGAGTTTACAAAGGTTGTTTGCTTGATGTCACCATCACCTAAATTCACTTCTTCAAGGATCTCGAGGACAGATTTGACACCATCTTTGAGGCGCTCCAGAGCTTCTTGGATATCATGACTAACTTCGAAGATGTCAGCCATGATAGAGTCTTCATCATAACCATCATTGTCGGAGTTCCCGATGTTGTGGATCACAGGTTCTCGAATCTTTACTCTACTCGAGACTGGCTTCTTCGCGAAATTTTTTTGACTTCGGCTAATTAACTTCAGTCCAAAGGTTGTAGAAAATCTGCCCATCATGCATTTCGATCTTCATGCACCAAGCCTTAAAAGTAGACTCAGCCAGAGTTCTTTTAGCAGGCCTCTTATGCTTTCCTACCTCCTCTTCCTTCTTTTTCTTATTCTCTTCCCTCGGCCTCCTCTTTGACGGTCTTGGTTCTGATAATTCCACCTCGGAGTTTGCTTGAATCTCGGGCCAAGCAGGTAGTGGAACTCCCCGAGGTAATGATACTTGGCATTCACTTGCAGGAGCTAACTCATCATACTCGGCTGCATCTGCAAAGGGGACATCGGACTAATCAAAGGGACAAGGGTCAGCAACCAACTACGCCATCTTTCCCTTCTTAATTTCCTTGCAACACTGGTGATAAGTGGAGGGGACAAGGTGGCATCGATGGATCCAGGGTCGGCCGAGAAGAACATGGTATGAAGGGTTGCTGCCAAGCACATGGGAGAGGGTTGGATGCTTAAATGGCCCGACCTGGAGCTCAAGGGTAACATCGTCCAACGTACACTGACTCCAAGCGTTGAAGCCATAAATCCTCATGGGCTGAGGAACAATCCGTCCTTCCGAGACTCCAATGACTTTTAGAATACCAAGGAGAATGATGTTCAAGGAAGACCTGACGTCGACTAACGACCTTCGGATGTCGACACCCTGCAAAATGGAGTTCATGTACAATGCCCGGCGATGATCCTCGTGAGGAACCATCTTATCTTCTTTGCCGAAGATGATCACATCTCCCACCACTTCAGCAGCACAGGCATGTTCTGCTTCTCGCAACTTGTTCTAACCTCGAGAAGCCAATCTCCTTGAGACTGTCCTCGAGGTGTTGGAATTTGGGTAACATCGGCCCTCTTCTCGCAACAATCCCGCCTCGACCTCGGAGACAATAACACTCACCACTTCCTTCCCTTTGCCCCTATGGGCAGGCAAAGGGTTAGCGTGAACTTGCTCCGGTTGTAAATCGACCTCGCCATTTCTTACCCTAGCGTGATAAATCCTTCTCAGAGAGTAGCAGTCGAAGGTGACTGGCATTTATGTGTAATTTGTAGTACCGGGGGCTCCACATTTCTTGGGCAGTCGGCTCCTTCTTCACAGCTGGTAAAACAATGCAGTTTTCCCGAATCCAGTTCTCTAATAAGATATCAAATTGAGCCAGGGAATAATCCGGCTCAGGCGGGGTGGGACGGTCATCTTTCCTTCCTTTCTTTTTCAATCTTTATGAGGAGTGCTCCTCAACAAGGACAACCTCGACTCCGTACTTCTTATCAACAAGTATCTTAGTGGCGTTCACAGATGACATTGACTGGCCTGTCAGTCTAGCAGCATCAATCAGAAGAGTGAAACTCGGGAGTTTCAGATTCTCCACATGAATCCGGTATTCGGGATGCATTTCCATGATGCAAATATCAACAAAACGAGACTCCTTTTCTGAGTCCGTGCAAGATAACGAGGCTTCAAAATCTCCAAACATAATCGATCATACTTTCAAAGGGGAGTTGGTGTTCTCGGCTGAGATCAACTACCGTGAAAGCTTCCTCGGTCACAAAGAATTTCTTGTAGAAGAGAGAGGCCATATCTTCCCAGGTGTACAGAGACCCCGGCTCGAGGTTGTTATACCAAGTGCAAGCCTTCTCAGATAGGGATTTTGAGAAATCCCTCAAGCGCAAATCAAAATCCAAGGCATACGGACCAAGTGCTTCAATAAAACGACAAATATGTTCCTTCACGTTATCAGTTTGGCCGGTGAACTTCTGGAATTTGGGACTGACATAGTCTTTGGGATATGGTCTTTGCAACAGCGAGGCCGGATAAGGGGGACGGAAATCACTATCGACCTAGTCTGGGTCTCGATAGCGTGATCTCAATAACAAGGCTTCAACATCATCCAACGTGACGAAAGATCTATCCGGGGCAGCTGATGAAGATGGGATAGTGGAGAAGTGGCGCTAGAGTTAAAGGTTGTGGGATCGATTAGGAGGAGAACAATTCCGTGGCTCATTTGGTAGTCGGGTTGACCACACTCTCTTGAGGAATGGATATAGATGTGGTCGGTTGTGGAGCAGTGGTTTGCTGGCTAGTCTCAGCGGCGAGTCTCACTCCTTCTCGAGGAGTAGACACAGGTGGGGACAGCCGCGGGATGGTGGGGTGTTGGCTAACATTTTGCTGGGCTGACAACATCATCAATTGCTGTTGGATAAACCACATGGCCTCGACCAGGGTTGTGAATGAGGCCTCAGGGAAGGGAGGGTTTACATGCGGGACAGTAGAGGTTGAGGAGTTGGAAAACGAGGCTCGCAAGGAGGAGACGGAACATCAGTTTAGGGGGATGGATTTATCCATAGGAGAAGGACCACGGGTTCTTCAGCAGCAGGCATGCCCCGTCCTTCTGCTGGGAGTGGATCTTGATAGCCCTAAGTCATAGTCGAGCTCGGGCTACCCGAGTGTCAAGATCATAGAAAATGATAAAAAAAAAAAAAAAGGGGAAACTCAGCAGGCTCCCTAGCAGAGTCGCCAAATGTTGATGCCCAAAATTGGCTAACAAGCAAGATTAATTACACTAACCCAAGATGACAAATGTCAATACCTGAGTGGTTAACCAATAAGGGTACGGTGGGTTCAAATGCCTATCTCGCAGTGGCCTAAACCTTGATGGCCGTTCCAATACGAGGTTTCCGTATGCACCAAAGTCAAGTCAATGAGAACAAAGAGAGGGAATCAAAGATCCCAAGGAATGGTTTCAAAGGGAGCACGAACACAGACGAGTCTTGAAGTCAGAACCTTTGGATTTTCTTGATGAATCCTAGAGTGCTTCAAAATTCCATCCTTTGTCCAATGGAAATGAGAACTTTTATAGCCAAATCCCTTGGAAAAGGCTAGAGTGACAAGTGTCAGCCATCGAGGGTCGGACGCGGTAGAATGTTTTCACGTATCCTTGCCTATACGTTGACTGTCACCTGTGACTTCATACAAATGTGCTAGCAACCTCTGCTTGTGCTCAGTCCCTTTGAAGTGACATTCACCCATGTGGGTTAGGTTAATTGCCAAGTAACCGTCATAGGGTTGACGAGACATCTCTCTGGGCCACCATTCCTTTAGGTATCTAGATATTTCCCCCCGCCTTTTGTCCTATTATCCAAGTGATTTAAGAGACTCGGGATGGTGTTCCCGAGTGAGGTTCCTTAGAGAATAACTCCCTGGGCAAAGTAGTTGCAATACGACTGCGAGTATTGTGCTTCATGATATCGAGTTAAATCATTACTCGATGTTGTATCACAACTCGACATGCGATCCTGGGTGCTTTTACGCCTGAGATATGTCAACCCTAAAACAGTTCATTTCCTTCAGGACTCGGGGTGTAAGACAAAGTCTATACTGTTAGAGCGATGTTACCACTCCTCGGATAATCTTTAACATGTGAGGGCTGTAAAGTCCTTACCCGTCCTCGGGATGAGATCACAAAGCCTTAATCCTATGTCGGGATCAAATCGTAAAATGTCTTTACCCTATCTCGGATTAGGATCTCATTGTTTCTACTCGGTGTTGGGACTATATTATAAAGTCTATCCGAATTTGGAGTAGGATCATCATATCTCTACCCAGTATTGGGATTAGATCATAAAGTCTATCCAAATTTGGAGTAGGATCATCACGTCTGTATCTGTATACGGAATTGGGTCAGGTTGTCTCTAACCGGTCTTGGGATTAGATCATTAAGTCTTTACCCGAACTCGGTATAGGATCAAATCGCCTCTACCTGGTGTTGGTGATGCAACTTCGAGGTTGATTCTCTCAGGAAGATACTCTCGAGGTTGTCATGCTATTCGAGTCCTTACATGTTACTGAAGGCATATCTCAAGGGGACTTCGAGGTAGGGATACGAGGTGTAATATTGGAGGCGAGTGCCATGCGACGGGATCATCCGTACCTCTTAATTATTAATTACTATATTATATTTTATTTTATTAAAAATATTTGTTTATCAATTTTTATTTAATGTCCTTTTTTTTTTTGGACAAGAGTTTAAAATATTGAGATGAGATGTTTGAGAAGAAGTGGGGCACTAAAGTTTGGAGTCTCTCTCCCAGTCTACCTGTGCATTCAATTTTTAATAACAAAGCCTTGCAACCCAACCCTGAACCCACCCACCTATAATATATGCCTTTTGTCGGTCCCTCGTTTTCTTTCTTCCAACTTCTCTATTATATGTTTCCACTTATTATTGAACATAACCTGACGAAAATACCCTCCCTTGTCCCGTCAAGAAGTCATACTCTCGTTTTCGATGATCAAACGAAATGCTTGACATGCGCGAACAAGTGGGGAGTTTAGTCATTTCATGATTTCAAAGAATATATCAGGTGTTCTATTCTATATATATACCTTAAATTGTGGGATAGATGTCGGGTTAGGAAGAAGTGCATCCACTAGGGCAATTAATGAACAAACAATTCCAAATAATATGCCGCGGCCTTTCCTTTTTTGCTCGCTTGTCATTCATTTGTGATTCAAAATCCAATCTATAAAACCATTTCATTGAATCTTTCTTCTGCGTTTGCCTCGGTTTATATAAGTGCTTATTTCAGTTTATAGTTTATTAAAGCACTTTTTGAAATAAAAAATGTGTTTGATTACACTTAATGGGTAAGTGTTTACCCATAAGCAATAAAGAAAGGTCACTCATAATGAGAAGCTGCTGAAAATAACTGCTCTTATCACTTATACGAGAAGTTATTTTTAAACTTTAATAATATTTTCATAATACCTATTTTACTCCTAAATTTTTATAAACACTTAAATAAATGTTATTTTTAAACTTTAATAATATTTTATAATACCTATTTTACCCCTAAATTTTCATAAACACTTAAATAAATATATTTATCAAACACTAATTTCTTCATATAAACAATTTATTGTTGTTATGGATAAGTACTCCCATTGAGTAACTTATCCAACGAGTGCTTATTAGGGGTGTAAGTTTGGCCCAACTCACCCGAAGCCCGCCCGACCCAACCCGAATAACAGTCCGAACTTGAACATTAATTTGGGTTTGGGTTCGGGTTCGGTCCTGGCTCAAATTCAGTTCGGGCTAGGTTTGGGTTTAGGCTTATAAACCCTAAAAGCCCAGCCCGGACTGAATAATAATATTATATATATATATATATATATAAACCGTTGATGATTCTTCATCCAACGGCTCATATTCAATTTATTAAGAAGAAAAAAACCCTAATCGTTAGAATCTCAATTTCTGCAACCAGCCATCACCGATCCATTTGTTGTTCTTCTCAGAAGATCTTACACTTGCGGCCTTCCTCATCAAACCTCCAAGCACAACATCTGATCTGCTACAACTCTGGTCATCCATATCTTATCTGTAAACCATGCATTTTCTCCAGCCCAACCGAATATTACCGGTTTCAATGACGGATTGGACTCTTCATTTGATCTGAAGAGAAGCAGAGCATCAACCGGATTTGAACATCAAATACCAGAGACCCGGTCTCTCTCTCTCTCTCTCTCTTTCTCTCTCTCTCTCTCTCACGACATTTCTGGACGTTTCTTCTTTTTCTTCTTTTCTTTTCTTTTCTTTTCTTTTTTATTTTTAGATCATCTCTAGAAGCTAAGAGATTTCAATTTGGGCCGACTCGAATTCAGCAAATTGAGTTCGGGCAGGATTCGGGCTGACTTAGTTTGAGTTCAGTTCGGTCCAAGCTGGGTTCGGGCTAGCTGATTTCAGATCAGGCTGAGCCCGAACTGGTTGGAACCCGACCTACCCGCCCTAGTGCTTATCCAAAAGCACAAGCCGGGCCAACCGGAGCCTTTGATTGGATGCCAAATAAGCCTTTCAAACATTAGCTAAATAAAATTATATATATTAATATGTTCCGAATCAAAAAGTACAACTTTTGGTATTTTAATCGACTATATAGTAAGAGAGCTTGTGCAATATGGTTTTCATACTTTAATTGTCTTGGTAGAATCATTTTTCTTTAAAAAGATTCTCATTATAACCCCTCTTTATAACAAGTTTCAACTCTTTAAGACATCTACATCAGCTACAAATGGGGTGCCTTAACATTCTCTTCTCCTCTCTCATGAGAAGTAAAAGCCACCTTGTTTGACGAATGCCTCTTTCTTACTTAAAAACAAATAAAAGAAACTAAAACTTAACAATTGATATTATAGATAAAAATCCAAGCAAAAAGTTTTGCTGCTTGAGTGGGGCATTTCCCAAATATCTAAACACCAATATAGACAAGACAATGTTTTTCAGCTGTAACTCTGGTACTGTCATGCATGCCTGTATTATGCCATTGATATGTCCTTGGGTGTTTCTTAAATGCCTAATGTGGGGTCGTAATTTTTCTTTTTCTTTTTTGCTTGCGCAGGAAGTTCAAAATAATCTTGACTATGAATCCTTCGAAAAACAATGAATCGAACCAAGATCGAGAGTGATGGTCTTATTAAACTGGCATACCGACCAGATGAATTTTTTGTTTTTAAAAAGAAAACTACTACTAATTGTTAGAGCTGGCAATTTCCGACCCAATCTACCAACCCGACTAAACGGATTAAAGTCGATCCGTTTATTAAATGAATTGGGTTTAGATCTAGGTTTCGTCTAATCTGACCTAACCCGCCAAATCTGTGCTAACCCGTTTATTATTATTTTTATAATATTTATTAAAAATATAATATTAAATAAGATGATTTATAATTTATGATTTTATTAATTTAAAATTAAAATAATTAATTAATTAATTAATTAAAATTTAAACATGTTGACAGATTCGACTCGTTTATGGGCAAGTTGGATTCAGGTTGAGCTTTTCTTGACCCCGTTGATAAACAAGTCGAACCTGACACAACTCGTTTAAGCCTCAACCCGATTACAACCCATTGTCACCTCTATAGTTAAGTACAAAATTTGACCACTCCCAACGCTATTTTAATACCATATTTTGAAATAGTATTATTTTCTAATTTTATTTGTTTTCCCGCTTAAATGGAGAGAGATATTTTTGTGCGTGTGTGGTGGAGAGAGAAAGAAAGGAAGCACAGCAGGAACCAGCACCACGTTTGGTGGATTGTACGGTTCCATCTTTTATGACCATCTTTTCCATTCTACTTTTTTTTACTTCCCTTTTTCCATGTTTAGTTGTCTTCCAATCTCACTCTCTCATACTCTCTCTCTCTCTATTTCAACTCTCGACTTCTCGCGGGTTTTTCACTGCTGTGCGTTTCATCAGCCGTCCGATATTATATGAACGGTTCTCAGCCAAACTCAGTCATTTACATCAATCTTACCATGACACACTGGAACATCTCTCTCTCTCTCTGATGTTTCTATTCTTTGGTTTCTACTTTCTATTTACGGTACGATATTTTAGGGAGTGATACGCTACATTGACATCACCTATCGTACCTCATTTCATACTCAATCAAACCGTTAAAATCATTTAATCAAAAACATTTACGAAACATCACTTGTCGGCCAAGAAAGCAATAAATATAAAAATGAGCTAAAACCCTACTCTCTCTCTCTCTCTCTCTCTCTCTCTTTGATCACAGCAGGCTTTTGCATTTGCATGCATTTGGATTCAGAAACTCTTTCCTCGTGATGTTTTCTGAAACAGAAAGGATTTGGGATTCTCATTACCGTCATAATCATTATAATCATCAGCTTGATCATGGCAATAGCCACCACCCCCACCAGCTTCATCAAGAGGATCCCCAGTTCAAGCTAAGCTTAAATGGAAAGAAACCCAGAAAGATTTCCATCAAGACTGAAGAAGAAGAAGATGGGCAAGTGGTTAACTTCACGAGAAGAAAGAGACCCATTACAGAAGGAGATCAGGTAATAATGGTTTCAAAGGTCTGTGCTGATTGCAGAACCTCCAAGACCCCTTTATGGAGAACTGGTCCTGCTGGTCCTAAGGTACCCCTCTCTCTCCCCCATTTCTTTTTCTCTCTTTGGATTCTTTTTTTTTTTTTTTTTTTTGTATAAACTATATTATACTGTGTTGATGGTTGTAAAACAGATAATGGGTTTTAATTATATTTACAGTCTCTCAATGCTAACACATGTTTATAATATGATTTGTGCAGTCATTGTGTAATGCTTGTGGGATCAGATACAGGAAGAGAAGGAGAAGAGAATTTGATATGCTTGAAAAGAGAAATGGGATGTCAATGAAGGAGAAGAAGATCAAGAGACATGAAGAGGAGGAAGCTGAGAAGGTTATGTTTCTCTTGAAAAGGAGATTTGAAGGGAAAGAGGAAACAGAGGCAGCACTTTTGTTAATGGCATTGTCTTGCGGCCTCTGTGTTCATTAAACACTCTTACTATTATTATTATATTATTATTATTATTTAGTTTCTCTCCTTTCCTCTACCTTTGGGTTTTTTTTTTGAACTTATAAATTGTAGTTATACCCGCTTTTGGTTTGTCTCTATCAGTTGAAAGAGAAAGAAAAACAAAAGAGAAACAAAGGTTTGGTCTCTCTCACTCTTAATTCTTGAAAAGGTGATTAACTTTCTATTTAGTTAATGGTTAGAAGTAAATCTAGCTAATATGTATATCAGTTGAAAGAGAAAGAAAAACAAAAAGAGGAACAAAGGTTTGGTCTCTCTCTCTCTTTAATTCTTAAAGAGGTGATTAACTTTCTATTTAGTTAATGATTAGCAGTACATCAAGGATTATCGTATGCTTGTGATCCATCGATTAGGTCAACCGGTTCGACCAATCGATGGTAGGTCCAACCTAGATTCAAGTCATTTTTACTTCTTCACCATTAGATGGACCACAAAATTCACAGATTAAATTGGTAGTATTGAATATGTTTGAATTCTTGATGAGAACTAGCCCAAGAATACAGGATAGCAATGACTTGATCAATGACAGCCACAACATCCTTCTCTTTTCCCTAAAAAATATGATTATTTCTTTCTTTCCAAAGGATTCAACAAGTCGTTGCCGGATACACGTTCCTCAAATAGCTCTTTTAGAATCTCCTTTTAGCCATTTCCAGTAGTTGAGAAAAGCATTCACCTCCTTAGGCATAACCCCAAACTCTTTGAATCTGTACAAGAAGGGACCTATTGGATCATACAAACAAGAAATATAATCAAAGCATCCATACAAAGAGATAGGTGCACTGCACTTCCTGATAACAAATAATTAAATGTTTAATCACTAATTGTTTTAGATATGAAGATAAAAGGGTGGCAAGACCTCCCCAGAAAAGAGCCACCATTATTCTTAATTCCAACTAAAATGTACATTACATGCTGCATACAAATGATAAAGAAGAATGTGGATTGATGATTGCTATGGTGAGATTTTTCTTTTTTTTTTTTCAGGATGTAACATGGACAGCTATATGACCCACACTCGAGCCCCCACGGTCACTGACACGTCTCATCGCCTTCTTCACCAAGTCACTGCTAGGGTTTAGGACACCCCCTCTTGTCTGCCTATTCTCAAATCTCTCTCCCCTTCTCATCCTACTATCTGATGCTTGGTGTTTCGTCAAATTAGTTTCTTTCTCCTTGTCTTTCCCTTTCTTCCCTGCGACCTCGACTCTCCTGCCAGTGCAGGTTCTGTTGGTTGAAGTTGGAGAGCCGTTACTAGCTTCAGAGGGCATGTTGGTAGGACAATCGGTCACTTCTGTGGCTTGAATCGGTGTGGGGGTGTCTGCATGTTCACTGCTGAAGGGTGTTGGATGGTTTTCTGCCTTGGAAATGGAAAATGCTAGAGAACCAATGGCAGATTTGCTTCCTGGACTGGTTGACTTGCATAGTGATTTAGTTGATTTTGCCTGACTTGATACAATCTATGAGATACAAGACAACAACCGGTATCAGTATTTTATTTTCTTCACAAGAATGCTTCTGTTATTGCAAATAAATAAAAATCAATTATGAAAATTTTGTAATAATAGCATCATAGGAGTAGGATGCAGTCAGGAACTCGGCTCCACCTATTTTAGAGAGAGTTCAGTATGTGGACATGTCCCATCACCTATGCACAATGAATCGGACTCCACCTAAGAGATATCTAGTCCAAAAGTGAGCTGACCAGTTGATATTTAGCCATTCAATATGTGCATGCTTTTTTCTGGAATTTTTTATTAGAGTTTATCCACCGTATAAAGGAATTAAGCAAAATTGAATGGCTGAATCATCATATTATATTCACATTCGGTAGTTCTGGTCCCATAGTTGATCTACAATTATGTCTGGAATGTTTGAACTGTTGTCTCATTTTGGTAAACGAACGTGAAGGTTATGTCTGGAATGTTTGACCTGACCCAAAGGGCTCTTCTTAGTTGTTATAAACAAGTTGATTCTGTTAAATCTGAGGGTTTATGCAAATTAATACTATTAAGTACAAAACTTGTTCAAATACCTTTTTACTATCTGAGACTTGAGTCACAGCATCCTGATAGAAGGAAGGCATTGGTGTTGCTTTGAAGTTGAGGCTTCTTCGAAATTGTTTTATTTCAGCTTCAGTCCTCTCCTGTGGTAACAATAATTATACCCATTATTCGCGCACACACAGATATATATATATATATATATACAACTAAGGAATGGAGAATTCAACCAGAATACTAATTTATTATTGATAGAACTCGCCATGTTAAGAAGGAAACCATAAATAACACATGTAATCTAGAGTTTATAAATTTGAGTTTGTTTAAAACCTGATCAGACTAAACTTTCATGAAGAAACTCACATCTACTGAGTATTCATGTTGTTGTCATAGCATTACTTTTAGTGGTAGAGAAATTAAAAATGTAATTTTCTTCATTAGGAATTTAATAAGATACTCGATCTGCCATTATATATAAGGGTCTTCAATAGCTATGAGAAAAAACAAGAAAGAAAGAACGATTGGTCTTAAATAGTGGGAAGCACAACAAACTTTTATCATATTTCCTCATGTCTCTTGGGATCATCAATTAGAACGTATCTTGCACCATGGGAGAAAACAACAATTGGTCTAATGGGATGATCAGTCCCTCAACCCACATAAATCTAAGTCTCCTCACTTATTATGATTTTTAGATCATAATATCCTCATGTAATAATCTGAAGTCCCCAAAATAAGGACTCAAGAAAATAGGATATTACTCATAGACCAAATCCATGGTCAAGAGCCAATGCAGTGCATGTGAGTAAGTGCACATTAACTAAACATTCAATCTTTGTGTATAAGGTGTAATGACAAGCGACAAGCGTGTAGATCATCAATTCTGCGAGGAATATGAATGACATTCTAAATAACATGGATAGTGGGTCCATAAAGAGGAAATCATATAAACATTAACTAAACAATCACACTTAGTATAGAATGTGCATTAATGACCAATTCGCATATCAACCATCCCTTACACTTGCATATGAACCATAATCTAATAGTCGTAGGAATTTAATAAGATACTCGATCTGCCTTTATATATAAGGGTCTTCAATAGCTATGAGAAAAAACAAGAAAGAAAGAACGATTGGTCTTAAATAGTGGGAAGCACAACAAACCTTTTTTGGCATACCAAAACAAAGACATTAATTCACTGACACAATCAGAAGATCATGTAAAATCTCCAGAGAGGTCACTCTAAATACCTGTGTTTTTGCTTGGATTTGGTTCATCTCGACCTCTTTAGCATGCATTTTCTCCTCCAACTTTGTATAGAACTGAATTATATTAGTTGTAAGAATAACTGAGTAACCCTTTCAAGTCACTAGAAAGAAAATTCAAATGATAAGAATCAGATGACAGCTTACCTCTTTTCTCTTTTCTGCTCTTTCATCGCTTTTGAAATGGAATACGACAGCACTATGCTTAGTTGACCTTACATTCCTCCTTGTCCTGCATTATCCAACTCCCGTTAAGAAGCTAAAAAAGTAGGAAATAACAAGAGGATTTGTTAAAATGTTCCTTATTCAACCTGTCTGCAGTTTGATGTTCTCTGCTTTCACTCTCAGATGCAGAGGGTAGAGTGTCCACTTTCTTTCTTCTACTTTTATCTTTTTCACTGTTACGACAACATCAGAATTCCTTGGTTGTCAATAAATGGAAATTTAATATAGTTTCACAAGTCAGAAGCTGCAATGATACCTTCTATGCTCTTGACTTAGTTTTGTCCTTGAATTTTCAGGTTCCTGTGCAGAGAGACCAAACATTGATCACATAGTAAAGAATACTATATAATGTAACAATGAGACTTTGTTAAACTTATTGGGTCAAAATCATTTCACGCATGGTTGGATATGCATATAGTCAAATAAGAAGTAATCCATCATCTGAGTCATTGGATATATTCTAATACAGAACATTTCACTCCAATTTGTCTATGTTCCATATAATGGTATATAACTAGAAACCAAAACAGGAGCGGTAAAAGAATAAGACCAGATGCTTACCCCCAGTTTCATAATTCTCGATGAACATGTAGTTGGTGGAATTTTAAGTATGAATTGCTCCACTGGTTTAGTTCTCAATTGACTTTGTTTTTCTATTTTTTGAGGATTCTTTGCAAAATCCTTGCTTGCTTCACTTGATATCTTTCTTGGAACCTGGCAAACTGTTGCCGGAGTCCTCAATTTGGGTTTGGCAGTTTTTGATTCTGCTGTGACCTTTACCTACTAGTCAAGAAATAAAACAGAGTAAGACAAAATTTGAACAGCATTGTACGCTATTTATTAGAAACTATCAAAAGGTAACATTGCAAAGCAAGGTTGTCAAATCGTGAATCGAATCGAAAATCGTTATGGACCACTTAGAATCGAATAGTAATTTTGAATCGTAAATCGTAAGATTCATAGTAATTTAGTAGAGGTAGGGTTTGGGGTTAAGGTTTTCAGATTTCTCTTAGGAAAAGGGCTTTTTATTGTTTAAAGTATGTAAATAATATTTCTTTATTTATATTTGATTGTTTTAGAGTACTATATTCTATATAAACAAGGATCAAACAAGAAAAAAGGGAAATCGTTCAATACAAAAGATGAGTTCCTTTTTCTTTGGTATTGCAGAGTTGAATCGTATGAATCGTACAATAAATCGTAAATCATAAGATTCAATGTATAGATCGTAAGATTCAAACATAAATCGATTTCTTCACTGATTTGAATCGATCTAGGGTCAAATCAAATCGAATCGTAAGATTCATACAATGAATCGTAAGAGTTGAACAACAGAGTTGCAAAGCATAAAATCTAAATGCAAATTTAAAAAAGAATTTTGTAACTTTCACAAAATACATTTCTACACAATACACTGGCATACAGCTAAAAGGACATAAGAAGCTACAAAAAGCTCATCAAGGCATCAGATTAACTGCTTCTGACCATTAAGGAAATAAATAAGAACTAAAAGGGGGGGAAGAGCTTACTGACTACATGGATAAAAACTCACCTTCGGAGAACTGTATTGTGGCATTTTCAAATGAGAATTATCATCTTTACCAGTCCTCAGACTCTTCAGGGACGGTTCAGTGCTTTTAGGTAAGCCATCTACATTTTCTGCTTCATGATAAAGCTTCTGTTCTACTTCTATTTCTGGTCCATCATTAACTGACAGCAGTGTGCCACTTTCCAATTGAATTTGAAGCTTTTCATCAGGCTCTAAATGTTGAAGATCACCTTCTAACACTAGATTGACACTAGTATTACTGGGTTCAATCTGATATTCAGAAGGTAAAATTTCTTCACCATCCATTTCACGCTCAACTTCGTGATCTACGAGATAATCTGAACCATTCGGACTCTCATCAAAGTGAGCAAACCGGCTTTCTTCATCTTCATGCTCAAATTCTTCCATGTAATTTGTGTGGTCCTGGATGCTATGCTCACTAGATTGATATTCCATCCCATTTTGACACTCAGATGAAGCTTGTCGCAAAAGAGCCTTCTTCTTGAAATGAGCTTCAAAATAAGCTTTCTTCTGATTAACTGAACCTGGTGTTGAGTACTTCTCAACCTCTTCAAGATACCTATTATGTGAGAAGGATGATCTCCTTTCCCAACATAAGGATTCAGTATCAAACCGTCCAAATGATATGGAGCTAGAGTGCAAAGTGTCTGCCTGCCACATACACATGAGAGAAATTTTAAAGTTAATGATCATGTAGCAGTAGTAAACTAAGAGGCCGTTACATTTTTGTGGTTTGGCAAAGTATCCAATAATTCACATTTTCAAGAAAAATAGCCTCTACTATGCATGTTTTGGTGTAAGCTTTAACACTTCTAGAGTAATTGTATACGTTGTCAATATGTAGGCAGGCACTTACACGTCTGTATGCATGCATTTGTGTCTCCAATCATATTCTCTCATATATAGACTTTAATAGTATAATGTTCAAATTGAATTAGAGTAGGATGAATAAAGTAGAGAGGCGCTTTTAAATGTTACGTAATCGACGTGTTCCACTCAAACTAAAAGGAAAATTTAGTGTGAAAAGAGTAAGAAAGATAAAGTAACGAATAAACATACCTAAGAGTATTTAAGTGTTACCCAAATAGGAGTTAAGGTCAAGAAAATTAAGTTAAGATGGTTTGGGCATGTAAAGCGAAGACTTGGGGAGGTAGTTGTGAGAAGGTGTGGAGGGGTAGTCATTGAAGGACCTAAGAGGGCGAGAGAAAGTTAAAAGGAACCTGGATGGAGTTAGTCCAAAAGGATGTGGATACTCACAATCTGACTTTTGACAGCTTAGGATAGAGAAACAGGATTTGGGCTGCCGACCTCAACCAATTGGGATAGTGTTATAATTTTCAATCTGTCATTTTCTATGTTTGCAAACTTTGCATAGATCTGCTGCCATCATTGTGGCTTCAAAAGCAAGCAAAATAATAGAATGCACCAGATGTACAATCGCAAAACTAAAATAAAACAAAAAGAAGAATGTCATTAGTTTTTATATAGCTCGATTGAGATTACAAGAAGAATCGTGTCTGCAAAAACAATAAATGCACAAGAGAGTATAGGATTTACGAGAAGCCCTCGTAAAAACAGAGTACTAATTGCCGCAAAGCACAAATACTATATTATCACTCTTTTTTTATGATATGGTCCAAGAAAAAAAAAAATTATATGGAGGATGGGTTTTGTGAGGAAGATAATTAGTAAAAACCCTAATAGATCTGCACCAAAACCACTACTTGATAGGCTTGCAATCAAACCTGAAAGCCAAAGGATTCATCAATTTCTCCAGCCATGTCAGCTTAATGAATCATCACCTGTAAATACAAAGTCGCCAAACAACAAATCTACTTCAGAAGGTAGCTTAAGCAACAGATCCTCAAGATCCTAGACTTAAAAGTAATTAAAAACATAGCGAATTTGGAATATCAATAAACACATTAGCTGAAGAATTCCTATTCATGATTTTTTTTTTCTTTCTAAATCACCCTAATCATAGATAGGTAGATCTTTCATTCAAGAAGCAGAAAAAGCAAAAGAAATTAACAGGATACAATTTAAAGCACTGAACTTAAGATGCTAAACAAAATGCCAACAAAGATAGATTCAACTATATAGAAGCAAATTTAGGAGAGATGAAAACTATAAATGAAATATTTAACAAGATATTCAATGAACAGATCCATATTTTATAAATAAAGAAATCAAACAAGATATTTCTTCAGTAACCCCCCTCTCTTTTTTCCTGATCATTCACAGTGATGTACAGACACTAAGAATCAACATAAACACATCTTTCTTTCTTTTTTGGTAAAGAACGTACCTCAAATTGCGAAAGATTTGTCATTTACAAAAAATATGATTCCCTGAGACCTCCATTTCCATAGTGAAATCCACGAACAATAGAAGAAATCGATGGAAATATCAAAATCTGTCGAGATGAAGCTTGATGGAAGAAACAGAGTCCGATCTCCACGAACTAAAGTGTAATCAGAAAGCACTAATAAATCTTGAAACCTTATCGATGAACAGATCTTGAAATCTTAAGCCTGAGAGAGTAGGTGTGGACAGTTGAGCAAAGCTTCTATTAGATCTTGCTTCGAAGACGACTCTCTCTCTCTCTCTCTCTCTCTCTTTTCTCTCTCTATTTCAAGTCTAATCTAATCTGAACAGACGAGATGAATAAAAAGTACACTCACTCTCTCTCTCTCTCTCTCTCTCTCTTACTCTGCTGTCTCAGCTTCATTCCTTTGTCTTGTTATGGCGAAGGCGAAATCTCTCCCTCTCATCCCACTTTCTCTCTCTCTTCCTCCGGCGACGACCGTTAAAGTTTTTGTCAATCGGACGGTTGGTATTTGATAAGCACCAACGGTGAAAGTACTGTTATAACGATGCTACTAAGAAACGGACGAGGATGACGGAGGTTAAGAGAACCTAACGGAAACCGTCGAAGAGAAACCGCTATTTCGGAATCCGAAAAGGGCGTAATCCCACGTTCTTCTCTTTGAATGACGGATCGATTGATCTTATAGATGATAATTACAGTGTAGGAAACCACGGGATAACATACTGTATACGATTCGGTCTGGGCCCATCTAAGATGTACGGTGTGTAGTGCTCTATGGATTATAGAGAAATTTTGATCATGTAATGTAATGATCCCACAATCAAAGATTATCAAATGATTGTAATCATTGGATAATAGGATGATGATGATGAAACATATCTTTTGGGGAGAAAAAAGCTGAAGAAAGTATATACCTTTAAGGGTTTAAGAAGCCATGGAGATTGCAAGTATTGAATCTCAAGGTTGGCAAAGCTATTTAACAAAAAGAATTGGAGCATCCTACTTTTTATATATGGGGCATCCTCTTATGATCAAGGGATGGGTACTAAAAGCTAGGAGAGCATTTCGTCTGTTATAAGGTAGCTGCACCATCCGCTATGTGTCCAGCCGAGGGACTAGTTTTTTACTTTTGAACTAGTCGAGGGTCTATTTTTTAACCAGTTGAAGGTCTCGTGCAAAATTTAAATTTATTTTTGAATAGATGTGGCAGAAATTGATGCACGGAACAATCGATGGTGCAGCTATTTAGGAATAATCAAACGCTAGGGCTGGGTTTGGACCGGCATGTGCTTTTGGATAAGCACTCATTGGATGGATAAGTGATTCAATGGGAGCAATTATCCACAGTAACAATAACCTATTTTCTTGAAAAATATAGCGTTTGATAAATACATTTATTTAAGTGCTTATGAAAATTTAAGGGTAAAATAGGTGATAAGAGAAGCTACTCTCAGCAGCTTCTTTTTATGGGTAGCCTTCCTCAATTGCTTATGAGTAAGCACTTAAGTGTTATCAAACACACTTATAATTTTAAAAAGTGCTTTAATAAGCTATAAGCTAAAATAAGCACTTATATAAGTGGGTCCAAATGCAGCTTAGATGCCTAAAATATACCCATCTGTTAAAGACGGGCCATTGGGTATCATCGATTTATAATATTTCTTTCCTTTTTTTTAAAGAACCAATTATCCTAATGATAAAGTATCCATAAATGTTACTTCTTAGACTTGGGATCAATTCTCGATCTTACCTTCATCATAACACATGATTTCCCTAGAACAATGAGCTAGGGCCTTTTATGGGATGAAGATCTTTTGTGAACTTAGGTTGTGTGAACCTTGTGTGAATCACACACGAAGTTGACACCTGTCCCAGGCAAACTCACAAAAAACGAAAGCTATCACTGATTAAAGTAGAAACCCATTAAGATAGAGACTAGTTTATGGTTTATAGGTCTCTAAGATTATAGAAATGTCAGTTACCCTTTTTGTGGGATCTATCTAGAACAGGTGTCAACTTTATATGAGATTTACACAGCCCAAGTTCACAGAAAATCGTCATCCCTCTTTATAAGAAGTGGTATATGAACTCAAGTATAGGAAAAAAAAGTTTGTGTTCCTGATTTTTAGAATATTAAAGAAAATGGAAGGATCTTTGAATTACATATACCTTGGAATTCAAAGAGTATACTTGAGTTATTCATAGGGTAACTATGGTGCACAAAAAACAGAGATCAATCTTTATAGAGCACATTTCAAAGTGTTGTTTTCCAAAATTTTACTCTTTTATGGGAAATAGTTTTCAGAACTTTATAGTTTTCACTCAAACAAAACTGTATAAAAACTCAAAGTTTCTTAAATCAATTTTATTTTGTAACTCTTTTTTTTTTTTTTTTTTTGAAATTAACAAACAAAGCTTCAAGATATAAAGCTTGAAATTAGGGTTAATTTCATTTCCCTATAGAATCAGTTGACTTTTAAATAAAATTGTTATAGTTTTTATATTGAATATCCAAGTCAACGGTTAATTCTACTAATTTTGTCACTAATTTCAGTGGCTTGGGCCAAGTTTTCCACCAGTGCGTGTACCGGGAATGCAGTTGATCCTTTTTCTTTAAAATATTCATTTTTTTTTAAATTTAATCATTAATATATATATATATATATTACTAGTAAAAGCAAATAGTCCTTTTAGAATATTTCAGTGCAATTTTTTTTCTTTTTTTTTTTAATTTTTATTTTTATCCAAAAGAAAACGTAAAAGTTAGACGTCCTTTCATCCTCTTTTTTTTTTCCTTTTAGAATGTATTGATTAAAGTAGTTAACAGATATACATACATTCTTTTTTTTTTCCCTTTTTTTAAAGATTTATCCAAACCATAATTATTAGGATACTAATATTTAATAAAAATTAAGAATCAAATTAATAACAAAATTAGAAAATAAGAACCTTTTTTTTTAAATATTTATCCAAATCATAAA
>JAUPMG010000002.1:6349707-6374635 GCA_031762675.1 Pachysandra terminalis | reverse complement strand
ATAGATCTGCACCAAAACCACTACTTGATAGGCTTGCAATCAAACCTGAAAGCCAAAGGGTTCATCAATTTCTCCAGCCATGTCAGCTTAATGAAGCATCATCTGTAAATACAAAGTCGCCAAACAAAAAATCTACTTCAGAAGGTAGCTTAAGCAACAGATCCTCAAGATCCTAGACTTAAAGTAATTAAAAACATATCGAACTTGGAATATCAACAAACACATTAGCTGAAGAACTCCTATTCATGATTTTATTTTATTTTTTTAAATCACCCTAATCATAGATAGGTAGATCTTTCATTCAAGAAGCAGAAAAAGTAAAAGACATTAAAAGGGCACAATTTAAAGCACCGAACTTAAGATGCTAAACAAAATGCCAATAAAGATAGATTCTACTACGTAGAAACAAATTTAGGAGAGATGAAAATTGTAAATGAAATATTTAACAAGATATTCAATGAACAGATCCATATTTTATCAATGAAGAAATCAAACAAGATATTTCTTCAGTAAACCCCCTTTCTTTTTCCTGATCATTCACAGTGATGTACAGACACTAAGCATCAACATAAACACATCTTTTTTTTGGTAAAGAACATACCTCAAATTGCGAAAGATTTGTCATTTACAAGAAAAAAAAAGCAAAAAAAGAGAGAGATTCCCTGAGACCTCCATTTCCATTGTGAAATCCCCGAACAGTAGAAGAAATCGATGGAAATAACAAAATCTGTTGAGATGAAGCTTGATGGAAGAAACAGACTCCGATCTCTACGAACCAAAGTGTAGTCAGAAAGCACAAATAAATCTTGAAACCTTATCGATGAACGGATATTGGAATCTTAAGGCTGAGAGAGTAGGTGTGAACAGTGAAGCAAAGCTTCTATTAGATCTTGCTTCGAAGACGACTCTCTCTCTCTCTCTCTCTCTCTCTCTCTCTCTATTTAAAGTCTAATCTAATATCTAATCTGAATAGATCAGATGCATAAACAGTACAATCTCTATCTCTCCTCTCTCTGCTGTCTCATTCCTTTGTCTTGTTGTGGCGAAGACGAAATCTCTCCACTCTCTCTTCCTCAGTTCCTCCGGCAAAGACCAAGTTTTTGTCAATCGGACGGTTGATATTTAATAAGCACCGACGGTGAAAGTGCTGTTATAAGGATGCCACTAAGAAACGGATTAGGATGACGGAAGTTAATGGAAGCTAACGGAAACCGTCGAAGAGAAACCGCTATTTCGGAAACCAAAAAGGGCGTCATCCCACGTTCTTCTCTTTCAGCGTCGTTTGAAGACATTTTAGTGAAGAATCTATTAGAATCATCTTATAGATGGTAATTACGGTGTACGAAAGCTTAGCTAGCCATACGGCATACGATTCGGTGTGGGCCCATCTAAGATGTACGGTCTGTGGTGCTCTATGGATAGATAGATGTAATGTAATGATCCCGCAATCAAATGATTGCAATCATTGGATAATAAGATGATGATACATCTCTTTTGGGGAGAAAAAAGTATAAGAAGTAGGCAATAGGCATGGAGATATTGCAAGTATTGAATCTAAAGGCTGGCAAAGCGCTATTTAACAAAAAGAATTGGGGCACCCTACTTTATAAGGGGCATGCATCCTCATATGATTAAGGGATGAGTGAAATCAACCTGTCTGTTAAAGACAAGGCCATTATTTAAAAAACCAATTATCCTAAGGATAAAGTAGGAATAATGTTGCTTCCAAGACTTGGGATCAATTCCATTCCAGTCTAAGAATGGAAGCAATATCTCTTTGCCTGTTACAATGACGATTGGGACTCACCCATATTTTTCAAAACTAATTTATGTACAACTGAGAACAAACGCTGCCAATCCAAAGAGGTCATCATCACTCATCAGCATAAAGCACGTGGTTATTTGCCATACAGTCACGTGAGATTTTGATACCTCGGATGTCCAGAGATTGTTGAGCTTTAATTAGGTGAAGGGACAGCACATTAGTCAGTGGATTGCCTTGACCAAGTCCACACTTGGGTAGGATTGGACCTGAAGATTTACCATTGATCGAGACTTCAAAAGAGACTGAGGTGACACACTCTATAATCAAGTGGATCCATATATTGTGTTCATTATTTTAACATAATTCACACACTTAGAGGACTTATATACTGTGTTCCAAAAGGAAAGAAAGCCATCAGGTCCTGGTACTTTAAGGGGTCCCATTTGGAACAACAATATCCTTTATTTCAGAATTAGAGACACCACTCATCAGTTCATTGTTAGCATTCACAGAAAAATCAGCAGGCAAAATGTTTATCAGTTCAAGAGTTGTTGCAGCAGGTTGAGGAGAGAACAGCTCCTTCAAGTGTTGAATAAAATGTCCTTCAATCAGGACACATTATCCGAATTGAGGAGACAGTCAATTCTATTTCTTCTTGGTCTTTTGATCGTGGACATGTGAAAAAATCGTGTGTTAAGATCACCCAATTTCAGCCATTAGTTGCTGCAAGGCCATGTAGTCGGTAGTTTTTGAAAACTCACCGACTGACTTCCATACGGAGTTCCGTCACTCTGATTTCTGATCTACAAAGGGATTCTCATAAATTACATAAAAGAACAAAGCAAATTATTTTTGTCAAAGAGCTACATCCTACATCTTCCTTTGTTGAGCATAATTTTGATGGCTCTGCAACAGGTTCTCCGGGTGCCAGTGGTGTATGTCGAGATGCTCATGCTAATTTCCTCTAATGGATTCTCACTTTTTCTGGGACTAATTACTGCAATAATGGCAGAAATGCAAGCCGCTCACGAAGCTTTGCTTATCGCTTCCAGATGTAGTTACACAAGGGACACTCAACTGTGGTTATCAATCTGCTCAAAGATGTTTCTAGACTCTCAACCCTAGTCCAACAATGCAAAAGTATTTTGTCTAGTTTCAATGTAGTCTTTTTTGTACATATGTTTAGCTACTCAGGTATATAGCTTCTGGGTTTCTAAAGTTTAAACTCCCCGAGTTTATAGCTAAAATTCTCCAAGAGGACTCTATATGGTCTTTTCACGGCCAGTCTTGTTAATAAATTAATTTAACCTTCACAAAAAAAAAAAAAAAAAAATCTATGTGATTGGTCCATTCCCTTTAATAAATTCAATTTTTAAAATTTGAATGATATATATATATATATTAAAAAGGGCAATGAATCAATTACATTTCTGGTACACAGATCGGCAGGGGAGAGCCAGAAAAGTTTTCTTGTGGGGTGAAATTAATTACAAACTACAAAAAAAGCTCGTGTGCTTAATTAATTATTGCTTGATGATATCGGTTTTGGGGACCGAAATAAAATGTTGATTAGAAACTTTTTTATTCTTTCTTTATTTATATGAAACAAATAGCAAAGGTTTTATCGAAATTTCCTTATAAAATTTTGATGATTTTAATAAAATAATTTTTTTTTATTTATTATTTTAATCAAAATTAATCATTTCAGTAATTTTTGAACTTTTTGTCATAATCATTCGAAATCTTTTATAACAAAAATTTAGAAATTCGATTTTGACTACCAAAACGAAATTTAAACCCTTTGACATATTAACATAAATAGGTAGGGCTGTAAATGAGCCGAGTTCTGTCCAGCTCGATTCGGGTTTATAAATCATGAGCAAGGTTCAGGCTTAGCTGAAGCTCGCTGAAAAATTTTGGGCTCAAACTTGTTAAAACATTTTAGACTCAAACTCGACTCGCAAAAAATTCAGCTCCATTTGTTTATGAAATTATATATCTATATTCTTATATCTTATATTATATATTAATATTAAAGATACATCTTAATATATTATGTTATATGTAATAATAATCATCAACACGTCTGCCTCTAACTCCGCCCGGTGGATGATTCTTGGTGCAAACGATCCGGGGCATGAGATTTGCTCAACTTTCACTTTAAGAAAGGGATTTTTTTTCTTTAAAAAATAAATTTTGTTTTCGAAAGTTTTGTTTAATATTTATTTCTGCTCTAAAAGTAACTTGTCGTTTTACATAAACATATTCCCTTGGTGTATTAGAAAGATAATAAGAAATACTAGTTCCGATCTGATGATATTCCAAGGATTGTCCCATTATTAATTGGGATGACAATGGAAGGCCCAACCATGCGATCAAGCACGGTAGCGTCCAAGATGAAGTCAACCATGAAGCCAACACAGTTGAATCATGCCCATGGCTCTACTACACGACAACAACAACAAAAAGAGGATTAGAGACGCTGGAGAAAATGCATGGAGAGGCGAGTGGGACCTCAGTGTTCTTCTACACCCATATTTATACCTATACATTGGATTCTATCCATGTTGTCACCTTGACAGACTCACATTGCCAACCATGTGACAACTTCACTGGTTTATCTTGATTCATGTGACTTCATGTGTTCGTTGATCCAACTGAGCAACCAATGTAGAGAGAGAAGATGGCCAATTTCCAAAATTGTGGTAGGAAAAGAATTTTGTTTTGGTCCAAGTCATTCATTTGACAATTGGATAATCTCGCTCGACCCCACCCCGGGTTAATATATGAAATATAAAAAGATGTGAAGGCTCTTTGTTACACGTTACAAAGTTTACCAAAAAAGAGAGAAATTTTGTCTGTCACAAGACAGCCTAAACCGTCGCACAACCTTCTGTCAAGTGCGTTTTTTCTCAAACGTTATTTATAACTAACTATCTTCTCTCTCTCAGAATCTTAACTCACTGTTGTCTTCTTCCTCTTAGAGTTGCAGAATTTTCAGACAAAATTCTATATATTTAATGGAGAATATGTTATGTTATTTATAGGGAATTTAACCTATCAAATTAGGACAAATATAATTCAAACAAGTGTCCAGAGAGGTGCTTAAGGAACACACATTGAATGACATATGTTAAATGCAAAAGATTTGAAAGCAACGCCACCATTCCTGCCACCATTCCAGATAAGACAAAACCCCATTTTAGATAAGTTATACAGCAGATATTATAAATAATTGAGGTTTTAACATGTGTTGTTCTTTTTGAGAATCCGTCTCAATCAAGTTTAATAAGTCACTTCAATGTCATAAATAACTTTCTGAATTTTCATATTTAAAAGGAAACTCCCTTTGGCGGCTATCTTCCTTTGAAACAAGTCAAAAATAATTGTTTTCTCACAAAGTGACCAATGTATTTTCGAATTACCCATATAAAGAATTCGAAGTTGAGTTTCTTATCAGAGAATTCGTTTTAATGATCAATAATCCTTGTAAAGAAGAATTCAATTTTGAAATCGCTTAAGGTTTATAGCTACAGTAACCAATCCGAGTGTCTTCTACTTAAATAAAATCAGAAATAAATATGTTTATTTGTGAATTCCTTCAAAGTGAAGTGAGAGGACATTCCCAAAGTCTGTAGGAAACCTATGTTCAGGAAATACTTCTGGAGATGGCGTACCTTCGACTTTTAAAGCTCTTTTTGACTCAGGATTTGCTTTTAGAAGTGGAAGTCCAATGTATGACTTGAAATCAATTCATGATGAATGAATGAAAGTGACTTCGAGTCCTAGTTTATAATTCAAATGCATAAAAGAGTGCATTCGAGGGGTAAACCCAAGTTTACGTCATTCAAGAAGGATAGAATCTTTAATCTTTAGGGATGACAAACCCTTAAACGAATTGACCGTCTCAAGGTAGTTAGCCTCGAATTCGCTTTAGGAGGAAGTAATATTCCTCCTTCGAATTCGCTTTTGGTAAGAAGGAACATACATCTTTTGAATTCACCATCTGAATGTGGTTGGCCTTCGAATTCACCATCTAGAGGTGGTTAGCCTTTGAGTTTGCCTTCGAATCCACTTTAGCTGGCCAAAATATACTTACTTCATGATTCCTTTAAAACAAAACATAATAAATGATTCTTTGAAGTCTATGGATATGATCCAGGAATGACTTCTGACTTAGGAGGTATAAGGTTCCCTCGAATATATTCCTTCGAGAGTATTTCCTTAAGTGAAACACCTTTAAACTATAAAGGTATGTAATAATAATCACTCGAAATCTATTCTAGAGAACAAATAGATTTGACTTCGAAGATTTATTTAAAACTTTATCTATTTGAGAAGTTTGATAAGGATAACATGTCTTCGAGTAAAAATAAAGTTTTGAAAAAAGAGTGAAATCTTCTTTTCTTCAGGTGCTTAAAAAAGACTGCGTACCGTAAAAACAAGTCCTTGTTTTTCTGAAGGAATTATGATTTGTCTTGTTAAAAGTTCAAGTTATTAGTACTTCGTTCATTTCGAAGGCAGTCAACTTAGAAATTAATCATTACCTTTAAATTTTGGACACGTGAAATGATTCAAAGCATTACCTTTTCAAGTGATAAAGACGATCAGATATCACTGACATGTTTCAAAAGTCGCATTTTAAAATCAAATCAACATAAACCGTTATAACAGCTGGCACGCATAAAGCAAAAAGGCGACAAGTAATTACTTTTATAATAATTCAATGTATTTGAGAACACTCAAGGTCCCATACATCTTTTCTAAGATGATGCCACATATAAAAAGAGATTTACTAAGCTTTCTGATCACCAACACTAACCAATCTATCAGCTGCGTTGTGGACTAAAACCGGACAGAATGGATGGATCATTATAAACAAAGACCGGTTTGTGATTCACGAAACCACCTGTTGACGAGAAACACATAAAACTATCAAATTGATCACTAGATCCATAGTCCTTCACAGGTAGATGTTTAGTTCAACAGATTTTGTCATAAAATTCTGGCGGTACCAATCGTCGATGACCTATCAGTCTAATAAATGCAAGACATAATCAACCCTAAAACGGCTTAACCGGAACAACCTGTTACCAGTTTTGTCGGTGTCGGTGGTTTCTGTGGCAAAAACATTGAAAATAAAGCTAGATGTTTGGCATATTACAACGCTTTTGCCAGCCCACCCAAAGAAAATGGTGCCAAATAATAACAAGTAGCAAAAGAGGAAAGAAACTAAGCCAAGATCTATAATTTATTAACTACCCACAACTATAATTTATCCATGAGTGGTCAGTTACAATGAATACATATAGCAATATAACTGTTATACAGATAAAAGCAATGCCTGGTAATACCTTTAGTATGATTCCAGATAAATGCCATGCATCAGTCACTTATGGAACTGTTTTTGATAAAAATGCAGATATGGTTACTTCTACTGTGGTTGTGTTCACGCATCTTGGCTCAGAGTTGCATCATGGACACAAGTCATGCTGACAACAGCGCCACCTCTGCCAAAAGGGAGCAATAGTCCGGCTCAAGATATCCATGGCCTGAGGGTGCTTCTTTGAATAGAATATATTCCTCGAAAATTCGGAAAGTTGTTCATGAAACACTGGAGTCCACTGTTTTGATGGTTCCACGACGCCACATGGCAGTCTCTGGATCGAATTTCAGCTCCCAAGTAGGCCAGTAGTGAAAATCCTGCTTCAATGTCAACACTCGAGGCTTCCCATTCAAGTGAACTGTCTTTATACGAACAAACTCCCCATGTTCTAAACCCTGAAGGACATCCAAATGTAAAGGGGAGCAAAAGTAACCCAGCATGAAATACTTTCAAAGAGGAGTTCTTTCGTAACACCCAAGCAAGAAACTAACCAGGGAAATGACAATTTGTTGACAGTATAATATGTTATCAAAGAAAAAAAGCAGCTTGCATATACAGGGCAGAATGCATGTTTAGCCCTTCCATGAACATATGACATGGTTTCTTTCATCTGATGCCCTATTACCTTTCACAGACGCAACCGAGGTTTTATATATCAACCAATACGTATCAGAATTTAAGGTGACAAGCCCGTAATACCATAAAAAAATTAAAGGGTGCTAATGTATGGACCAAAATTCTGATACGTATCGGCCTCGTTTCTGTGGTATCGGCTGATACGTTCACAATTTATATGACCCACTGATGAGTATCGGCGAGCCGCAATAGTCAATGAGCTCTGTTTTGCAGACATCTTTTAAGGGCTTTTCTTCACCGTTTTGAGCCCAAGCAAGCTTAATATTTCTGCTCCCACCCATTGCTTCTTTAACCTATTTACCTTTAGATCTATGCATTGTCACCGAAATAACAAGAACTTGTACACTTTCAACCGAATCAAAGAAAAATCTCCAAAACTTGTTTGTTTGTTTTTTTTAATTAATTAATTAATTTATTTTTATTTTTATTTTATTTCTAGGTGAGTTTTCTTTAATTTTTCAATGTAAAAATGCATGTTTGCTTGTTCATTTCATCAGGTCTACATGTGTAGGATTATACCAACTTCTTCAACCCATTCTCTGATCATTACTAGCATTAGGAGTTATGGATGTCAGGTTTGACATTTGTTTTTGCCTATAACTAGATCATGTATTTTTTTTTTATTAAAAAAATAACTTTTTTAGTCTTAGTTTCTTTGTCATGATACTTTATATGTAGTGTGTCATCATTCTAAGCTTCTTAAATACTATTTAAGGTTCATTTGCATTGAGGTTTCACGTTATGCTTTATTTTGTTTTAATGTACTTTTTCATCAATTTTTAATGTTTTTTTTCAGATTTTTTGGAGTGGGCCATGATCCGTACTGGTAGTCATATGGTATTGGTTAATATGACTCAGTTTTGATTGGGCTGACACTTGATACGGCACTAAGCACGTTTTCTAACACAAAATTCTCTTGTCAACACTAAAACCATTTTTGAATCCTTCTCCATGCCTATGTTACATGGACTCTTCTATTTACCCAAGAGTACTTGTATTAAAATGACAAAACATGGGTATGAGAATGGGAATGGGATATGTTGGATTCTTCATAGCCATTTCCAGTTTTTTAACAGATGTTTCCTCCCTTCTAAATAGATTCGCACTCTATCTTCATTATATACTTAACTATCAAGTTTTAAACATGTAGAAACTGATATTTTGTATAGTTAAATTCATATTTCGGTATTGACATAAATAAGTTCAAGATATATAATATATAGGCCGAGTACCCGTGTCCTATGGTATGGAGATTAGAGAAGTCTAACATTTAGATACACACCATCACCCAAGTCCATGTAACATAGCTCCATGCTCATTTAGGAGTTGTCAAACTCAAAAATCATAAATGACTCCAGCAACATGTATTTTCATTGCATCTTTCGCTTTCTAGTTTAAACTATCAATCTCATGATTGTCCCAAAGTTAGTAGAAGTTTCAGTGCCCATGAATACAAAGCCAATTGGATAAATCTTCAAACATGGATGTTAGATATATTAGTTTAAGTAAAGTCTTTTCTGTTTTACTTTCACTTTATTTTATTGATTTCATCCTCAGTTTCACACACACACACACACACACACACACACACGAACCAAAAACCAAACCGAAAAAAATCAGTTTGGATCGGTTTGTTTCATTTCGGTTTGGTTTTCAGTTTGAAAAATGAAAAAACCGAATTAATTCGGTTCGGTTTTCAGCCAAGGCTTTGATTAAACCGAACTGAACTAAAATAAATATCCATAAACCGAACCGAACTTGACCTATATACCTATATATGTATTTGTCTATGTATATGTTTTTCTACATGTATTTGTGTATTTATTTATATGTATTTAATACATAAAATAACATTAATTTTATCAAATCAAACCGAAAAGACCAAATTTTCGGTTTTTATTTCGGTTTAGTTTGGTTTTCGGTTTTATAAATCAGTTTGTATTTTGGTTTGGTCTGATTTAGTTCAGTAAATCTCGGTTTGGTTTTGGTTTGGCCACTAAACCGAATCAAACCAACTAAATTGCACCCCTAAAATATACAAATGGAGCTAGAGTTTTGAGGTATCTTGTGTGTGTGTGTGCGCGTATATATATACATATATATAGGTAGATAGATAGATAGAGAGAAAGAGAGAGAGAGAGAGAGAGAGAGAGAGAGAGAGAGAGAGAGAGAGAGAGAGAGAGAGAGCTAGGGTTTTGTGGAAGTTCTGTACAAAGAGAGAAGAGAAAATAAAAAATTATAAAGTGAGGGTGGTGGCTTGTAACGAGCAGGTCCCAGGCTTTTATAGCTAGGGGCTTATTCGTAATTTTCATCTTTTAAACTTTTTATTTATATTATTTTTTTGAGAGGGAGCTTTAAAAAAATTTTAGAGGGGGCCAAAAAAATAATTTGATAGGGGATACTTAATAATATATTACAAAAACATGGGTTACATTGAAATTTTAAAAAAATTGAGGGGGGCAATTGTCCCCCCAACCCCCTCGCCTCTATGTAGCTCTGCCCCTGCGCACACACACACAGATATATATATAATGCCCAGATTTGGTTTTTAGGTCTTCACCTCTTTTCTCCTTCTCTCTTCTTCTCTAACTCCTTCCCCTCTTTCATCTTTCTCTAACTGATTTGTCTCTAATACCTTATACTTTACAATTTACATGGTATTAGAGCATAGGGTTTGATCTAGTTCATCTTTCTCTCTTACTGTTCACATGGTATTGTTCATACAATACCATTGTGACAGGTTGAAAAGCCCTAACTAGGTTGGTCGATCTAGGAAAGGCTTTTCTATTGCTGGTTGGTGTTTTACACCACCAGATTGTGTGGTTGCAGATTTTGCCCACGTAAACAGGTTGTTTGAAGGGCTTGTGAAGGTCTGTTGTTGTGGTTGTGGTTGCTGAAGATGTTTAATGGTGCTGTGAAGATTTTTTTTTCCTGACCTGGTCAAAGGTGTTTAGTAATGTTTAATGGTGCTTTGTGAGTTGGGTATGTTTGTTTTTTTTCCTGGCATAGTCAAGTCAGTTCTTGTTGTGTGATCTTTAGAGAAAACTTTTCCTTTGTATGGTTTGGTTGACAAGGTTTGTTAGTGAGTTGCAATGGAGATGAAGCAAGGTAATTAGGTTACTTATGACAGATATGCATTAGCTGTTCAAAGTGGAGCTGGTCATGGTGGAGGTCATAGCTGTGGTCGTGGACGGGGAGGTAGAGGTGCTGGTCATGAACCTAGAGCGTATGTCCATTGTGGTTATGAAGGACATATTTTGATTATTATTGGGATTTGCATGGCAGACCTCCCTGTTATGCTAATTATGTTTCATCAAACGAAGTTGATTGTAATCCGTGTTTTACTTCTGGATATGATAAAACTTCAAACACTATTATGCTCTCCAAGGAAGAGCATTCCAAGTTGATTCGTGTCCATGGTAGCATCCACCAGTAGTCCACTTTTACTCTTATTCAATAAGGTAGTGTTTCTGTTTGTCTTTTGTATACAATGGGATCTTGGGTAATTGACTCGGGTACCTCCATCATATGACTAGTAATTCTAGTATTTTATCTTCCTTTCAACCCTAGACTTCTGCTCACATTGTTACTTTTGCAAATGGTATCACATCTACTGTCTCAGGCACGAGTGTAGTTCAACTCGGTCCCAACTTGACCTTGTCCTCTGTTTTGTTTGTTTCTAAATTCCAATTTAATTTGTTATCAGTTAGTCAGCTCACCAAGGCCCTTGACTGTTTTATTACGTTCTTTCCTTCTCACTGCGATCTCCAGAATCTAAAGACGAAGAAAAAAATTGATGAAGGGCACGGACGGACTGTATTGTTTAGATGGAGGAACTATGATGTTGCTCTTCAGAGTTTGTTGTCTCCCTACCAATCGCATTATTGTCTGGGGCATCCCTCCTTAGAAAAGTTGAAGTTCGTTCCAGAATCGAGTTCGTTGTCATCTCTTCAATGTGATTCATACCACTTAGATAAACATCGTAGGATGGCTTTTCCTTCTAGAGTTGATAATTGTGAGCCTAGTCCTTTTGTATTAATCTGTTCAGATGTTTGAAGTCTGTATCGAATTCCCTCTTACATAGGGTTCAAATACATTGGGACTTTTGTGGATAGCTATAATAAAAGATCGTTCTGAGTTGTTCTCTATTTTTAAATCTTCACATGCTGAAATTCAGACCCAGTTTAATTGTTCCACTTGTGTTTTGAGATCAGATAATGCCAAAGAATATTTATTTACTGTTTCTGGCTTTCAATCTTTTTTGAACCAACATGGAATTGTCCACCAAACTTCATGTGCATACAAACTACAACAAAATGGTGTTTGAGTGTAAAAATAGACCTCTTGACACAACCAAAGCCTTGAAATCAATATGAATGTACCCAAAACCTATTGGAGTGATGTTGTTCTCACCTTTGCTACTTGATTAACCATTTGCCTTCATCTGTCATTGGAGGAAAGTCACCATATTCCATTCTATTTCTTATAGTTCTTATGTTTACTTAGACTCCACGTAATTTTAGTGATCAGTGTTAGTCGACAATTGAAGGATGGAGTTATTATATTAATTGTCTATGTGAATGATATAGGTCTTACAGGTGATGACAGGGCTTGAATTCAACAGTTTCAGGTATTTCTCCAACAAGAGTACCATAGTAAGGACCTTAGGAAGTTGAGATACTTCTTGGCATTGAGGTAGCACGTTCTAATCATTGGTATTTATCTTTCCCAACACAAGTATGTTCTGGATATGTTATACGAAACAAAATTATTGGGATCCAGGCTAGTTGATACTCCTATGGATCCTTATGTGAAGAGTTGTATTCTGATTAGGGAGATTTGCTTGAAGACCCAAACAAATATAAAAGGCTGGTTGGTAAGCTGAATTATTTGACAATGACTAGGCTGGATATTTCATTTGCAGTTACTATGGTTAACCAATTTATAGATTCTCCTTGTTATCCTCATTGTGAAGCTGTTATCTGTATTGTGATTTAAAAGGTGCTCCTGGATGTGGTTTTTTGTTTCAAAAGCAAGGCCACTTAAACATTGAAGACTTCATAGATACGAGTTGGGCAGGTTGTCCCTCTGATAGAAGATCTATTTATGGGATTGTATGTTCGTTGGAGGTAATCTTGTGTCCTGGCGAAGCAAGATGCAAAGTGTTGCCGTCCAATTTTTTTAATATTTCTTAAGTTTTACACTAAGAAAGCCGTTCATTTTAGGTGAACCCTTTACGCCACATGGAAAATGTCTTTGGGATCAAAACTTGGTATGTGACCTGAGCATGACCGAATGTACATGTAGAGAAGAAGGGTTTTCCAAATAAGCTTCCATGCGTGAGATACCTGTCACAAATGGTATCTCTCTCTGCAATATATATATACACTCATTTCTCTTCTTATTTACTCCTCTCTTCCTCCTTCCCCTTCTTCATCTTTCTCTAACTAGTTTGTCTCTAATACCTTATATTTTATAATGCATAACATCAAATCTTATAAATCATTGTCATCATTAGAAATGCCTATTTACAACTGCTTGGGGTCAGCAATACTGTGAATGTTTTAACAAAAGAAAGTTCACATCATGTAATTTAAATTAAAAGCCAATCATGATGTATTAAGCAATGGAAATTGAAAACCGAAAATCTCCCAAACACAAGCACAATCATAGACAATGAACCTTATTTTAACGCTTTTAACTAAAAGCTTTGGATGGAAAGAACAATTTTATGGAATGAGAAGCAACCAATCCTATAGCTTGGAATGTTCATTTTTTTCCTCTAGTAAAAAAAATTTCTAGCATATGCTTTAATTTAATTTATTTTTATTTTTATTATTATTATTATTATTATTATTATTATTATTATTATTATTATTATTATTATTATTGATGAATAGTGATGGTATGTATAAAAAGTAAGGAGAAGAAAAAAGTATAAAAGTTCCCCAAGTGGGGGAACCAAAAGGCAGAAAATTAAATACAAGACAATCCCCACTACACCCACCAGGACAGTCAATTTACATTAGTTTTCGATTTTAGGTCAAACCAGTTGCTTATGGATTTGCTAACCAATTGAGAGCATTTTTCCACGTCAAAATTATCAATTTGGAGTCATCTATGATAGTCATAAAACAGATTCATCAAAAACAATATGAGTCATAAAACAACGCCGTCAATACAACAAGAGAAGATTTACACAAGCATTGTGTTTACTTCTGCTTTTTGTCACTTAAGCAAGAGAGAGAAAGCAATAATGTATTACAAAATTATTTTGTTCAGCATATGTACTAAAAAAACAAGTGGTTAAATTGTTTGAGCACAAAAAAAATAAATATAGAGAGTAGACATACCTTTGTTACATCAACAAAAGCTTCCAAATCAGGAGTGAGTTTCCCATTAACTTCAACAATCCATTGGAGAGCATATAAGCCATATCTATGTGCGGGGCTCCCATGACACCATCTGTGGAGTGCGGATTTGAGATATATATATATTGTGAACATTTCCTCAATGATATAGACTCACAATGATATCCTTATACTTAGCAAAAGAGAATCAGGTAAGCTATCACTTAAAATGCCAGTCCCCCTGCCTCGTAGCAATAGGCTAACTCAAGCCCAACTCCACCTAGGTTCAGACTTACAAGTATTATCCCAGCCCAGTATGGTGCAGTCAAATGTAATTACATTACATACGAGAGCTACATTAAAGTAATTAACTATATATTTAATTTGATACTAAAATATGTAATACTAGTAATGTATACATAACGAATTAAGGCGTCATATAATATATAGAAGTCATCAAGAAAAGAAACATGAACTTCAATGCCATAGAAAACATTGGGTCCACTGTTCGCATGGATGACTGGCCCACCATTTAGTGAATTTTCATGCCAAAAATAGCAAGACAGTGAGTTCTAGCCATTCAGTTACATGGTTTTTCAGTCACATGCTTCATCATAAACAAGCACAAAGCCAAAGACAGAAAAATAAAAGGTTCAAGTCCATGAGAGAAGCATCCCAAATCCAACGATTGCAATTCAGTAACCAAAGCTAATTTCTAGCAAAAGGTAATGCAGGGTTATCATCCAATGGATTAGTTGGCTCCAAACAAGGTTTTAAATATCGCTATCACTAGATATATTGCTAACAAGGGAAGGGGAAATATCGCTTGACATATCGAGGGAAATATCAATATTGTCCAAAAGGTGGGTAAAGGGGGGAAACCTTTGGAAGAAAGGGGAAATTTTGAAGGAAACTTTGTGAGACACTTATTTAGATATGTTTACATATAAATAACTCAAAATTACAAAAAAAACACTAATATTAACCAAGTATTGCATGTATAGATAAGTAAGAGAGTTTCTTTCTTGCATACTTAGTCACCAAAGTACTTGAAGAACCATAAACAGAAAGTTATAGGATTAACATCTAGTAGAAGGTTTTCAATCCAAATACATGATAATATACATTCAAAACTTGCAGCTCAATACCACATGGGGTTTCTAACAGGCTCAAACTTTTTAAGATTTTCTCCAAAATTATATTTTATTAAAACAATCATGATTTTACAGCAACCATAAACATATACTATTAGCTAATAATGATTTAATTAGGTATTTATTACAAATCTGTCTATTTGAAGTTTTTTCATGTTTAAGATATTCTAAATTATTTTTCATTTTTAAGTAAAAATTAAGTATTTAATATATAATATGCAAGTATTTATTTGGTGAAAAATTGACAAAAAATAGTAACATTTTAATCACAAATAATTTATGTATTAAACATCTCAAACCACTAATCTGATTTTAATAATATATTTTTAGTTAATTTGTATACAATAAATAAAGTAAAGTAATTTTAAATCCAAATAATATTTATCAGCCAATGCATATAATGGGTTTCCAATATATACATATAATTAACATACTATTAGAGGATCAAACAATAATACATATTTAGGTGAAAATACTAAAAATTTGTTTCCACAAATCCATTAGGCTGTGTTTGATACAAGGAATTGGGCTGAGAATTCAGCCTGGGAATTGGAATTGAACTTAAGAATCATAATTTTTATGTTTGGTGGATATCAAAGAATTGTAATTATAAAACCTCTCCAATTCCCTAGATTCGGGTTTAAAGCTAAAATATGAGATTTACAATTATTCACTTAACCCTTGTTTTTTCCAATTCCTTCCTTAAGAATCGGAGAAGTTAAGCCTGACGTCTCTCTATCTCTCAACATGATAAAAGGCGGCCATCTCAAGAAAATTTCATCTCCGGCATCCTTTGTCTTGGATAACCCCAACCTCATCTCCGGCACCTTCTCCGGCAAGCTTTGCGAGCTCCGGCATCCCCTTCGACCGGTGCTCTTCCTTCCTTTTTCTCCTTCTCTCTTCTTTTCCCTCTTTCCTCTCTTCATCTTCATCTTCTTTACCTTTTTCTTCAGTTGCTGTTGCCGCAGCAGCAGCAACGCTCCACCACCCATTCAAAGAGCACCCTACGGATGCTCTGTTTTTGTTCATTTTTCCTTCTCGATCTTTGCTCTACTCGTTTGCAGCACTAACAGTCCATATGATTCTTCCTCACCTACCTTTTTTTCTGATTCTCCACCTTCACCCACGACTGAAACCACCTCCCATCCACCATTTTCTGTTGTTGTTCTCAGCAAAAGAGCAGTAACTGTTACCCAACGACCCCCTGTTCTTCATTGCTGCAACACCACCGAACACCCAATTTTTCTGTTCCCTCCCTAAATCCCTTCCCCTCTCCGTTGTTTCACTATCTTGATGTAGTCATTTCACACTGAATCTGTTGCAATGACCTTCTTTTGCTTCCACTTTTAGCCATTCGTACTGTGGTCTTTTCTGACGCTGATCCAGAATCTTTCATCTACGCAGTATCTACTGCAATATATGTGCAAAACTTTAACATATCTATTTTATTCCTCTTTCTCACTTACTGTTCAAGAATCTTGCCGAGTCAATTACTCACTATCATGCTCAGCTTCTATACTTTGAATGGTTCATATTTTTTTCTCTTCTCCGGCAACGTTCATCCGGATATCCTTGGATTTGGAATTATATGGTTTTAATTCATCTCAAGGATCGTTGTCCGTCCTTCCTCCACGATCATCGGTGTGTGATTCGTCGTTGTAAGAGATAGAGTAGTTCGCAAGTCCAAGAAACCGAGAGATTTGAAGCAAGATTCAGATTTTTTGATTATATAGTAAAATCATATATATTTATTTTATTTTTTTTTTGAATCCTTAATGCAATCAAAAAGGATAATTGCAATTCAAAGAATTTGATTTTAGAAAATTTAAAATCTGTAAAATTGCAATTCTACAGCTTAATTCCAATTCTCTGTATCAAACACAGAGTTAGGGTTTGTTTAATGTAAGGAAAAACAATTTGGTGGAAGAATTGCAATTGAGAATTTCAATTCATTGAATTGTAATTGAGAATTTCAATTCATTGAATTGTAATCCAACAGAACTCTACTTAAGAATTTGAGTTGTATATGCTTTGAAGGTTTTTATCAAACACCTTACCTTCGTTAACCTAATGGAATTTAAACCTTCAAATCACAATAATCCCAACGTTATAACAAAATGAAAGTCAAGCATTCAAGTCACATCAATATCTCATCTACATCCATCTCAACTCATCTCATGCTTCATAAATCATTTTTCTTATTCATTCTCCCTTGCATATTGACCAAATTGATTTGAATTAACCAAACAAGCTATGGCATCCTAAATCCAAAAGCTTATAAAAGAGACTACTTCAACTTCTACGAAAACCATGGATTTATGGAAAACCATGACAAAAGCTATCCATGGATTAATGAAAATTAATATGAAGGCATCTCATTACAAATACTTACAGCATGGTTCAAAATATCTTATCTGCCTATAGGTGTATTTTAGGATAAGCTAATTTCTACACTCTACCAGTTTATACATGTAACATACTAACAGTATAGAACAGTACGGCCCATATGTTACAATATATCGAGTATATTCAACTAATATACTCGATACATGCAATGCCTCTGCCTTTTTTACATGTAAAAGCGTGAAAAACGAACCATTGTTCATTGTTCAATTCTCTCCAAACCAAAAAAAAAAAAAAAATCCCATTGAAATATAGCCAATTTCATCCCAAAATCTTCTTTGAATCAAATGCATTGTGAGAGTATTTTTTTTCATTCTAAATTTTACTTTGTCTAAAAGCATGTTTTGGAGTTCTATTATATTGATTTATGAATTTCAAGTAAAATCCATAGATCTAGATGCCTATTTTTTTAAGTTTCCATGCGTCTGCTCGCGTACCTGTTTGTTTCCACGTTGATACACACACACATACATATATTTATACAATGTTTATGGGTATTTGATTTGAAAAAACATGTTAATCTATCATATTTTTAACTTATCTTTGCATCTAAATGAGTCTTGTTATAAGTATCCACAATTTTCCATGCATATCCACCGTACCCATAATTTTTACAACGTTTCCATGCGTACACAATACGTATCTTGGTACATATACATTTATAATTTTTATAGTGTTTCGTGTACACAATACGTATCTTGGTACATATTCATTTTTTGACTGACCGATATACTGCCTACCTCGATACGATATTTTGAACTATGATTTACAAGAGAAGAAATTACGGATAAAAAAGGTTTGAAGAAAAAAGGAATGGAGAGACTGTTATCGAGAGAGAGAGAGAGAGAGAGAGAGAGAGAGCTATCAAAGGCAAACATAGAAGTAGCTTGGTCGGCCGGAATGTGGCCGGATTTTTTTTCACTTGTAATGGTGATGAAGAACGGTGGTAGAAAGAGGATTTGGAGGTGGGAAATTGGGGTGTCGGGGCTAACTATAAAACTCGAGCAATTCTCTACCCAAGAAATACAAAAAGCATGGGGAAGGGTAAGAACTGAAATTATGAGGGAAAATTTCAATTCCCGCCTACAATTCTGCCCCCAATTCCTTGGCTCGAACACACCCTAATGGAATGCATGCCAATTCATGTATGAATTCCAATTCCCGCCTACAATTCTGCCCCCAATTCCTTGGCTCGAATACACCCTAATGGAATGCATGCCAATTCATCACATACATGAATTGGCATGCATTTCCTTATAGTTTAATGGAATATGAATTAAGGAAAACATAGAAAAATGTTGAAATATATCTTTCTTTTAGTCATTTTTGATAAATGCCTAAAATTTCATCAAATCTTTGCCAAAATGACACTTGAATTGAAAAATTTACATATTTATATGATAAGCAACTTAAAAATAAAAATTCCAAGTGCCTCAAAATTTTATCTCTTATAGTACTTACGCACGTTAGCAAAAGGAATATATTGTTCAATATCGTGATATATTACCAATATTGGCAATATATAGCTCGATATCATGATATATAACCAGATAAATTATAAAATAAAAACTACACCCTGGATTTATATCGCCCCCAAGGAAAAGGGATATATTGTTCAATATATTGATATTACCATGGCTCCAAATTATAACAATGTTTTAAATTTCAATGCTATTTATGAATTTCCATTTGATGGTCTTTTCATCACAAGCTTCTTAACAAAAAAGCCCAAATGTTCAGCATTGTGATGAGAAACACCCTGAACAAACCACTACAATTCACTAATCAAAGTTAATTTCTGGCACAAGGGTTCACCTAAGTGAGAGATGACCTTTCAATGCATCACTTGGCTCCAATTTATGCCCAAGGTTTTAAGTTTACAAAATTCATAAAACAATCACTGAAATTTTTGGTTTTTCACCCTTGGAGATAATAACTCCAAGATGATTTTCCAAAACTTAGTGTTCAATGAAAACTGACTGTTTTGGAAAACTTAATGACAGCGTACAAATTTCAAGGGGAAAAAGGAAATGTTAAAAGTCTTCCCTAAACCAATTTATTCTGCTGACAGCTTCAAAGTCGCTGTGAAAACCATATTATTTGGGTTTCTAAACCAAATCTTACAACACCTTTTTAAACACTTAAGACGGAATTGGCTAGATTAGGAAAGTTTCATCATCAAAAGAGTTTTCAAGGCCTAACAGCTATGATAGAGTTTCAAGTTCAAAAGTTTCTATTTTAATGTTTTTCTAATGTAACTTTAGTTTGAATCTACATGAAATTCATGTATATGCATCTATATGATGCATTTAACTGGATTCCACAAAGAAATCTCAATTATTAAAACAAAAGAAGGGAGGGGGGGGGGGGGGGAGGCGAGGGGGGGAGCACATTAGGAAGGTACAATGAAATAGACCTAGCCGAAACTAATGGATAAATCCATAATAATATCATGGTTATTTCTTCCATGACTTAGACCTGGCCGAAACTGTCTCTGGTTGTGAGCATGTGATTGAGACATTTTCAATGATGTTTGAATCTTGTATTTGTATTTTTTTTTTATGACATTAGAATACCCTTGACTATTTCTGGATGGTATTTAACATTTCAGTATGTAATCCATGGTAACAATACATAAGTTAGTTCCTTAAATGTCTTACTTACTATGCATAACTAACTTAAATGTCTTCCTTACTATGCATAACTGATCTTTAATATTTGTTGAGAGTGTATTAATGTTATATTTTAGTAGTTGCTGAAGTTTCATCCAAAAATTCCTAATTTCCCCAAAATCCTCTTTAATTGGTGAAAAGTTTTTCCAAACTAGAATCTCTCCTGAAATTTCACCCAGGTCCAATAGTGAAATTATCAGAGAAAGCAAAATTTAAAACCTTTGTCACACCACATGGCATCAAACATATTTGGCCAGCAGCCTATGGCATGTGGACCCTGGTCTATAATATTTGTTCTTCAACCAACATGGGACAAGAAAAATCCTAGCCTGGCAGTTCTTTTTAGGCCGAGAAATCACAAGCAAGCTTGGTGTGATGAGACTGTAAGCCCTATTCAAGCCCATTTTGATATCAGATCAACCAGCTATTGTCATCCCTACACGAGGGCAAAGATCACCTGATTCTCCACAATTAGCAGTCTGAATTTTTCCAAAGATAATCGTGGGTATTTAAAATAGTTCCTAAGAAGCAGCTAAGTTCGTTATGTTCTAAAATGCCAGAGAGATGTGAGTCAAACAAAAAGGGAAAAAAAGAACAAAAAGTGCAGTCAATATGCAAGTTAAGGAGGCCCAGTTGTGGCTTGCAGATAAAGAGCTCACAAGCAAGACCAAGTAACTGGCTCATTTACAGCTCTAATGGTGCTCTTCAGGTGAGAAGATTCCAGCCGATCGCTATTCCCAAAACAAGGCTCTCTGTTTACCATGGAAATGTAGAGACACTAGGATTTTAGCAACTTAAGAAATAAAATTCTCACCTTGCCACATACACACCATGCCCTTCTTCAGGCAAAAATCCAAGTGCACGCACTGCCGCGTGAGGATCCTGAACAATACATCCACACCAATTCGCCATGCGCGTTGTGCCATTTCCATCCCTAACATCTGTTCCCACTGCAAGTTCGATTTCACATCCCTGCCAGAACATGCAGAAGAGTTCAAGAAGAATAATAACTATTTAATTTGCTAATGCTTCTCATCAGCATACAAATGTTGGCATGCTATCAGAACTTGGATTAATTTTGCATATATCAGGATAATATCTAGAAGAAAGAAAAGGAAAGATAAACTGCTTTGCTTCACCTGCCGAAACACAGTCATATTAAGTTTCCCTTCATTGACATCATATTTGTCCAACTCTTGGTAAGCATCTTCTATGTCTTGGAAGCATGTAACTGGCTCTTTATTAATTGCTAAGATCATGTCACCTTGTTCTAATAGATGCTCAGCTTTTGATCCAGCCAAACAGCCTTTGACGCGTAAAACTTGACGTCTAATTGGATCTTTCTTTACAAGCGCCTACAACAAATAAAAATAACTACTACCGATTATCCAATGCATCTTATTAGAACCATTATGATATCAAAATATAAAAAGGCAAAACAAATTTCTCAAAATTTAAAATTAAGTGGTAGGGCAATTATAGAGCTCCAAAACTAAAACATAATAGTGATATGAGAAAGTAATTATAGATCTCAGGGAAAAAAAGAACCCCCAAAGGAAAGGGGCAAATTCTTTTTTAATAGATGTGTATTCATATATAGAGATAATACGTAACCTTTTAACATTTTTTTCCCTAACTGTGCCTGTGGTGCATAGGCACAAATGATTTTAAAAAACTTTGTTGTAAGGGTTCTCTTTTTCTTTTCTTTTTTATTTTGTTATTTTTTTATTTTTCCAATCAGTAAGATTGAGAGTATATTCTATTGAAAAAGGAAATAATATAGTCATCAGCACTATACCCCATGTACACGCAAAGTTTACGTAACAGCTAGCCGAAAAAGCAGTACATATACCCAGTAAATACAAGCCCAATCATGTACCAAAAACAAAGAAGGATACATCCTTAAATCCCGTAGAGCTATTTCCCAATAGAAAACTAGAGATGCTGAACTTTTCCCAATTACAACGTAATCTCTTTCCCTTCAAAAAATTTTGAATTACGCTCCTTCCAATTAGTCTAATAAATAGCTGAAAGCAGATATAGCAAAGCAAGAACCTCAGATCTAGTTTCCCCATCCCGACGTGCTAAAACTCCTCTAAGTTTATTGGAGAGCACCGAAAAATTTGAATTTCAACAAGAAAATGATCATACTCATGCAGTTTTGCAATGTAACATGTGCTACAGATTACCATTAACCTTACACATCACGCATCGATTGGGAATGGGCCAATTGGTCGATAATCAGGCTCCTGTTAACGGAAGCTGTCCCAATAAAGAATGCAACCTTCAGGGCTTTCGGAGACTTCTAAATCAATTTAGCAAGAACAAAACTTTGTCCATCAGGAATAAGGGAATACAATCTCATAAAAATGCAACATTTCTCTTCCATTTCTATTTCCAATAATCCAAGGCCTAAAATCACTGCAATATCATGAAGCATAACAAAACCACTGAACCAATTTCCAAAAGAATAGAGATCTCCTGAATTATAAACACCAAGAAACCTCCCATCTACTCTGCCCATAACCTCACTATTTTAACCTTCGTGTTAGCTGAAGCAACAAAGAATAGGTCCGGGAAATGAAATTAAAGGAGGCGGTCACTGCAGCTATCAATAATTCTTTTAATGCCTCCAACATTATCCTTCATGTTCTTATCTGTATTATTCCTACACCATTTCGGTTGTTACCTTTTCTTGTATACCAAATGTCATATTCATCAACCTCATCGGTCTTATTTCCACTTAATTCTCCTGTAAACACATTATACTAATTGTCCTTCTCTTCATTACATCTACCACCTCTCCCTTGTCAAAGCCTCTACCTTACAAGTGGCCAGATGGATCCTACTTTCTTAAACTAACTTCTTTATCCAATCTGACACAAGAATTTCGTTACTTACCACTACAAGTAGGTGATGTTGCAACATGTCATCTCCGGAAGAGGCCCGAGCCAAAATTTTCTGGCTTATCACTACAACCATTGTCCAGTGTTCTAAATGTCGCGACATGTTGCTACATGGCACTTGGAGACACGATATGGGGGGAGAGGTCGCTATAAAGACTTTTTCCCCTATGTTGTGACATGTCGCCAATATGCAGCGACACGAAGGAAAAAATGTCTCATGTGCAACATTTAAGATAAATAAGGGACATGTCCATTACTCTCAATGAGTACAGTGGTACCATCATACAATGGATTGAGGACAATATTGTCATTACATAGAGAGAAGGCATTATGGTCAGTATAGGGGTGGGAGTGATAAGGATGACATTGAACCGGGTCGCCACTCTTTACGGATGTGATATATGGGGGCTGATGTCTGATATCTTCTCATGTGTATTTGCTTATTTTATGTATGTGTTATACCATTTCAGTCTTTTATTGTGTTTCATGCACCTATTTGTCTTATTTAAGCTCTAATTGATTCATTGTGAATGATATCTCTATGTTTCACATGCTGGTAGTATACCTAAATATATGTCATTGATCATATACACATTGTTTGTCAAGTTTTTTTTTCTGTTTTTTAAATGTATTTAGGCCTCAATTACATCACTCTAAAGTCTGACAGCCAAAAACACACTCAAATGGCAAAAGGTTTTCTACTCTATCTCACCAAGTTTCTAAAATTGGTGAGATATGTTTTTCTGTCATGGGAGCAATGATGTGGACAATCCAGACTGGGGACTCTCTGGATAGGCCACGTGGCAATCTGCATAAGCTCCATCAATAATTCTTCAATAAAGAGTGAATCTGGTTAATTTTTTGGATCATCATATACATTCAAACACGTACATATTGTTTGACAAATAAAAATGATAATTTTAGTTAAGCTTCCCCATGGCATTGCACTCTGCAGCATGATAATACTAGCATGTCATTAATAAAAATTGACAATTAGGCTTCATTAACTAAAGACAATTGAGCCTGAAACAGTAGAGAGACCAGTATAAATTAACGTAAGCAAAGAGAGATAGAGCAAGTTGGAGACAAATGAATTGTGAGATGTATAAAAATCAAGGAAAATCAAGACAATATGTTATTAATCAAGTTTGATCAGACCACTCGTTTCATGGACTGCCACAGAAAGAACCACTTTCCTTTACTTGAGATGGCTTCAACTAAACACAGTCATCAGAAAACAATAGCACAGTTTCTGCGTTCACCACATTTTAAAGTTCCATTCTGGAAGATAAACTAAGGTGGATTTCAATGTTCTTAGATTTATTCTCTATCCGAACTTGAAAGCATTAGTGGAGATTAAAACAAGGAGACACTCATTTTCCATGAAAAGCGATAAAAAGGAACTTGTATCAAGAAGAGAAGAGCATACTTGGACCCAATCATCACTCAGTCCGAAACTCCTGGCCTTAGACAGCAAAGTGGGATAGAGTTCAGCTTCTAAAATCCTAACAAGAGGCATTGGCCTTTTGATGCTATTTATGAGCAAAAGTGGTCCCTTCGCGCCATGAATGATCTTGTCGAGGACTTGGCTGATTGTATAAACAGGGATACCTCTAACAAATTGATGATCTTCAGATGTATTGCATCCATATTTTA
>JAUPMG010000002.1:6315264-6337511 GCA_031762675.1 Pachysandra terminalis | reverse complement strand
CCTAGGGTTAGAGCCTTTGTGTGGACTGTTCTCCTGGGTAAAATCAACACTGGTGACGTCATCCAAAGGAAATGGAATTCATGTGCGCTTTCCCCTAACATCTGTGTTATGTGCAGGTCTGCAAGCGAGACTGTGGATCATTTATTTGTTCATTGCATTGTCGCTCGGCACATTTGGCACTTTTTCCTTTCTCTGATTATTGATGGCTAGGTGATGCCGTGCGGTGTGGCTGAGCTTTTTGAGCAGTGGAGGTTTCTCGGCCTGGGACCTAGAGGCAAGATTTTCTTTCAGTCCCTCTTCTTGGCTATTTTGTGGTTGGTGTGGTTGGAAAGGAATAAGAGGATTTTTGAGGATAGGTGTTCTCCCTGGCAGGGTACCATCGATTCTATTATCTTTTTGGTTGCCTCTTGGTTAGTGGTGCTACCTGAGTTCAGAGGGATATCTATTTCTGACTTTACGAGGGATTGATTCACTGTTTGTCAATCCTATACTCGGACGGCACAGACTACGGTTGTGTGGAAACCTCCTGGTGCGGGCTGCCTTAAGCTTAATTTTGATGGTTCGTCTATCGGTAACCCCGGCCCTTCTGCTGTGGGTGGTCTCTTCCGTGACCAGTTTGGGTACACTCTTCAGGTTTTCTCTGGCCCGATTGATGAGGGAGATTCGATGACTGCTGAGCTTCAGGCTCTTATTTTCGGCGTGAGAGAGGCGAGGGATCACGGATTTGAATCCTTAAGAGTTGGAAGGGGATTCCAAATGGGTGATTTCATGGATGATGAGTTCTAAGAGATGCCCTGGGAGATACTCAAACTTGATTCGTTCGGCTCATTCCTTATGTGTTGGATTGTGTATTTCCTTCTCTCATATCCCGAGGACGGCAAATTAGATGGCTGATGCTCTAGCTAGGAGGGGCGTTGAGAGGGATGGGTTTTTCTCCGGCCCCCCGTCTGAGGAGTTGCTTGGAGGCTAGGATGTGACTATGTTTGGCTTTTGTCTCTTCTTGTTCTACTACCTTTTTTTTCTTGCTGTCTATCTCGGGCAGCTGTTTTTCTTCCTTTACTTCTACATTGCTTTTTCTCCATTTATATCATGAAATCGTTAATTATCAAAAAAAAAAAAAGGCAATATCCTTCAGATAGACAAAACCCAACCAACAAAAAGGCTGAATTCCCAAGACATGAAGAGATCCGAAGGTCCAGGGAAGAACCAAAACCACCCCAAAGAGGGATAGAAAGAATTCCCAAAACTCACAAGCAAACACACACTGAACGAAAAATGATCAACCGGGTCCCAATCATCCATAAAAAGAAAACTTATGTTTGATAACATCATCCCCTTTCTCCGCAAGTTATCAACTATGAGGATTCTTTTCTTTACTAAACATCATACGACGGTTTCCACAATAGGAAAAATTTGCGATCCCAGATTCTTGGAAGAAGAAAACTCAATCAAAGCACCATAAAGACTTGAATGAAAAGCAGCCTCAGTCATCCAACTACCAAACCCTTCTGTACCGACCCCCTTCCGATGCAATCACCTTCTCCAAACTCTCCATGTCTAGTAAGTGGCACTTAAAGCAAGAAACCCAAACTACTTGACCCCCCTCCTCTCAAAAAAGTGGTTGACAAAGAGTCCTTTCACAGGAACCAGACAATAAAGCTAAGTGTACACATCAAACAACCTACCAACCAACAACCACTCATCCTCCCAAAACTTGATAATAGAAGTAGAATATTAACATAATGGAATTAAGTGCCGATCCTAACTTAGGGCAAAGCATCTTATGAAAGTAAAATGTATTACCATCAAGTTCACCGTGAGGGACTTGCCACCCCTTTCAACCTGAAAATCAATCTTGTGGTCAACGCTATCATCAAGTAACGTCTCTAGTTTCAGGAACTGAGTGATGACCTGCACAGGAATTGCTACAGATTAAAAACAACTCATGTAAAAAAGGCTCAACATTTAAGCCATATAAATGACCCACAAATTTTTCATGAAGGAGAAAATCTGCCTGGCATGGCTGTAACAAGAATTAACCTTCTATCAAGCTTGTCGTGATCCTTGGCATTATACATTCAATAGAATAAATAAAGTGCCATCATAAGATAATAAGAAGTAACCCAGCTAAAATTATATGTATATTATAGACATATAGACACTGAAAATATGTTCATATTATTTTCATTTGTTAATATCTTGGAATATGAAGTTAATATGCAATAAACTGGCTTCAATTGTAAAAGCATGATTTTATATTTGACTTGGACTATTCTTATATTCCATTTTAAGCTGATTTACGGGCAGGCTCCAAGACAATGGGAAAAGGGCCACAAAGGACATGAATGGACTATGGTGTTGGAGATTTAAGATTTGAAAAAGCATCATATCACAGATCATGTGGATCTTGAATTATTCAATAAAAAAAATATTGATCTTGAATTGCTAGAATCGAGATGTTACCCCAACTAGTGATGGAAAGGTATTGACCAAGAAATATTTGGACAACGCACCCAAAAGAATCTCATATCAATGTGTCCAGGAAAGAGGGCCAAACAAAATCGATCTAGAGAGAGAGAGAGAGAGAGAGAGAGAGAGAGAGAGAGAGAGATTCACTTCCATGTACTATTTTCAAAAAAAAAAAAGAGTAAACCAAGCAAGAAATAGAGCTCAATTGAGATATAATACCATTGAAATAATTCTGGGAATAGCTCATGACAGAAAGGTAAACAATAACTGAAGATCAATAGTTGGTGCACATCTGAAAGCATTACTTACTTCCCCATTCACCCGGACAACCACATCACCTGGCTCCAAATGTTTATGTGCCGGGCCACCAGGCACCTGCAACAGATACAATATGCTTGGGAGTCATTAAGGAATATATAGAATTATACAAAATCAAGTCTTCCACCACTTATTGGAAAAGGAACAATGATGTGAAAAGCTTACCACAGAATCAACAACAAGCATTCCAGTCTCACCAATAGGAGATGCATGCCTCACCATCTAATCAAAGCAGAAGCACAACAAGGAATGAGGCTATGTGTTTTCCTTGAGTAACTGTAATTTCATATTTCAACTATCTATGAAAATAAACTGATATAAGAAATCAGCACTAATGGAGGGGATGGGGGGGAAAACTACAGAACCAAAGGTTTTTACAATAAAATAAGCACCTGTTCTGTTTCACTGCGGAGACCAAGCCGACGTGTCTCGTCATATCCTTTATGAAGAAAAGTCACCTATAACATGGATAAGTAAAGCCAAGTGAAATAATAACAAACCCTCAAATATTCCATACAGATGAAAAAGCTGATGTTCATTTGATTTAATATGAAAAAGCCACCAAAAAATTTGGTTCTGACAGCAAAATGCAATTTGCAAGTTTCAAAAATTCTTAAAAATGTTTCTATCTGCTATTATCTAAAAATAATCAAGTTATCAATGACTGGATGAAACCAAGAAATAACCCCATGCGGGTGAAGAAAGGGAGAGGGTATAATGATCTACTTTTCTTTTTAACCTACCTTTTGGCAGGAAAATCACCACAGTAAGGGAGGGTAAGGATTAAGGAAAACCCTGATCTGCTTTATTAGAGTATGATTAAAAATGTTACATTTAGTTAGGGAGGCAGGACAGCAGAACATTACCCATAAAATGTGTACAATATGAAACCTAACTAAATGCAATATTCTCGAAATCAAAGGGCAATACAGAGACTAATAAGATCATATCTAGTATCTAATGTTATAAAGACCGACCCTATCAAGAAAAACACATCCAAAAAGCAGTCTAGATAAATTTGAGCGAAAAAAGAATGCATCAACTCCTTAATATGAGCACCCAACCCACTCCAAACCATCTGCAGCAGCTTTAGCTTCATGATAGATATGAGGAAAGGAATATGGTCTGGAACCAAGATAAAGAATATATCCCAATACGTTGGTATGAACCAAAACAGGAGAAAATTGCTTAAGATACCATTCAACCATGATTTTAGAGTCAGATTCAACTAAAAGAGGATAGAGATTGAACGATGCATAAAGGCGATCAAGAAGAGGCAAGACCTCCGCCTAAATATCAGTACAATCTCCATAACCAGCATGAAAAGTAACGATTGTGCTACTGGAATGATCTTGAATTGATGCCGCCACCACCACCACTCAATCCTAGATTTCCAGAGAAAGACCCATCGACATTTATCATAAACTAACCATGGGGAGTTCTTTCCCAACAAATCAGAATAGGTTTCTTGTAAGAGACAATTCGAGCAGGAATACTCAAGATCTCCAAAAAAAAAAAGTATATCATTAGAAGTAGGAGTGGACTTTGCTTTAATAAAAAATAAATAAATTAAAAAAAAAAAAAAAGAGAGAGATCTCCTTCAACAAAAGCTGCACCTTACAAAATATTTTCATGATTCCACAACTTATCCTCATACCTGCTCTTCTGATTGAGGCCAATTATAACATCCACATTTGGATGCCATGTGAAAATTAATGTACTTATAGGTATGTATTGAAAGTTTCAGTATAATGTGTTGATGTATGCAGGGTTTTTTTCTCTTTTTTAACTACAACCACCTTTGTGAAGGAAGAAGATGGGATTGTTTTACCTTCCAAAAAAAAGATGGGATTGTTTTACCCTCTATGGATCCTTAAGCACCAGAATCTCACGTGCCAAGTGTGAAAAAAGAATCTAATCCGCACTTTTTGGGTCCCACTTATGACAAACTCAGGCAACAAACCCACCACCCAAATCATACACACACACACACACCGTGTAAGGAATAAGGACTCATAAAAGGGCCCAGAGGCGCCATAATCAGCCACATGTCAAGAGTGTCGAAGATCAACACTGCTAAATGGGTCCCACTTATGACACACCGCATTCAAAAAAAATCACTTTTAAGTGGATAACTCTTAGCCATTTGATATGAACTTTTTATCAGACTTCTTCAATATATATATATATATATATATATTTGCTAATTAAGTTTTTCAAAAAAAAAAAATAATCGTTGCCTAAAAGAAAATTGGAAAATCAAAGGCTAACATCATTTGATCAAGCTGATATTTGACATACTTGATATGTTCAATGAGACCCAGAACATGGTGGATCCAATTATTTTGACATGTTCAGATCTAGTGCAAAAAGCACTTCATAGAATCTTAAGTACTAGACCATCGATTTTACTTCTTTTTTTCCACTTTTTTATGATGGTTGAGGAAAGGAGATTTTGCACCACCCAGATGAACATAATAAAATCGAGTCATTTGATCAAGCTGACTATTGGTAACCTTGAGCTCTTGTATAGGACGCATTAGATATTAGGACTTGATCGTTTGATTACTCGTCTCATGTTCACTATATCATATTTATTCTCATACCCACAGTAAATATTTATGATGAACAATTCAAATCACAAATTAGCCGTACAGACTATTGCTCAAATTATAGACTTAACAATAAAAATGGTACAACAACGGTTAAGATCAACTGTAGGCTAGATTTACAGAAAGCAAACCAATATCAACAGTTGAAATTATTTGTTAACGTCCAAATTTTAAAAATTTAATTTGAACCAATATCAATAGTTGAAATTATTAATTAATATTCAAATCTTAAATTTAATTTGATTGGACTGCATAAAGTCTATTTAGATATTCAAACTTACAGAATAGAAGGTTAAGATCGACAACCTAACTACAACTTACATAGAATATCAAAAGGTAGAATAATATTAAGATTTAATAATTGTTATATATATATATATACATCAGTTTTATACTTTCTTTTTACAATTAAACAGGTTCTGGTTAAGTTTCTGTGTATACCTGTGCTTACGAGCTTGTTCACAGATTGTAATATACCAAGTGGGTTTCTGGTTGACTTTCTGAGTACACCTGTACTTAGAAGCTGTTTCCACATTGTTATGTACCCCGTGGGTGGTTGTATAGTGTGCAACATGTCATTTCATCATTTTTCAAGCTTATCTTTGCATCTAAATGTGTGTTATTTTATGTTTCCAAAAGTTTTCCATAAGTTTCAAACATTTTGATGACTTTTACACAGTCATGATTTTAAATTTCGATTTCAAGGAAAATTTTGCACCTTTGTAAGAAGGAAATTTTGGATGAAGTTTCGAAGGAAATTTCTCTATTTGGCAATATTTCCTACAAAAAATAATATAGAAACATCCCAAGATAAGGGAAACTCAACATTAGGAAAATATTGGTGCCCATCAAAAACTGAAATTTAGAGGGATATTATTTTAAATTTCATGGAAATTGAAAACCATGTTTATGATGGTTCTAAGTAAGTTGATATCTTTTCCGCTTCTTTAAGGATCAAAAATCACCTTCAAAATGATACTGTCAATAACAAACCCATTAATTAGATTATGTTCCTTAACATCATTTTTAATGGACTCGATAAAGGTTTTTTTCGATCTTCCCCTAGTCCTTTTAGATACTTCAATATACATCCTTTCATATCTCACTAGCCCTTCTTAGATCCATATTATGCATGCTTAAGCCATCTTAAACTACTTTCCTTTACCTAATCCCAACAATGGCTAACATCTAATCTAAATAGTCTTCGATTCATTCCTTACCTTATCTATCCTAGTTTTTCCACACATCCATCTTAGCATCCTCGCCTCAACACACACATCCTATCAATATCTCACTTATTTGTTAACCAACATTCTGCTCTATCATAGCAGGCCAAGTAGTTGTCATGAAAATTTTAATTTTAGCTTGAGTTAGTCACATAGCACTCTACAAGTGCCTCCACATTCAAGCCATATTGCTCTAATTATATGTGTAATATCCTCGTTAATATCCCCTCATAACTGATAATTGGTCTAATATAACAAAAGCGGCCACTTTTCAAAACCTCCCCACTCCCAAGCCTTACCATTGCTTCTAGTGTATAACATTTGTTCTAAAGTTACATTTCATATACTCATCCCAAGGTTTCAAATATTGATATATCCCCCAATATATCTAGTGGAATATCCATTTTCCCTAGATTGTGATATAATTCGAGGGTGCAAGTATAAATTTAAAATTTATCTGTGGATATATCGCGAGATATCGAGCGAGATATTCCTTTTGCAAACATGCACCAACCATTATAAAAGGTCAAATACGGGAAATTTCAACAGTTTACCCTATTTCAAACATATCTTTACCAAAAATGCTTAAAACCCACAAATGTTCCTCTAAACATTTGGATTTGGATTTAAAACCACTTATTATATTAGTTTGTCAACTCCTCTTCGATTCAAAAGTTGTTTGGCAGAAGCACAAAATCCCAACAACTAATAGTTACAACCCAACCAATATGTCCACTGAAGGGACCCCAAAGAACATCTCAACTCTAACCACTCCTTCCGTGGCCACCCTATCCGCTAGAGCATTCGCCGACCATGGGATCTGAAGAAAAGGATATATCTAGTCCATGTACCCAAAATTTTTCCTTACGCACAAAGTGCCAAAATCTCCAAGGGCAATGTAGTGCCTTGGTCATCCAGGAATCACAAAAGAAGAATCTCACTCTATTTCTAATGAAGTAACCTCTATTTGTCTTTCCCCTCTAAGTCCAATTAAAAGAGTCATCATCTTAGCACGAGAAGAATCCCCAATCCCAATTGGCCCACCATAATAAGCATGAATGATGCTATCACTAGAATCTCTGAAGACTCCGCCTACCCCTGATCTACCTGGATTACCCAAAGATGATCCATCAAAATTTAATTTTAGAGACCTAATAGTTGGGCATTTTCAAACAGCACTTTGCTTCACACTACATGTGGACGGATCTTTAATAGAGCTCCAATTCCTAAGGATCATATCAATGGACCAGTCTCTAAATTCTGGTCTAACAGCAACCCATGACGTCACCAACACCATTCTGTTTCAATAACCGACTCCAAGCTGCCCTGCCGATCCTAAAAAATGTGCTGATTTCTTTATCCCCAAATCGACCATAATATAGCAAAGAATAGCATATTGTACATCTTCTTTCTTGTCCCCGAAACCCCAGCCTCTCCATTGCTCCAAAGGTGCTACAACTTTCTCTAGCGTCACCCAATCCAAACCAATGCTCCGCAGGAAGAAGCTCCAACCCAAGGCTTTAAATTTCGATTTCGTCAAAGGAGCCTAGCGAAATTTCGCCAAATATCGCCGAAATATTTCAAATTAGAAAATGGTGATATTTCGTGGCATGCCGGTGAAATTTAAAACCTTGTCCAAACACCCCTGACAAACCTGCAATGGAGAAACAAAGGATCGACTGACTCCCCGTCCTACCTACACACGAGGCAAATAAGTGGCGATAAAGCTAGACCACCTCTTCTCTTTTGAAGTATATCATATGTACTGATCTTATAGAGGATAGAAGTCAAAACAAACGCCCTAAGTCTAGGAGTAAAACGAGGTTTCCTCAATCTGGAGGTACTAAAAGGGGCTGGAATCTGAGCTCCCACAACGCACAATGAACTAAAGAAAGATCTAATTGTGAACGTACCACTAGGATGGAGAGACCAGACCCTGGAGTCAGGAAAACAAGGATCCACGAAAACATGCTCTAAGGACTCCAAAAGGGCCCTGAGTTCCCCTAATTCAACCGGCTTTAGATCTCGGCTGAATTCGAGGTTCCAGAGTAAGCCCTCTGAAGCCCATGAAAGGACATCAGATACAAGAGCATCCCTATGTCTAACTACGAGGAACAACATGGGGAACCTGGAACGTAGACAAGAGTCCCCCCACTAAAGACACTACCCAAATAAAATGCTGGAACCATTCCCCACCCCAGAGAACAAATGGGAATAGATACAAGAGGCCAATGCAGAGATAGCCTTCCTAGGGCTCAGGCAATAGACCCTAGCGTTACGGTTTACATCCTATCCATTGACACTTATGCCATATTTTCTAACTATTACCTTGTACCACAATACATTTTTTTGTGCAGAATCGCCATAACCTCTTTTCTACACAAGCAACATCTAGATGCCAACTGCCATCCTCTACTTTTTAAATTATCTAAAGTAAGAATTTTATCCTCAACTGCAGTCCACATAAAAAAAAGGACACCTTAGAGGGTAAACCAGCACACCAAATCAACTTCCACGAGCCTTCCCACGTCACACCTTCCATCAGAGATCTATACATTGAACTCACCGTAAACGAACCTTCATCGGACCATATCCAAGATCTCATATCTCCTTCGCCCCTAATTTTGACCGTATTTAACTCCCCCAATAATTTAACAACTTCCTCCTCCTCCCAATCCAAAACGTTCCTTCTGAATTTCAACCAAGATTAAACTATTGAATCACCACATTACTTATTGTAATCCAAAAAAAAAACATTACTGACAGAAATAAGTATTTGGAGATTTAGCTGTACCGTTCATCAAGACAGTTACCCTTATATGATGCAATAAAAGTATGTGAAGCTCCATAAGGATGAGAACCAACAAACCTGAAGTGTACCACGAGGAATAGTAACTGCTTCCCATTTATTTCCAAATGAGTCCCTGCCTTTCTGTAGAAAACTTAATGCTCTTACAACCTGCCAATTGCAGAAGACCAATATTTTATGTTGATATACAGAGTGTAATACTAATTCATGCTTGCTATAAATTTTGGAATTTAGATACTAAAAAAAGAGGACAAATGGAAAAAGAAGAAAGATGACTATAAACTAGTTTTGCGGTGTTTCTACAATTAGCTGTTTATTTAGACAAGCTGCTGTCCCTTACATTAAACAAATGCTCAGAACAGAAAAGTTTCAGATGTTTTGCATAAAACAGCTAAACAAATAGGTGATAGAAGTATAAGGATTGAAAAACTATGTTCCATAAAAGGCCCAGAATAGACTTACATAACAAGAAAACTGCCAAGTATTTTGTATATGAGCGTAGACAGTAAAAGATTTGTTCTGAATTCATCTAACCTGTCACTATATATTTGGACCAAACGAGAAGCCTAATTGACGAATCTTGAAGCAATTATTGTTTGACATCAAATATTCCACTGATCAAAATTTTCCAATATATCGCAAAACATGTCAATTACTTCAAAACTGGGGTTCCCTATTAACAGAATGATTGCCACAGTTGCTACTGAAACAGGGTTGATACAAAATTCAATGATATTTTGCATCATGGGATTAAAAATGGTATTGAAGGTCCATCATATAGTCTGAAACACCCAACTGAGGATAGCTAGTACAAAGGATGTTAGATGAGTTTGTGGCAACAAATCTTTTCTTTTTCTAATGGATAAAAACATCATTTAATTTCTATGTGAAAGAATTTGCGAAGACATAGTACTATTGATGCTCAGATTTCCTTCGTTTTATGCTCTGTTGGATATTAAACATAGCCGAGCTTGAATTGATATAATTCAGACGAGCTGGTATCAGAAAAATGATATAACTCAGACGACCTTGAGCCGAATTTTATTGTCAGGAGCGCAACACTTGGGCTCCTGAATATTCAAACGGGCTCGAGCCCAACTTGATCAAGTAAGTGAAGTAGTATTTGTATTAGTTTAGAAAGGTGGGGCCAAGCTATGTTAACAAGGCTCTGTTATATACCGTAATCACGAATTATATAATTAGACTTGCCAAAGCATCGGATCATGATCTGAGTTCAATTCAAAACCGAATTGAAAAGAATGGATTTGGAAAAGGATTTTTTATCTGCTAATCCAACTAGGTAGATCTGATTTAATCCTACTACTAATTGGATCAAGTAGGCAATAAGTTGATTCGATCCAATAACAATCTAATATGATTGCATGTGTATGTGTGTGTTGGATTGTTTAGAGTTAAAATATAGTTGGAAAATAAATCATTTATTAATAATATTAAAAAAATAATAATAACTATATAACTTATTAAAAAATTTCATTTCACTTTTGCCTGTTTTGATATAAATTATGTTTTATGAGGTCATTTCTAGGCCTATTGTGGAGACTTCAAAACAAATAAAGAGATCAAATCCTCGTTACACTTAGTTCATATATCACGAAAATAATTAGCAGACAAATTGGGCAGAGTAGTCATCAATTGAAGTTTGATGTTCGACGATGCTTTCTTCCATACGGTCAGATCTAAGATTTACTGGTTCTTTTCTTTTCATGTTTTCTCTCACCACATAGGATCAGGGTGCCCCTTTTACATTTTGTTTCTTCCTTTAACAAAATTTCTGGTCAATGGTCAAAAAATAGTGGAATAAAAATGTTTTTGGTCTGTTAGGAGATAGAAAGAGTTTTCACATGGCTACCATTGAGTGTCTTGATCGATTAGAGCAATCTAGGCCTTTGGAGAGTTCATAACTTGAAGAAAGGGTGGTGGCCAAAAGTGAGCTTGAGTCGGTGCTTAGCCAGGAAGAGATTAGCTAGAGACAGAAATCGAGAGCTATCTGGATTAAGGCGATGAAAACACCAGATATTTTCATCAAGTGGCTCTAGGGAGGGTATAATCCAACACGATCTCTAGGATCCAAGTGGATGGGGAGTTTATTGAGGATGACGATCGTATTGTCTCTAATCTTTGTGAGTTTTATCAGAAGCTCTATACCTCGGAACAGGAATTTTGTTTTGATATCTCTCAGCTTGGTGGCGGTACATTGTCGAATGCCCAACGTGAATGATTAGAGAGGCCTTTTGAGGAATTGGAGATTAAATCTGCCGTTTGGAGTTTAGATCGAGATAAAGCACCTGGCCTTGATGGTTTCATGATTGCATTTTTTCAGGATTGTTGGGATTTGATCAAACTTGAGCTTCTGGGGGTTTTTGAGCTAGCCTTTATAAAATCATTGCAAAGGTTTTAGCGGTGCATCTTAAGGGGTGATTAGAGGGATTGTATCCTCGACTCAAAGTGCTTTTATTGCAGGTAAGCAGATACTTGACAGTGTCCTTATAGTAAACGAAGTTGTTGAGGATTGACAGAAGAGGGGGTGTCAGGGGGCTGGTGTGCAAGCTCGATCTAGAGAAGGCATATGAAGGCATATGACAGGGTGGAATGGCAGTTCTTGGATCAAGTGCTTTTATGGAAAGGTTTTGGGGCTAGAATGATCACAGCGTGTGTGAGTAATGTGGTGTTCTCTTTCCTGTGGAATGGGAGTGTACATGGCCAGATTGAGTCTTCGCGTGGGTTGAGGCAGAGTGATCCTCTTTCTCCATTCTATTTGTGCTCGTTGCGGATGTTTTCAGTGTTTTCTTGGCTAAAGCTGATGAGTTAAGCTTGATTAAGGGTTTTAGAATTGGGAGGGATCGGATCACTATATCTCATCTCCAGTTTGCAGACGACACCCTCTTGTTCCTACAAGCAGACGAACCTCAATTCTTTTGGATCAAGTCTATCCTTGGGTATTTTGAGATGATCCCGGGTCTTAGGATCAATTTTGATAAGAGCAGTCTGATCGGTATTAATTTGGACCTGGGTCGTGTAGACCTCTTTGCGCCAGTTCTGGGGTGTCGTGTAGAGTCCTTGCCATTTCGTTATCTTGGTTTACCTCTAGGGGGTAATCCGAAGACTGCTAGTTTCTGGGACCCGGTGATTGATACTATGGCAAAGAGACTGGTGACGTGGAAGAAAGGGTATTTGTCTTTTGGTGGGCGTATTACACTCATCAAGGCTGCCCTTGCGAACATTCCAGTCTTCTATTTGTCTCTCTTCAAAGCGCCTAGCAGAGTGATAGGGATGTTAGAAAAGTTACAAAGAGATTTTCTCTGGAATGCGAAGGGTTCTAAGAAGTGTCATCTTGTAAAATGGGAGGATGTGTGTTTGTCTAGGGAGGAAGGGGGGCTCAGTTTGGGAAACATCTCTACTCAGAACTCAGCACTTTTGGGCAAATGGTTGTGGAGGTTGTGGGAGAGGGAGGCCTTGTGGAGGAGGATTGTTCACAGTAAGTATGGATCACATGATAACAGTTAGGATAGCAACCCTCTTGCTAGTGTTCCTCTTCTAGCGTCTAGCATGATATATCTTGTATTGCTCCGCTCCTGTCCCTTCATCTGCGGTTCCGACTTGGGGATAGGTCACGTATATGTTTTTGGCATGATCTCTGGTGGGGGGGATCCATTCTTGCTGTACATTTTCCTCGTCTGTTTCGCATTGTATCTTCTAGGGAGGATCTAGTGTCTGAGATCTTATCATGGTCGTCATCTGGTCTTGTTTGGAATCTTGAGTTCAGACGTGAGTTGAGGGAGTCCGAGGTTGCTCTCTTGGGCGATCTCTTCGAGTGTCTTAAGGAGGTGTTCATTGGTCCCAACCTCCCAGATGAGAAGTTATAGTCCTGCAGTGACAGTGGGACTTTTTCGGTTAAGTCTTTCTTCTCTACTCTTTGTCATCATTGTCCCACCCCCATTAGTTCCATTCCCCCCCCCCCCGAGTTAAAACCTTCGCGTGGTCTGCATTTCCTCATAAAATCAATATTTGTGATCAGTTGCAAAGAAGGTGGCCTGATTGTGCTCTTTGCCCTCATATGTGCTTTATGTGTAGAGATGGGAGAATCGGTTGACCATTTTTTCATTCATTATTCGGCCGCTACTAAGATTTGGTCTTTCTTTCTTCTCCAGATTGGTGTGGTTTGGGTCATGCCTCGGGACATTAGGGACTTGCTCATATAGTGGTTTTTCCCAAGTTTGGGAAAGAGGGGCAAGCTCATGTATCAAGGGGTATGGATGGCGAATCTTTGGGTTCTGTGGGGTGAACGAAACACCAGGATTTTTTAGGACAGGTGGAGGACCATTGCTTCTCTTATTGACACGATCTGCAGCATGGTGGGCTCGTGGATGGTGGTCCTTCCATCATTCAGAGGGATATCCAAGATTGATATTGCTTCTAGTTGGTTTGAGATTGCGCAGTCTTCATACCAATCGCCTGAGACGGTGATAGAGTGGAGAGCGCCGAGCCTGGGTTTCTTAAAGGTGAACTTTGATGGCTCATCTTTTCGCAGCCCAGTGCCCTCTGGTATTGGTGGAGTGTTTCAGGACCATTTTGGAAAATCTCCCATATTTTCTTTGGCCCGATAGGTATTGGAGATTCCACGAGAGCTGAGCTCTCGGCACTCCTATCAGGTTGAGGGAGGCTTCTGCTCTTGGTCTTTCTCAGGTTATTTTTTAGGGAGATTCAGCATCTATTATTTCCTGGATGCAAGGGCCTTTCTCTTGTCCTTGGAGATGGGTCCATTTGGTTCGTCTGGCTCGTTTTCTAGGACTGATGTTAAATGCTACTTTTATACACACCCCGAGATCGGGGAACACTTTGGTAGATCGTTTGGCCCGTGCAGGCGTGAGGAGGGATGAGCGGTTCGCTGGACCTTCCTCCAATGATTTTTCGGGCACTTTACTGATTCCACAGTCATGATGGGTGGTTTATTAGTTTTTTCTTTGTTTTCTTCTTTTTCATTCTTGCTCTTTCTGCACTTTTCTGTTTCTTTTAGCCTTTTGCGTTCGTTTCATGGTTTTAAATTTCGGCAGCATGCTGCCGAAATGTCGCCATTTCCCCCCTTGGGGAAATGGTGGTATTTCCCCATTTCGCCGAAATATGGGCGAAATATAGGCGAAATTTCGCCATGCCCCCCTTGGCGAAATATCTAGCGAAATCGAAATTTAAAACCTTGGTTCGTCTTGAGCACTCAGGCCACTTGATCCTGTATTTTTCTCTCCCTTTATATATATCATGGTTATTCATCAAAAAACAAAATTGGTCAAAAAAGATTACTACGACAACAACAAAATGCATTACGCCCGCTACTTGAGGTCAGCAACATAAACCTTGTCCCACCCTCCCAATCTGTCAATAACCAGATATTCAGTCAGACTATATGAATTTATACCATTTCTGACCGTCTCCACCTAGGTTCTATTTGGTCTTTCTCTCGCCTGTTTACATCTTTCAATATGCATCGCCTTCTCAAAGGCACCAGTCTAGATCTCCATTTTACATGCCCAAGCCATCTTAGCCTACTTTTCTTCAAGGTACTAGCAGATTTAAAGGACATAATTGCAGAGCCTACCTTCCCTGCACTAGTCATTTTCCCACCAAATTAAGTCACCATTCTTATCGAGAAGAATTGCATTTCTTCGAGAAAATCATCTTGCTTCCTAATTATTCCTTTCCAAACCCCTGCACCAGCACCATACATCCACCCAATTCACTACCACAACTCCCATCTACAATCCCAAACTTACAGTTGATAATTCTTCACCAAAGACTGTATTCCTCCAAAGTGAATCTCCGGAGCCACTTGCTAGTAAAACCTCTTTATGAATAACACAGTTTTTGTTTCATATAAGGGAAAATACCAAGATGCTACATCAAGAAGGCACAAAGCCTAAAAACAGAAATACAAATACATGATAACAAACAAACAATATAACTAGAAAAAGAGAGAAGGCCTAAAAAAAAAAAAAAAAATGAAAGCTCATCTTGGTCCACCTCTTAGCACTAATACTTCCGATCTTGTTACGTATGCATGCATAACTTCACCTAACTAGGTAGTGTTTACTGTTATTTCCTTACCTTCCCACAAAAAAGTCTATTAGGATCTTAATGCATTAAAATACCAGTATCATTAAAATGGCACAAAGAATGAAGACTAGAAGATTACTTCAGATTAAGGTGATATCACCAGCAAAAGTCGTAATTTTAAGGCATCGAATCACTGGCAGAATCCAGTTATAAGAGAATATCTCCTCCTGAGATAGCAGTTCCTGCGTTAAACTTAATTTGAATGGTGTAAGCCCTTTGTTCCAAACAGCAGCTACTACTAGGGGATCTGTCATTATCAACCATCCAATGCCTTGAAGAAAAGTAGATTTTGCCTTGAAAAGATAGACCGCTGAAAACTATGCAACTCTTACTTTCAAAGGCCATAACCCAGATCCAAAAAACATATTAACATACTGAACGGAAATTTTAATGGCTTCCTTAACCAGGTTCGGAGTTATAACTTATAAGGAGGTTGTGGATCTCCTCTCTAGGAAGAAGAAGCAAACTACACAGGTACCACAAAATATCCACACAAAATTTCAAATGATTAAAAGAACAGAATAATATGCCATGGTCTAAAGCATGAACACATATGTGCCTCAAAAGGAAGCAGACAATACACATCTTATACAACACGTTATTCAGTACTTCCAAAGTTTTACATTTCGATTTAGGCAGACATTTCGCCAAGGGGGTTCTAGCGAAATTTCGCTATATTTCGCCGATATTTCACCAAAATAGGGAAATATCTCCATTTCGCCAAGGGGGGAAATGACGACATTTTGACGGCATGCCGGCAAAATTTAAAACCATGCTTACTTCAGATAATACGGGAAGTATGACATATTATGAATATTGTAGAATAAATACTCACACGTTCTAGAGGCAAGAAAAATGCAGAAGCACTTGATGATTTGCTCCCAGCATTCAAAGCCACAGCTCTTCCTTGCCAATCAATGACCGGGGAACCACTTGAACCTCCCTTAGTCCCGGATGCAGCCTGTTACAAAGAAGGATAAATATAGAAACAAGAAAAAGGAAATCCAAATAACAACCACGATTTTGTCTAACATAAAACACACCAGGCCATTAAAAGTACATCAGTAAACTGCAACCGGTACATGACAGATACAGAGATTCACAATTTCTGTCCAGAGTAAGGCTTTCTATGATAGGCACGTCTTATAAATAAGGAAAACGTGACAATTCAATAAGCATTTCTAGCCCAATAACAACCCATTCAGTGGATTGGAGGACCAAGGATAAAATGTACAACTCCAACATGATTTTAACATTAAGACAGTTGGGGAACCATTTTCCTTGTTCTCAAGAACATGGGTGGACATAAGTTGTCCCTTTGTTTTCGTTCTATTTAACCAATAGCTCGTTTTAAGTGCCTAGAGGAATCATGCTGCTTATAAATTATGACATCCTTTGTGAAGTAACATAAGGCTTTCATTAATATGAAAAAGAGGAGAGAGGGAGAAAGAGAGAGAGAGATCAAAACAAGAAAAAAGAAGAATAAAGAGGAAACTACTATTCCATTCATGTGAGTACGCTTTGAAGATTTGGAGTTTTTTTTGTTCGGCTTATTGAGGTGGAATGGTCCCCACCTCGGATTGTGAGAGAGTTACTTGATCAGTGGTGCTTTCCTTCTCTTGGACGAAAAGGGAGGATTATGTACAGAATTCCTTTCTTTTCAATCATTTGGGAGATTTGGGGGGAACGTAACAGAAGAATTTTTGAAAACTCTTGGAAAAATTATAGCTGTCATTGATATCATTATGGTATCCCCGGCGGCTTGGATAAGTGTGCTCCCAGAATTTAAGGACGTTTCTACCATGGATATTCTCAGGTGTTGGGAAGTGGTCTCTGCGATGTAGTGGTGTGTACTTTTTTTCTTGTTTGAGCCTTGGCTGTTTTAAGGCTCTGTACTTTACAGCTTCATCTGTTTCTTTTCTTTTCTTTGACTTCTTTTGGGATGTTCTGGGGGTTCCCTAGCTTGGGGAACCTAAGCGCTTTTTGCTTGTAATTTTTCTCCTTTTTAATATACTTTCTTTGTTCTTGATTAAAAAGAAACTACTATTCCATAAAATTGTAAAGCATCCAATGCCATATTGTTCTCGTCAATTCTTTCTACTCTTCAAAAGTAACAGACCATACTTCCAAGAAATCACTTATAAATTATAGGAAGGGGTAGTTTTTGTTTTTGTTTTTTTTCCATTTTTTGACTTGAAGGCCCAAAGGAGATTAAGTACAAACTCCCTATAGGAACAAATCTCCAGAGTCCAGACACAGAGATATCCCTTTTATGAATAAAATGGGGGAGTTCTCCATCTGTCCAAGGAGTAACTAACCAGTATCAGGCACTGTCAGAGAACTTGGACACCAGACAACATCTTTGCTACTTTCACAGCAATAATTGATGCTGTGATCCTTCACCAGAAAACATATGCATAAACACGGGTAACGGATAAGAGGCAGCCAACTCCTCACCAATTATCTTCCCCAAAATGGGTTCCCATGATTCACAATGAATCAGTGATTTCAATGTCGTCGACATGTCAAAGGTTTTTGAAGTTGCAACATAAAATTCAAGGGAAATCGGATTTCCCTCATGTCATGAGATACGTCGCGATATGTCACGACATGAAGGAAAAAAATATTTATTTTGTAAAAAAAAATCCCATAAAATTATGAAAACATAAATAAAAAGTTAGTAAAAATTATAGGGAAAAAAACAGCAGCTTATTCTTTGCATAATTATATTTTGTAAACAGTAAAAATCAAATAAATATTAAAAATTTATAAAAAAAAATATTAACAAATAATAAAAAATTAATAAAAAGCAGAAAAAAATACTAAAAATTCAAGAACAAAAAAGTTGGAAATATGAATGGAATCATTGTTTATGCATTTGTAATGCATACACAATCATAATTTACACTTTTATGCTCCCTTTTAGTAATTAAAAATTGTAAAAAAATAAAAATAAAATTGATAAGGAACAATTATAACTTATGAACTTTTTCATGCTTTTGTCTTACAGCTTGAGCTTCATTTAACTTATGACTTACGATATTGAATAATTTTTTATAACTTATATCATATAATGTATGATTGTATTCATGTTGACAATGATTACTTGATTAGCACTACTTTACTTGTTAATCACTTATTTGTTGAAAATTTATGTGCTTGTTGCTTAATTGGATGTACTACTTTTTGACTTTTTCACAAATGGAGTCTGGAACTAACAGCTCAACACTACAGCATCAACCCTAACCCCCCTCAACTAATGGTCTTGATTAAGGGAGTGTGTTTTTTGCATGTTTTGATGTATTTAGGCCTCAATTATGCCCATCTAGGAGTTGGGGTCAAAATTCCATACAAAAACTAAAATGTCCCCCACATTTCCCATTTTTCCCCCAGATGTCGCGACATTTCTTGCAGCATCGACATTGCAAACCTTGCAATGAATCTGGTTGTGGAAACAAAAAACTTCATAGACCTTGATAGTCCTTTTCCCTACATTGGTGCAATAAGAACGTTAAACCTCTAGAAACACATAAAAATAAAAGGCTTCCCATACAAACTATAACAATTCACAACCCCATCGAGAAAAATCCGCTCATCTACAAACTAAAACCATGACAACTTCCATGTTATCTCTTACACTGATTTGAATCTTTTTTCCCAAGAATGACTTGACATAATTAAATTTGTGCAGTATTGAATTTGAGCTCTCTGTCTGAACTGCTACTAATCAAGGTAGCACTTCAATTTCAAAGATGCACTTGATGATGAATTACTGATTTCCTTAAGTTGATATCCATAAAAGCAAGGTATCTTTTTGAGTCATAATTATATTCAATAAGGTGAGTCCTGTTTTTCCAATAACTTCGGCCATCAATCGAAGGAAACCCACTTTGATCTGTATTTTTGCTGTTGATTCCAATTTTCTCTTACCACTAAACTTTAAATTCTGTCGGCTTCACAATCTTTAATGTGATATCCAGCAAAGTCCTGTATTCTTCAGCCATGATGAGTTCCAGTTTATATAAAAGATTAGCCAACCACGATTCTTGGTTACCACATTCCATTTTTTCTCTTTCTATCTTTGTTTCTAATTTGTGTTTCTTGCATCCAAAACATTCGAATAACATCTGTTTAATTACTACCTTCTAAATGCAGTAAAATTTATCATTTCATAATTTAATCATATCATAAATTTATTATTTGATAACTAATGCATGGCCAACAATGTTAAATAATGATCTGGAACCTGAACCTGGAACATCCCATGGTTGAATGCAATCAAATGTATCACTTCATAATTTGATCGTATCAAAAATTTATTATTTGATAACTAATGCATGGCCAACAATATTAAATCATGACCTGGAACCTGAACCCAAGGTTTTAAATTTCGATTTCGCCAGACATTTCGCCAAGGGGTGTCTGGCGAAATTTCGCCTATATTTCGCCATATTTCGCCCATATTTCGCCGAAATTTCGGCGAAATGGGGAAATATCTCCATTTCTCCAACATGTAAAATGGCGACATTTCGCCGGCATGCCGGCGACATTTCGCCGGCATGCCGGCGAAATTTAAAACCATGCCTGAACCTGGAACATCCCATGGTTGAAACAAATCTTTATTCGACTGCCAAAATATTTGGGATTTCCATTGACAGTATGTTGTAAACACTGGTACTTCGGCTTACACTTCATTGTATCAGCTAAAACATACCAATACCAGAAATGTTTTAAGTTTTGGCAAGAGGCTAAAATCAAAGATGAAACTAAGACTAAACAATAGCAGTTTTGCGACTTCAAATGACTCAAGGAAACCCTAAAAAAACAATTAACAGCAATTTCTCTATCGTGCCCAGAGATAGAATGATAATATTCTCATATCCTTTCATTCAATCCAAGTTCAAAAGTAAGATACCCATTGATTAAAAATTGGCTAATCACTGCACAAACTTCCAGCTAAAAATGGCTCTATATTCAGAATTTCTGCAATTCCTCTCCTTCCAAATCCCTGAGAAAGAGCAAGAGGGAGGACTCTTGAAAGATATACTACAGTTAGTTTGCAGTAGCAAGAAGGCCCCTAAAGCACAGATTGGATAGGCGATTGATCCGGTCAACCAACAACTCAGCCCCTTCAGGGCCTCAACAAGCAACATCTTGGTTAGGGTGACCTAAAAGCCAGCCAACCAAGTGAATCCCAGGTCATTTTCTTCAGAATAACAAGCTCTCTTCTTTATTTCTCTTACAAATTGCATTTTATTTTCAAAAATACCCCGCATGCTAATGAAATCGAACAATGTGACCAGGTGATCAGATAGACCTAATTCCAGACCACGTCATTGGATTCAATTTTAAAATATTTCTAGGGAACTCAGCATCCAAAAGCAGGAGACAAAAGTGATAATTCCCAGAACCTCATGCAAAACTTATTTAAAACACTCAATCAGTAATATTGACATTAAGTTATATAGGTGTTAGCTCTAATTGGAATATCTCATCAATCAGTTGACCAGGTAGTGCATATAGATAGAAATGATATCATGGAACGCTGAAGTCATGTTCATATGTTCAGGTATAGCGACAAAGGTATGAAGCATCAATAAATACACAACTGATTCAAAATTTCCTTTCAACATAGCACACCTGTTAAGAATAGACCAGCCTCTATTAGCCAAATGATCCCCAATTAATATATTTTCAAGTGACACCATCCATAGGACCTTCGAAGAGAAAGGAGCTTTCGAAATTAACTTGGCAGGGGAAAAAGAGTCCCCATATTGGAGAAATGACGTTACTTTCCACACACCACCTACTAAAATCCAGTCCCTCCCCCACATTCACAGAATTGAGGATGGAAAGTAAAGAAGCCACTGAGTTCATCTCCCAAGTCCCATCTGAGTTAGACACTCCACATAAATTCCCCATCTTCTTAATAAAAGACTCACCTACCCAAGACCCATCTTTATAGCCACCCCAAATATATCAAGAAAACTACGCATTGAAGAACTATCCCCACACTGCAGATCCTCCAAAAATCTCACCCTTGACACAAACCGAGCTGAAAATTTGAAAAACACCAAGCACAAATACATCAGATACTCCAGCAATGACCTTCACAAACTGACCCATAGGAACAACTACAAATGGATTCCAGTCACCGAAATCCATTCCTCTCCACCCCACATCTCTGTAACTATTTCCGCAGCAAAGCCTAATTACAACTAACAACAGGTTTCAATCCTAAAACCCCACTTTTCCATGACTTGAAAATAGAATCACAATTCACCGAATAATATGAGCACAATCACCTTCCAAACCATTCCACAAAAAATTCCTATGTACTAATTCAAACCACAAACTAAAATCTTTTTGATGAATAATGAAAGATTTTATAAAAGAGAGAGAGAATAGATAGTACAAGGTTTCCACAAAAGGGGAAACAGAACAGAAATAACTGCAATACAACACCACACAAACACAACACACAGAACCAACATTTTGGCATCCACCAACTCCCCTAGCCGCACACAACCTATATGTGAATCACAGTCTCCTAACATCTCAAAATATCTGATCTACGCACGTCTTTTTAAAATCTGGTAAAATACTTGCCCAAAAAGACACCAAACTTTCTATTGAATCTATCAAAACCCCCAAGCTGACTTTCTTGTCTTCGAAAATTCTGTTGTT
>JAUPMG010000002.1:6292113-6303599 GCA_031762675.1 Pachysandra terminalis | reverse complement strand
CAACTGAAAATTTACTCAATACCACTCAACAACCCCAAAACTCACAAACATAGAAAAAAGAAAGGTAAATGCAATGATATAATCCCTCTACTGCTCCTTCAAGATCTTGAATAATTGAAGTTTCTTGAGTTATCCAGAGGTATTTGGCATCAAGACAAATGCACCAAAGTAACTTCCTTATCTAACAGAAACCTCTCCTACTGAAATTGACATAAAGAGATTGTAGAGGAGTGCAGTTGCTGAAAAATCTATAGAAATCAACTTTTCCTCCCAATCTGTGAAAAAATCCAGCGTAAGATCAAACCAAATTACTAGGGATGATGAACAACAGCAATTAATTGTTGCTTTTATTCGACAACTAGGGCCTTAAAGATAAAACTGATAAGAAACTTCAAAATAGGTTCTGCAAAGCAAACCTTGAGATGATAGAAACTAGAAAGGGGATTGGTCCTCATAAAACTGTACATAACCTCCACTGTTCGAACAGACTTGAAGAAACAACTATTTCTCAATGAAATTGTCAATGTCAATCCAAAATTAATAACACTTGCAACGGTTTGGATTTCCATATATAAAGACTTGTGGATTCAAATGTACTCCTTTATCTAAATTGTAACTACTCCTTTATCTAAATTGTAACTACCACAACACTCCTAGTAACACTATAGGACCAACTTAGAAACAAAAGAAAGATATATATCTTTCCTAAACTTAGTAGACTAATTTAAAAGTAAACCCAACTTATGAAAAAACCTAACTTCCCCTAATAGAACCCCCAAATAAAAACAGAAGCCAGATAAACTCCTCCGTAAGCAGATGTTTAGCCCTTCTATGAAGGAACGGGTACGGTATAGTGCCACTGTACCCACAATCTCACTCAGACCATTGGGCTTATGAGTAGCCCCTGCATCACAAATGCAGTGCTTACTCATAATACTTATTGTGAAGAAAGAAATAAGAAAGGCACATTTTTTTTCTGATCGGAGTATACAGTATTTTTTTTTTTTATCAGTTCGGAGTATACAGTATTAATAAATATAAAACTCAGGTGTTATAAGTTACTAGGTAATACTAAAAGAAAGTTGATCTACTGCAGTCTAAATACACAAATTGCACACCCTCTGTTAGTAGGTTCATACATGTCTACCTATACCTTCTCCTTAATTACTTAACCAAAAAAGAGGTCCCAACCCTGTACAAAATTTGAGAAAGAGACTTTTCTAAATTCTGGAAGATTAACCACCCAAAAGAATAGTAAAGATAATGCACTAGAATTAGTGGCCTCCTCTATTGTTAAAATCTTATGATTCATTTTACGAATCTTAATATTCAATCCAATTTCACTTTAGGTCAATTCAAATCAGTGAAAATATTGGTTTATGTTTGAATCATTCGATAAATACATTGAATCTTACTATTTACAATTTAGTCGTACTATGCATATTATTCGACTCTGCAACACTAAAAAGATGACAATTTCTTCTTTAATGAAAAACTTCCCTTTCTTTATTTAATCCTTCATATAGAATATAATACTCTAAAACGCAAAATGTACATATACAAAGAAATATAGTTTACTTATTTTAACAACAACAACAACAACAACAACAACAAAAAAAAAAAAAAAAAAAAAACCTAAAACCTAAACCCCAAACCCCAAACCCTACTTCTACTACTATTACTATAAATCTTACAATCAACATTCAAAATTATGATTCAGTTCTAAGTGTCCCCTAACGATTTTTTATTCAATTCACAGTTTGACAACCTTGAAGGCCTCCATGTTGTATTATGCTACATCAAATCTCCACCCATTTCTTTCTTTCAATGTTATCCAACTGAAAGGCAAAGGTTGTGTCAAAGATAATGCACTATAGTTGTTTGATTTAGAGATGTCCCCACAAAATTGTAAGACTGGATATGTGTTTACCACACTCCTAAATTTTATTTACCAGATTCCCTACAACAGTTCTAAAATAGTCTGTGTGCGATCTGATTACAAATTCTTCTCCACAACATTTTAATACTCGAAGACATGTTTGTGCAGTCATGGAGTTAAATATGGATGTGTAAGTACTTAATTTAGCACAAAATACTGCTTTCAAGAAAAGTAAAGTTTCACTATGCTCTGGATTACACTACTAATCACTGTGAAAGACTATAAAATGAAACTGGGACAAAAGATTGGAAGAAACTCTATAACAAAAGATAAATAATATTTTCTTTCAACAACCTCACTAAATTTTTAGCAGTAGTAACAAAGATACAAATGGAACCTGGATAAATATAACTTACTGGATCTCTATTTATAGGATATACAGGAATTTCTTCGCGGTTAACAAACATGGCTTCTGCAACAACAGGTCCTACAACAAAATAATAGGAGGTGATTAAACAAACTCACTCTAATAATTTATAATTATAACAAACAACGGATATACAAGATGACAATTCCGTTGAATACATGAATTACCAGGCTTAACAACATGGCGATTCGTGAGGATAATTCCCCGACGCTTATCAACAACAAACCCAGTGGCGTAACTAGCACCGGCTGCTTCTGTATCAAATGCTCGACAAGCAGTAGTTCTCAGCACTACGACAGCTGGAACAACTTTATGCAACGCTTTCCTCCAATCCTCCGCAGTCGCAACGTTTTCCCTGAATGGAGGATCAATCTCCATTGACAATTCCTCCTTCATGCACGAATCTAGTCCTGCAGCAGCCTCAGAACCTAACCTTTCCAAAGGCTCACCCATTCGTATTCTCAAATCTGTTGCTTCTTCCACTGTATTTCGAAGTAAATTAAAGAAAAAACAAAAACAGATTTGCGGCAAAGATTTTCGACTAAACAGCTTATGCCGCCCTAGAATCTGATGAGAAGTACAGATGAATTGCAACGAGCGAACAAAAAGTTACAGAGAAACTAGAGTTTACCTCGAGTTTTATAGTAATCACAGTTGCAAGGAAACAGATCTTTGGGGGGTGGGGGTAAAAAAAAAGCAAGAAACTTTATAAAAGGAAAATGAAGAACCCTTTCAAGTGAATTTATAGGCTTATAGCAAAAGATTCTTGGGGCGGCCGACTGAAATCTGACACAACTGACTTTCCGGCGATGGTAAAGTCGCCGACGATAATGGACGGTAGAACTGTTTGGAGTGTTGGTGATTCAGTAAAAACCTTTTGCCAAGGTCGCGTCTTAAGTCGTCGTCGTCGCTGGTCATATTGCTAGTAAGTTCATTCCTTCTTCATTTCCGTCCTTTCTACGGAAAAATTACAACAAGGTCCCTAGATTTAATCAATTTAACAATAGAAAAGCTCTGTCGTTGTACTTGTCTATAAAGGCCTCTCTGATTCTGCCAAGTGTGTTGAAACGTAATAGATCCAGACCGTTCATTGATTAGTTGGATGGACATATGGATTAAAACTTGTTCAACACCCTTTTGGCAGTCGCCATCATCAATTTTCATACCTAATTTTTTTTTTATTCATAAAATAAGAACAATTTTCTATATTTACTTACAAGAAAAAGGATAAATTTCAAAAACATCTCGTAAGGTTAGGTATAATACCAAATACGTGGTTCATACTTGAAAAAATGTCAAACTAGTATGCTATTTAAGTTATTTGTTCACATATAATATAACTATTGTGTCCTACATCATAATAAAAGGAGGTGGAGAATGACGGTTTATGTCTCGATCTAACTAAAGCAAACCACCGATGTGTGGCTCAGTTGGTAGCAAGCTGGAATCAGTGGGCGTCTCCGGAGAAAAGTCTAGAATTCGAATCTTACTAAAAGCACTTGTGGCCAAGGATTTGCCTTTAATGCTTTCACTCCTGTTGATTAGTCTCACACCTATGTGGGTGTGGGGACACCACGTGGTTAAGACCAAAAAAAAAAAAAAGAACTAAAGCACATTTATTTTGATCATCATAGCCAATCGATCTCGCTTCTAACACATAGATAAGTGCTAACTAGTGTTGCCCTATGATAGATTTAGGTTTTTTTTTGTAGGCTTAGTGTGATGTATCTGCGTGGTATCCTGTCATGATGCATCCAACCTAAAAAAAGATGAGAGAGAAAGAGAAGTCATTATCATTATTTGTGCAATAATTGGAAGGAATTTATCATTTTAAAGGAAAAGGGAGATAGTTGGTTATTATACCGAACCTCATGGGAGGTTTGTGAAATTTAAACAAAAAAAAAAAAGGGTGGGCATTAACTGGGGGAGTGTTTGGCAATAGCAAATACTTTATTCAAAAATATATCCTTCACTGCCTCTTAACCTTACTTACTTCGCATTTTTTGTCTTTTACTATATAATCCAATATTTTGCTAGACTACCAGTACTAGTGCTAGTAGTAGAAACATATGTTAATCAAGCTTTCACTGCCTTTACCCATTCTGACTTTGTACTTTTTAATCTTTTATTATCCCACCATCTGATTTTTTAAAGTAAAAAAAGCAGATATTAATCAATCAAATACTGCCTTTTGCTCCAATTAATTGGAGTAGGTAATCTGAATTTCTTTCAATACAATTCTTTAATCAATTTATATGCCCCTTTATACCAAGTCCACCAACGTGGTCTTTAAGTCTTTTCAACCACTGTTATGGTCTTTTATGTTAATATAAGAAAATATTGTTGAATGGTGAACCATTTTTTTAAGGGAGATAGATGATTACATTAACTGCTTTAATACATCCTAATTTACCTTTGAAAACTTACAAAAAAAAATTGGGTTTGGCATATTTCTCATGACAAATCTTTTTTACTATAAATTATTTTTCATAATTTTTAATCTTGTAGACCATACTTCTCAAAATCCCAGACTGGTTATGCTCATATATTTAGGGTGTGCTATATGCAAGCAAGACTCCCCTAGCGACCACTGGTTCTTGACAGGCTTTTCAGGAATGATCCACCCTTTGTTAACTCACGAAGGGGCTTGTCCGTGAACCTAATAAGGTTATATGTAAAACCTCCGGCTATGGCGCCAACGATTGGTCCCACAATGTAAATCCATAGTCCTTTACATTTATGCATAACAACAGCAGGTCCAATGCTCCTTGCAGGGTTCATGGATGCATCAGAAACGGGCCTGTAATCGTCACTTTTTGATTAAGTTGTAAAATAAGTTGTGAAGTTCAAATTGACAATGTTGATTATGTTTCTACATAAAGAAATTTGACTGACTTTGTAATGAAATATGTTAGATTCTGAACATGTAGGAAAAGAATTCAGATAGCTTAGAGAAGGGAAATTACCCAGCAAAGAGAACATTTAATATAATTGTCATTCCAACTGCAATTCCAGCTAGTTCACCAATCTGCGAAATTGATTTCAATCGGTAAGCATGAAATTCGGAGAAAATTGAAACAGATTCCAACAATTAAACATGAATTCATATTATTTAGATTCCCAATTCAACGCTAAGTAGCCAAAATTGCTGCAAACATTTAGCATCAATGGAATATTGTTGATGTAATCAAACAACATTCAAATAGTATTCACAAGTAAAGAAAAACAAAGCAAGAAGAGGATTTTAGTCATATTACAGATACTAACCGCTATGTTATCTGTGGCAACGCCCGAAATAACGAACATCAAGAGGAAGGTAATGATGATCTCTAGAACTAGAGATTGAACATTGGATCCTACCAGTATAGTCCCGAAGAAATCCTCATATTTCACTTCAAACAATAGACATAATGTACCACTAGCAAGAATTGAGCCCGGAGCCTGAGCCAGGATATATAGCGGTACCTAAACAAATAGTTCATGAAAATTGATAAGTAATGTCTCCAATACACATTTTACAAATCCCCTTCTCATAACCAATTATCTATTTTGTTAACACACACAAACGTATAGGTTTCAAAATTGTTTATGCTAATTTAGTTCCTTTAGCAAACCCAATATTGGTTTTGATATAGAATCACCTGTATATAAGGAAAGCGTCGAAAGATGGCAAAGGTGATCGTGACCACCGGAGATATGACCCAGAGAGTAAACCATGACCGTGACAATCAACCCCATGTAACACAAATCCCTGGAAATGAGACTGAACCATATATCTTATTAACGGCGACAGAGCCACGGCCAGCAAATATTATAAAATAAGTCCCAATCACTTCTGCAATGATCTAAGATTCAAAAAAATAAAAGCTTAGCCTGATCTTTCTTTCATATTCCAGTCTTATCAATCCATGCATTCATATAAACACATTTCATCAAAGAATTACCTTCTGTGTTAGTTGCACAACCTCAGAAGAAGAACAAAGCTCCATGTTACGATCAAGAATGCTGCTTGGCCCTTCTTCCACGTTGCTGATTTCGTCTTCTGTATGCGCAGGCATGTCTAGCTAGTTATGACCAGAAGATGATCTGAACAACTTCTTTCTCTCTCTAATGAGAAGGAAGCTTCGTTCATCTGGGGTTTGATCTATCTTGGAGATATATTTACGTAGAATTCGGCATTTCTATGATTCTTATGGAAGTAAGAGTCTTCTGGTTTAGGGGAAAAAAAAAAACTAATATCTTTGACTTTTGAATGGTTATCAATTAACCTCAGCTACGTGTTATTTGCGCCATCTGCCGTGAAAAAAAGAAATACCGTTTAGTCGTTTACTGATCCTCATCCTCTTTATTAATTTTCAAATAATTTTGTTGCAAAATAAATTATATTTTTAATATAAAATGGCCAATCAAAGTCTTGTTGTAGGAAATGCTGTACCAAAACGTTGTAGGCAACACATGGCCGTCTGCGAAAGGGTCTCTGCGGTTTTAGCAAAATATTTCATGGTCCTTGAAGCTGTAGTTTTGGTAACACTGGAGTTACAAAATTAAAAAAACTGCAGCCATCTGATCAGATTGACCATTACCACTCTACCAAGTGGAACCTTCTCTAGGGCACAAGACATAAGTGGGAGAAAAATCTTAGTCTGATAATTTTGTTGTTATGTGGAGACTGCCACCACTGTGTGCTAAGCTTGGGGGTTCCACCCCAGGCCCGAATTTTTTAGGGGACTATGGATATAATAGTATTTTCACTTCTATTATGTTTAGCCCTAATTACAAGGTATTTATCATATTTTCGTGATTGCTCTTTGTAACATTTTTTCTGAGCTTTGGAGAATCTGTCGTAGTTGCTCTTTGTAACATTTTTCTGAGCTTTGGATAATAGAAGAATCTGTTGTGTATCCGTGGATGTAAGTACTATTTGCCAAATTACGTAAATCTGTGTCTTATGTGTGCATGATTTTTACTTCATCTCGTTTTATCTTTCTTTCTTAACAAGTTTAAACTTCAAACTACCACAATGAACAAATGATTACTTACTCTGCACCCAAAAGAGGAAAAGGGCAAATTACCTTTAGAAAGAACCATGCTAGAATGTTTCCATGCAAAGAAATCAGAGTTTCCTGGCATTGCAAGGCAGAAGGACAAAACTGGTCTGCTGTTTTTGGATGCTAATTGAAGCAAAAGATCAAAACCATCCCGACCAAATCCATGCTAGAAACACGCCCATCTTTGTTAAGAAAGAAAGATAAACAAGATAAAGAAGATATCAAGCATACAAAGACACGAATTTATGTGGTTCCGCAAATAGTGTATACATCCACAGATGCACACCTAGTTTTACTATTCTCCAAAGCTCAGAATAATGTGTTACAAAGAGCAGACACGCAAGTATGATAATACCTTGTAATTAGGGCTAAACATAATAGAAGTGAAATTACTATTATACCCCTAGTCCCCCAAAAAATTCGGGCTGGGAGCGCTGCCCCCTGCAACCCCAGCGAGCTTAGGGCCGAGCTCGACCGGCGACAGTGGTAGCTGGAGTATCAGTACTTCCTGGTTGCCTCAGTAGCATCAGTCTCCACATAACAACAATCTTAACATAGTAGTTAAAAGCTCTTGCAGTGTGGAAGCAAGATCCACTTAGAGCCATTTTAAGTTCAGATGGCTTTGAATAAAGTTCATTTTTGTACTCCCAATTACTTTTAAATTATGTGGTGTTCTGGTTCATGGGTGATTTCTGTAGAAGATGAATTAGCTGCACTATTATTACTTCTAGCAAGAACCCTTAATATGTCTGTTTGTCAGCTCCATTTATATTAATTTGATAAAACAACCGAAATTCATGAATTGACAAAGTAAGCTCAGACTGAATTAAACTTACATCTTCATCGCATTGGAGTATCGCAATGCGTGTGTCGTTTTGTAATCATATTATTATCAAATGGAGAATCCAATTAATGGGGCTGTCTCATAGATTTAAACTATTCAGTGAGTGATCCTCCAAGATTGATGACAACCCGGAAATCGCATCCTTTCTCTGACAATCAAAAACAATAGCAACAGATAATCCAGAACATTGCAATTCAAGTGAGGTTTAAGTGTTGGATTATACTTCCTAGTCACAATTCAGCACCCTAAAAGTATCATACCAGCTTCGAAAGAACCAGAAAGAGGGACGAAAACCTTCATTGATCTGAATAATAGTCAAAATACATCTCTTATTTTTACAAACAAACTAAAGAAACCACATTTTTAAACCCCCTACAACCTAGATATTGACACTTACCAGTCACCTGTTGCCAACATGGCCTGGACTGGCATTCTTTGCTATAGTTTATTTCTTCAATATCCCACACTTGACAAAGACAACGCCATCGATCAAAATGGTTATTTTAAAGAAACTTCGGAAGTACAGTTAGTAAGAGGTAGTTCTGTTGGGGTGCACACCAGAGCCCTCTGCTGCAAATGTCTCAAGCTTTGCTCCATGCTAACTTGGATCATGTCAGCAAGCATCTTCTTTGCTTTTCCACCTCGATCATCGCCGTCGATCTGCGAGACGATGTTGCAGACAATGTTCTCCAGTGTGTCTGCTTGGAGCTCAGTTCTCGGGTGAGGAGAATCCCTCAGTAAACGCAAAAGGGTATGCGCTTTAGACTGAGACTTGGGTGTCCCCTGTACAGTAAGCTCGAGAAGACCAGGGATGACACCTTCCCTAAGGATCGGCTCTCTATATCTACACCGATCACTCTCACACATTGTTAGAAGGGCACCAACTGCATGCTCTCTGCCTTGGAGAGACCCGTTCTCAAGCACTTCAATCACTGCGAGCACTCCACCTTCTTCGGATGTCAATGAAGTCCTCCCCTCATCAAAACCCAACAAAGATTCTAAGAGAGCACTGCACTTCTCGGCTGTTTTTGAAGATTTCCTGCAGCTCTTAAGTAAACTGATTAGGGGAGGGATTGCATTTGCAGCAAGGATGACACTCAGGTTATCCTGGTATGTGGAGAGATTGTAAAGAGCCATCAAGGCGTCAACATTGGCTTGTGGACTTCCATCTCTAAGAATTTCGACAAGGAGAGGGATGGCACCAGAAGAACTGATGGTTCGTTTATTGCTGGCTGAAGCAGATAGAGTGAGCAAAGCTGCAGTTGCACACTCCCGGAAATTTGAACTCTGTGATTGAAGAAAACTGATGAGTGGTTTGAGGGCACCAGCATCAACAATGTTGATCTTATTTCTGTAATACAGGAAAGGAAATGTCAATTAAATGAGTGAAACATCAATGAATTTGTTTTTGCTTCAATCAAGACAAGGTCTGCTATTATAAAAGATCAGCTGGTAATAAGAATGAAGCATGAAAGCTTTAAAAAATGGCAACCCTGATATATTATTACTCTACTCAGTCAGAAATCATCTACATGAACAGCCTGATTATATTATAATCAAAATCAAATAGATATAGCAAAGCAACAAGCCTAATTCTAACTTTTAATTGACGAAATCTGTTAAATTGACCGGGCAGGTCCTAGAAATAGGCCTGCCAACGGATCGGACAATGATCCGGATCTGATCGGATAACTCCGGATTTGGTATAAGACTTATGATCCAAGATCCGACTAAAAGTGATCCAATCTGATCCGATTTAATATTTATATATATATATTAGAAATCTAAAAATATAAAAGGCACATGATGTAAATTATGAAGTCCACATGATTTTTAATATCTAGAAACTATTAAATAAATTAAATATATATAAATATTTAAAATCTAAAAGTATAAAAGGCTAAAGTGCAAAATCCAAAAGCTTATCAAATCAGACCGGATCCGATTCATATATCCGAATTCTTAATCGAACTTGAATTCGGATCATGTAATACATGATCTGTCGGATATTGGATCAGCTTTCGATATTCGGATTTTGTTATTGGGTCAGATTCACATATATCAGAATTCGATCCAATCCGACCCGTTGGCAGGCCTACTTAGAAAGAGTCCATTAGATACTGGAGATTAAAGAAAACATGGAAAAAAAAATTAATGAATATGACGAATAAAATAACGCACTAAAAGAATCTCTGATTCGATTTTCAGGTCTATTGAAGCTATAGCCAGTTTATGCACCATTCTTTGGCTTAACAGTCACTCAACAAGGAGATCAATAGTTTAAAGTTCACTCAAATTCTTTGGCTTTCCAGCTCTGATGGAAGAAATGCAGTTTAAACAATTTTTTTTATTAAAATAAGTTTTAAGTTTAAAAACACTAAGCTGAATTTTTTTTTCTCAAATTGTGTTCAGTCAGTTGCATTGAAAATGTATTGTGTATTAATAAGTAATAAACTAAAAGTAACAAAATGAGTTGGGTTGTATCAAACATAATTTAACTCATAACCTACCATAGCATAATTTAACTCATAACCTACCATAGCATACTTAACTTGCAATATTCTTTATACTTTGATATTTGGGAACCTAAAGTTTCTCCGGCTACAGGAAAAGGATTCTAGGCAAGGTATTCAAGGCGTCTAGGTGCACCGATGCCTAGACTATAAACATATTCCTGCTTTTTCTTAGATTTACATATAATAGCATTTTACTACTAATTATGAAAGATAATATACATACATACATACAAACATACATATATATATATATGAAAGCGACAAATAAAGACAAAAACATCATTAATCGAGTCAAAAATCACAATAAGATAACATTCTACTACCAAATAGTCTATTACATTAAGAAGAAGGATAAAAAGTCTTGTGCATCTATCACTTTATCCTCTTTTTTCTTACCATGCAAGTTTGCAATTGCATTGAACAATAAACGAAGAAGAAAGGAGGGAAGGTTACAAAGCGAAGGAAACTAAAAAGGAAGTGTTTCAGAACTTTAACAGGGTACCAACATATGGTCAAAGAAGGACCACCAAGTGAAAAGAAAAATTAAGATAAGGGGCAGAATCAAAACAAGATGATGAGAAGGGATCTTTTGTTTGATCGAGAAAAACAACAAAAAACAATTGAGTGTTAGGGTTTTGGACTTCTCCAATTAATCAATAAAAACAAAATAAGAAGTGTTGGATTGTTGCTTAAAAAAAAAAAACTAAAAGACATAGACAAATAGAAAAGGGGGGGGGAGGGGGGGGGGAGAGAGAGAGAGAGAAAGAGAGAG
>JAUPMG010000002.1:6264147-6280638 GCA_031762675.1 Pachysandra terminalis | reverse complement strand
AGTATTGCACTCGTAATCGAGTTAAAATCATTATCCTTAGAATATCTAACTCGAGGACAACATCCCGAGCCTCTTAAGTCACCTGTACAATAAGACAAAAGGGGAGGGCAGAATCGAAATACCTAAAAGGAATGGTGGCCTAGAGAAACGTCCCATCAGACCCATGGCGATTGTTGGCAGGTGACCAGACCCACATGGGTGATGACACCTCAGAAGGACTGAGCACAAGGCAGATATTACTTGCACACTTGTATAAAGTGACAGGGGACAGTCGAGGTATCGGCCGGGACACGTGGAATCATCCTATTGTGTTTGGCCCCCGATGATTGACACTTGTCACTTACACCTAGTTTGAGAACTTTGGCTATAAAAGCTCTCATTCTCATCCAAACAAGGGGCGACACTTGGTGCAAAGGAGAGCTTACTGGCAGATTTAAAGTCTCTGACTTAGAAACTTCTTTCCTTAGTGCCATCTCTGAATCCATTCCTTGGGATTTTCAAACCTTCCCCTTGAGTCTGTGGGTGATTTGACCTAACAATACAAGGAAACCTCGTATTGGAACGACTGTCAAGTTTAGGCTAATACGAGACAGCTATTGAACCGATATTCTCTTTTTGGTTGACCATTCACAAGGTGACGCATGTCATCTTGTTAATCTCGTTTTGTTAGCCAATTTTGAGAATCAACAGTATCAGACTGCACATGCAACCATGACCTTCATGAAGTCTTATTTCTCAGGTCAGCTAACTAACCAAATCAAACTAAATTATGCAGAAATCCACCCTGCCATTCCCTAAACTCGCATGAACCTAATTATATATCTTCCTTAATTAATGACATAATCTTCTACTTCAAAAGCATGTGATGGTACAAGCTTAACAGCTGGGCTTTACTTCTAATCATATATTATGATTCTTAAATCTCCTTAAAAACAATTCCTCGAAACCGCGTCCAATAACGACAGTGGTCTCTCCATTTAAACCAAAAAAACGAGGGCGGATCTCTGATGAATACGTCCTGTTATGGGCGTGTTATGTGAAACACACCGAGGGCAAAAGTATGTCCGCGTCCCAAAAATACTCGACTTTTTATATGCTCTATATTACTTATGTGGAAAGTTTTTTTCTAAGCATTAGTAAAACTTTGAGAATGACATTTCTAACTCCAAATGTATTAATAAATCTTTAAAGGTAATATTTTATCTACAATTCTTATCAATTTTTTTTTTCTGGATAAATCATTTAACTACATATTTTTATCAAACATCATTTTTTTTTCATAATAATCAAGTTATGGCTGTTGTGGATAAGTGATTCCATTAATTCATTTATCTTAAAGTGTTCACCCAAAGGCACAAGCACGAACAAACATAGCCCTAACCTGATCACAAATACATGAGTTATTTAAACCAATCAAACGTAAAATTGCATGGGTATATTTATTATCGGGTTGATTTCTATAACAATACTTGATCGAAACTAGGGCTGTCAAAGAGCCGAGCTAGCTCGACTTAGGCTCGGGTTCAGCTCATATGAACCGAGCTTGAGCTCTATAATTAGGCTCGTCAGCTGAGCCTGAGACAAAAAAAAAGCTCATTATCTTAATGAGTTTGAGCCGAGCTGAGTAGGCTTGGCTTGGTTTGTACATGAGATTATATGTTTATATTCTTATATATATTATACTATGTATCAATATTAAACACACATGTTAACATATTATATTACATATAATAATAATTATCAACTATAATATTAATGCATTTGTACTAATCTAAGCTTTTTTATGAGTCAAGCTTTTTATAAGTTGAACTGTTTGCGAGTTGAGCTTTTACGAACCTGAGTCGAGTTGGGCAAAGCTTGGCTCGGCTCGGAGCCTGAAAGCTTTTAACGAGTCTGAACCTTGCTAGAGATTTACGAGCTTGAGTCGAGCTACGCAAAGCTCAGCTCGACGCAACACGTTTACAACCATAATCGAAACCAATCACAATAAAAATAATAAAAATAAAAAAAATAAAAATAAAATTGAGAGAAATTCAATGTGGTAAGGGTCATACTAGTTTTGAAATTGTTTAGTTTTTAGACTTAACTTAAAAGACAAGGTTTCCAATCATTGCTCAATAAACTAATGTGGCTTACCCTATTGAGGAAACACTTTGGCCCTTCTTGAGACACCATCCTCATCTCATTATTGTTAATGCCTGCATGGAATTCCACAAGGCCTCAAGACGGATGCACGAAGATGTTGAGAAGAAGAAAAATAAAAAGGCTTAAATCAAGGGTCAAGGGAATTAAACAAAATAATAAGAAATAGTACTAGTGGACAGACTAGCCGGCAAGTGTAAATCTCGTGGGATCTAAAGCCGTAGATCTCTGATTCAACGGTGATTCCAAAGCCAATTAGAAGTATTTGCTTGCTAATGAAACTGATTTATAATAACATTCCGCTTGGTTTCTCACTGTAAATGGGTCTGTCATTAAGAATGTAGTCCGCTTCTCATGGGAATGGGCATGTGATAGGCCATGTGAGAGCCATGATCAAACTCACACGTGCCTAGTGGGTTCCACAGTAAAAGCCTGATGGGACAGTGGGACTGAAGAAGCTTCCCCAACCTTTCTTGGGTTGTTGATGAGATCGATCCCTTTTGATGTTGTTGTCCACATTGTGAACAAATCAATTGGCGTGTACGGAGCTTCTAAGGCTGCGTTTGGTCCGGTTTGTGCTTATGGATGAGCACTCATTAGATAAGTTGCTTACAGAATATTTATCCTAAGCAACAATTAACTGTTTATTTGAAATAAATAGCGTTTGATAAATATATTTATTTAAATGTTTATGAAAGTTTAGAGGTAAATTAGGTATTATAAAAATATTATTAAAGTTTAATAATAATATTTATTTAAGTGCTTATAAAAGTTTAGGGGTAAAATAAGTATTTTAAAAATATTACTAAAGTTGTGAAATAGCTTAACGCATGAGAGCTTGGGAGAAAACAGCTTCTCCTTATGAGTAGCCTTCCTCTAGTGGTTATGGGTAAGCACTTACCCATTAGTGCAACCAATTACATATTTAATTTTAAAAAGTGCTTATATAATCTATAAGTTGGAATAAGTACTTATAGAAGCTGGGCCAAACGCAACCTAAATCTGCAGCAGCATGAAGCATCACGCGAAATAGGGATATGGTGTTCCAAATGGGTCGGGTCCAGGGCTTATACAATCCGTATTATGTGGAGGAAGGCGTGGCCCGTGACAATTATGGCCCGATCCAAAGTGATCGATGTGAGATTAGTACTATGCCCTTCTAATGAACAATTTATATTAGTATGCCCTCCTACTTAACAACATGGTTTCAAGGATCGGACTGGATCGGATCGGATTGGCCAGGACCGGTCTGATCCCAAGCCACGATACAACTATTGTATCATTAGGTTTTGGATCGGATCGGTCCAACCGATACTGATCCGGACCGGTCCAGTCACTGGATTGGCCGATCCAACCGATCTCTAGTTTTTTTTTTTTTAATTTATAAAATAAAAGATCCAACCGGTATCGGCCTGGATCGGTCCGATATCGACCGATCCAGACTGGTATCGCCGTTCTGGAGATCGGTTCGGCCGATCCAAATATTTTTTTGTAAAGTAAAGATCTAACTTTTGGATCGGCCAATATCGCCGATCCGGATCGGGATCGGCCAGGACCAGTCCGATCCAGGATCTCGAGAATTAAAACCTTGCTCAGCAATTGATATGTGAAATTTATTTGGTTGAGAAAGCCACTCAAGAAAGTTGTTTGTGAAATGGAAATTGCCAAATCAAGGATTTATAACACTTAATTTTGACAGAGCTAGTCGTAGAGAAGATCAAATTAAGAGCAGTTATTGATGGTGTATGTAGGAATTATATGGGACATTTCCTTGGGAAGATTTGCTCGTAGTACTGGGGAAGCAGCGAACAATTTTGTAGATGATGTTAGAATGGTTAAGAATCTGCATTTTTCGAGAGTTATTCTTGAAGGTGACTCAAGTCTTATAATTCAGCTGGTAATGGACAATGTTAGTCATCCACCACGGAACTATATTGCCATCATAACAACTATTAACTAGAGAAGAGTTGAAATCATTTGTAGATCGCAGTTCAATTTTCATACATCATCAGGGAAGTTAATCAAGCCGCTGATCTATTAGCAAACCATGCAATTGATTGTTTGGGTCTGTAGATCACCTCCTTTTTTGTTTGCACTGCTCAGGATGATTATTTGCGCAAGACTTTGTTGTTATGTGGAGACTGATGCTACTGAGTTATTCGGAAAATAGTGATGATCCAACACCATTTGAGGATCTGGGGGTATAATAATAATTTTATTTCTATTATGTTTACTTTGCAGAACAGTAAGACGTAGGCATTATTTGCCAAACCACATAAATTTGTATTCTGCGTGTGCTTGATTTTTTCATCATCTCGTTTATCTTTCTTTTTCAACAGACTTTGGTATGATTTTGCGTGTTCTCATTACATCTCAAAGAAAAAAGAACAGGAAAAGAATAAAAAAAGGAATACAATCCATACAGAAGTTTTTGTTCTGTAGCATCACTAACGTCCAAAACAAAGCTTTTAGCTTGTGGGGTTTCTGTCGTTAGATTTTCCTCTCTTTTTGTTTTTTTTTTTGTGTTATTTCTTGTTCTTGTTACCCAGATGGGGCTTCTGATCACTTTGAGCTTGTGTTTCTCATTTTGTGAGATGAGAGGATGGCTTCAATGGCTTCCTTCACTTGACCAACCTCAGGAGCTTTTCCACCTTGAGCCGGCCAGAATTCGTCGGTCGCCAACACCTGCATCACTCAAAATTGTAAGATATATTACATAGATATACGCTCATAAGATTGAAGATTACAGGCACAGAAGTTTTGAGTTGATTGATTCACACCTTTACTTGCAATTGCAGAAATTTGACATAACTCATGGCTTTCTCTAACATGGTAACTAAGTCAACCTGTGTAAATTGAATATCATCACTATTTCTTGAAAATCTTCAAATTGTTCATATAATGTATAATTAGGTAACTCTTACCTTTGTGCCGTTGGGTACTAGATCTTGCAATATCTTCAGCCGTTCGCTGATCCGCTCTCTTCGATTCTGGAAATACCCATGTTTGTTAATATTAATATGATAGTTCTTTTTCGAAATTGAATTAAAAGATGGAACTTAAGCTTTATTAATTAGAATCTAAAGCAGATTAATTTTGCGAAAAAGCACACCTTGGCTGCAATACTCTGTGGATCTTTGGATGGAATTGACTTGGGTTTGGGCTTCCTAGATGCACCAGTGCACTGCTTCTTTGAAGCTTGCATGTCGCCACTCTGCAACAACAATTAATCCATTGTTAATACCTAAATTATTTTTTATTTTTTATTTTTGGTTCTTGAAAAGGTGTGAAATTAAGTGAGTTCATGTTAGTAAACAAATTGAGGACATACAAGATGGGAAGATTTAAAAGCAGCATTAATGTTTTCTAAGCTTGAGTTTTAATAAGTTGCTTGGTCTACTCCTTCAACTCAAAGCCATAATTCTACCCTTGTGCTTGCCATTTCTTTCTCCATCTCAAGGATTCATTCCAAACATTTTGGGTTGAACACAGTAACTATTGATGATTATAAGAACAAAGTGTTAGTGAACTTATTGGGGTTTAATTATACCGTGTGAGGAGGACGCTTAAGGAAACGAGTTGCTTCTCTTCCAGATTCCTCGGCAGGATCGGTATCAACCATTCCTGAGTATAACCACCTGAACCGCTCCTCCCCTTCTTGAATCTCCTTCTCAGAATTGTCCATGGAGTCATAACCGCTCGCTGTCTCGAAACAATTGAGGTCCTTGGATAGGCGAGAATCAGTTCCATACTTCTTGTGACTAAGCTGATGATGATTCCACTGGAAGTAATGGTCTACAGTGTCTGCCCAAATGGAGTAATCTTCTTGATCATGATCATTAAGTTTTTGCTCAAAGCTAAGCAATGATCCACTTGAATACATGCCATAGTGATCTGTCTCGGTCTTGAAATTAATCAGAGACTTAGCTTCATCTCCAGGTGGTGATGATGAATTTGAGGCTTGGAACACAAAGCCATTAATATTGCAATTTACATTGCTGTGATCTGAAAGAAGAGGGAGGCGATTCGAGGTGTAATTCTTGATCACTGACGTCACTGACCCATTAGTACTGATCTTCATCAAACCTTCTCCCTCTTCATGAATCAAAGACTTTTGATGGTTTTTGACGCCGTGAAGACCAAGAGCAGGATCCATGATTTGAACTGAAGATCCTCCTCCTCCATACACATTTTCATAAAATGAACAAGCTTGAATCAACCCCATATGCGAATCCTGAGCTGTTCGCTCCTTTGCAAGCGACATCCACAGGCAAGAACAACTAGCTTAGCAAGCTAGGGAGGATCTAGTAAGGCTAGCTTAAAGGAAAAAGGGAGCTTAATATGAAGGCATAAGGAGAAAGAGAATTCAAGAAGAAGGCTTATTTGTAGAGATGGATGAAGTTCTTCAGCTTAATTATATAAATAAATGGTTATGGTTGTCGGTTTGTCTCTTAAAGAGTAGTAATAAAATGGTTGTGTGTGTGACGTATAGTCAGCATAGATGTAATGAAATATCGAACTTGCAAAAATATATTTATCTTTCATGGGGATTGTTAGCTGGCAGAGATAAATGAGTTGAATTGAAGAAGAGAAGATAAAAGAACTTAGCAAATTAAAACAGCTAAAGCTTCGCCGGTTCTTTCGCTTTCCCACGTCTCAGATTCCTCTCTTTAATCTCGATCTCTACAGGAACCTGGACCCATTCAAGACTCTCCTTTCCTTCGCCCTTCCAAACCTTAAGCACGTGGCTTCTTACTCATTTTTTATAGTTCAAGTGTGGAAGAAGGTCATGAACCCAGTTCGTGACTTCATTATTGTTGAACCAGGGTTCGAACCATTACGCATGCCAAGTCCAACCCCTTTGGCACCAGCAGTAATGGTTAGTAAAACTTGATAAGTCAGGCCGAGTAGACTCAAAAATATAGAACCATAACTCTACTCGGGCCCATAAATATTCTTGAATTAGGCTCAGGCTCAGGCTCGGCTTGGGCTCTTTACAATTCAGAGAGCTCAACCCAATTGTTGATGTAGTAGAGGTGATCGCAGATCCTTTCTTAAAAGCGATGGATCAAAATAGGATGCACCATGTGCACCGTGATTCCAAACAGGCATAGCTTTGGACTCCGGTGTCAAATTTGAGCCCATAATACAAATTCGGAAAACTAGTGACGAGAGCTATAAGATTCACTGCTATGCCATGATGTGAGGCGCTTTTTGGCCGTTGAGGTCGTTTAGACCCTCAAAACAGCCTCTAAAATCTTTTTACCCGTTTTAATAACTTTTGCTTCCTTATTTCTTTTAGGATTATTTTTAGCAATTTAAGATTTCTTTTGAGATGGGATTTCTAATAGATAAAGAAAAGATTGTAAAGAGGTTATTATTAGACAATTTTATAAAATTAATCGAGAAGTTTTTCTCTTTTATTTCTAAAAAATTTGTATGTTGATTCACCAACCCTATTCTTCTTCACTCTACATCAGTTGTGCCCTAACATAAACCATGCTAGCTCAACTTGTTGACAACCATAGTATGATAGAAGACAAGTAGAGTAGAGATCAGACCAAGTATATTGAGTTGAATCACTGAGTAACCCGCCGAGTCAATTGGTGGACTCAATAACCCAAGGAGATAGATATTAGATTCACTAATATAGTTGAAAATTTGGCTGCTCGTCACCAACATTTCAATATATCTTTCCACGCTCCCGATGAAGATTATTATCCACATGTTTGGTTTCTCGGCCTAGAAAAATAGAAGGGAAAGCTGAGTCTTGTATTGGATGAAGAGAAATTCCATGTTTCAAGGAGATTGTACTTAGAAATACATATCACACAGATGCTAATTAATCTCACAACCCCATGCTTATTTTAATCTGGGATTACCTTATCTTTGTATATAAGATTAACAAATATTAAGAGCTTGCTAATCATCGTCTTAAACTGCCCGCCAGATTGATTTATCAATCCATCTGGCTGGTTTAGTTCATAATTTTCATTAATTTAGGTTTTATAATGGTCATCAGTTACCTCATCCACACCCCATCTTTGAGGTACATTTCTAATAAACATGGACATGAGGATCTGAAAAAGCTTGAGAACAGTTGTACATAGCCTCTGAAAGTAAATGGAAAAAAAATATGATGAAACAACTAAAGAAAGTAAATGGAAAAAAAATATGATGAAACAACTAAAAGTCCAGTGTCATGAAATAATGGTAAGAAGTGAAGCAGTTACTGATTATGAATTAACAAGATACCAAAGACTTTGAGTGCTTAAAACCAAATTGAAAACTTAGTCCAATGCTGTGATCAATTCTAATTGCATTATACAGCTCTGTTGAGATTAATTTTTATAGCTAATCTAGCTACTACCAAGTTGTACAAAATAAAGGAAGTTGAATGTTCCAAGCTGGAGAAAAAATTTGATGCAATCACATGGTTTACAGCATATTTACTTGAGTGTTCCTTTGATCTCATTGGTGTGACTGACTGATTGTAGGATTTTTTCCCCTATTCCAAGCTCATTAGTTAGTGTTGGAATTATTGATAATATGCAATGATTAATTAACAGAACAAGTAAATAAACTAAATATATAAATTCAAATAAATACTCACAGGATTGTAAGTGTAGTGATATTCTCAGTAACGGCAACACAACAACAACAATGATCAAATCTATAATAGCTTTAAAATATAAAACTTATTTGGTTAGTGATGATTGAGGCACGGAAGAATCCCTTGCCCTTAAGAATCGATTTTGCCCCACTCGGATATTCCTTAGTGCAGATGGCTATTAGTGTGAACCAGATTCATCATCATCGAGCGTGGCAGTCATGAACGACTCACCCTTAATCGTAAAACGACGACGAAAAATCTGTCCACGACTACTCCTACTCATTCGATTGTTGGAATCCGTGTCTACAAGAACACTCCCATTGGGCGGTAATCCACTCCCACTATTCGCAACATCTATAGAAGCCTATTGATCAGAACCAACGTTCTCAGTGGCGTTTGGATATATGGCGTTCTTCGCTGATCCCAACTCTGGCTCATTCGTCTCGAAGAGCTCCAGATTCATCATTGATCTCTTCCTGCTTGAGAAATCATCCTTGATGAAATTCACATCACGTGAGTCAATCTTTGTTAGACCCTCGTTTGTTTGTTCACGGACAAAGACATAGCCTTTAGAGTGCTCCGAGTATTTCACAAATATGCATTTAACGGGTCTCTTGTCTAGCTTCCTTCTCTAATGGGAAGGCACATGAACATAACCACATGAATATAATCTGTAGAACCCCATGGCCTCATGTGGGTTAAGTCAGGTTCTCTGCTTGTCCATAACTGGTATGGTGTGCTAGGAGTTGACTTCGTAGGGACACGGTCTAAGATGTAGGCCGCAATCATAAGTGCGTCTCCCCAAAAACTAATGGGTAGGGATGCATGTGCCATCATCGACCTCATCATGTATAACAAAGTACGGTTCCTTTTCTCTATAACACTATGCTACTGAGGTGTACCTAGGATTTTCAATTGCCTATAGATTCCCTTTTCTTCACATAACTCTAGAAACATATCAGATTAATACTTGCGTCCTCTATCAGTATGGAGACACTTCATGTGTCGATCCAATTGGTTCTCGACTTTCGCCACAAAGCGTCTAAAACAACTTGATGCTTCCAAATTGTGGGAAATCAAGTACACATAACCGTATCGTGTATAATCATCGGTGAATGTGATGAAATAGGACTCTCCATGGCGGATTCTAACATTGATTGGTCTACATATGTTAGAATGGACTAACTCTAACGAAACGTTTGCTCTCACCATAGTTAGCAAATACGCGTATAAAACATTTACGTACATATAAATAAAAAATACTTGCGTTTGGCGTATCCAATCCAATAATTCGGTATAATACGCGTATTATTCATGTTCAATGTATAATACATGTATGTATTAAACAAATACGAAACAAAATATAATTTTTTAAGAAAAAAAATAGAAAAAAGGAAAAAGGGAAAATAGAAAGTTGGATATCTTAAGAAAAAAGGATTTTCTATAATCTTTCCTAGAAATATGTATTTCTTTTTTAGAAATACACTTGTGAGTTATGAGTTATGACAATATGTCTTGACTAGACTCTAGAATCTAGTCACTCGTGTACTTAGTTTCTTCCTCTTCCTTTTTTTTTTTTGGAGCCGATCAATCTTGACAATCTTAGTAAACTCTATGATGATAGAGATGAGCTTATAAATTCAGAAAAAAATACAGAAGATATTGAAGATCTTTTATGGCTTGATAGCAATGAATCATCATTTCATTAATTGTGAGATTCTGTTTTAATGAAACTTGTAAAGCTTCTACAATACTTTAGATATTGTTTCTCTAATTGTTTTGATGAATTGGAATGATTACTATACCTAGTTGGCTTCAATTTGTATTAATGATAAATTAAAATGACTTATAAACTTGGTTTCACACACATACAATGCTACATACATACATACATATATATATATATATATATGAAGTACCGAATTTTTACTTCCGAACTTTTGCCACTTAAAAGTATTATACAAGAACATCATCGTCTCCAAATCTTTAACGGTCTCTTATTTTATTGCCAAACTTTTACTGTATTTTTATAACTTAATCCGAATTGTTCTCGAACGTTTGCCGTACCGCATTTTTGCCGTCCTCGAACTTAATAACTATGGTTCTCACTGCCTTACCAAATGGTTTCCTACATGACTTACCAACCAAACAATGCTCACAAAAGGGTAATTGAACCATGGCAAGCAAGCTCAATAGACCTGCTTTAGCTAATCGGTTCATCATCTCTAGCCTTATGTGGCCTAGTCTAGCATGCCATCTCAATGAATCAGAAATAATAACATCAACATCATGGAAAGTCAAATTAGAAATCAAATTTGCATCACTTGAATTATCAATATGTCACATCCCAAATCTTATAGATCTTATAGGAGTCCCTAAAAGATTTTAATAATGACTCTCACCCCAATTCACATGGGAGTGGTAGTCAATACTTAACCAAACCATAGAATATAAGTAAAAATTCTGGAATAATGTAACTAGAAATAAATTAGTTAAAATCTGTCCATTACATTCAAATCAATAAACTAAACAATGAAAATAAACTAACTAATCTCAGCCTCATGCTTAAATCAAAATCCCTGTTATCTACTAAACATTAAGCCTAACTAATGTCAAAAGCAAACTAATGCATAAAAGCCAATAAGTCCTACAAAATCTAAGATAATCTCTAATCCATGTTCTCATTAAAATCAATAACTTCGTTGTAAGCATACCCTCCTCCTCGATCACAATAATCCATGGTTTTTCCATCTATAGGTCATGAAATATGATGTGTTGAAAGCGTAAGCTACACTTAGCTTAGTAAATAAACAGATATAAATGATATTTTGGATTGAAGTAGGGTAAATGCCACTCTCCAATGGTATCCATAGACATAAACAGTAGTTAGAAACATGTATATGATGGTATGAAGTGTCAAATAATGCAATATAAATGATTGCTCAATTATTAATATATGCAATGGATGTTGTGCTCCTAAACAGATATAATCATAAAGTGTGATTAAAATACAATCATATGAAATGCAATATGCATGTTGTTTGGCATTCGAGTAGTGTATGTCCCACACTAGATCTAATCTCAATGTTCCACTAATGTGAATTCATCCCCCAAAATATGGCAATGTGATAATGGATTATTCTATGTGTGCATCATAGTTCTAAGGGACTGACTTAGAGGGCACAATCCCTCACCTTACTTTTGATCATGGGAACATATCCAAGGTTTCTCTAATGTGAACTATCCTCAGTGAGTCATACATTACCCAAGCTACTTACAGATTATCACTCGGCATTTGTTACGTATAATACGTATAACAAGATGAAAGATTGGTCTATTAGGGTAGCTAATCCCTCAACACACATAAATTAGTCCTTTCGGGACTTTCTCACAATTATCATGATTCTCAAATCATAATACTACTCATTATAACCATAAAGCTCCAGAAGTATGAAGATATGGTGGTCAAGTCAAGCATTAGACCCGATACAAGGTCATTATGCACAAAAGGCAATGCGGTGCATGTGAACTGTGCACAGTAGCTAAACAATCAATTTGTGTACATCTGCAGACGTATTATAAGATATAAAACATGTCCATAATGAGTTTAGAGTCAAAATCATGTCCAATTAAAATTTTACCTGTTGGTCGGATGTAGCAAATCCTCCATATAAAAGCACATATGCAAAATATTCACAGTTTAGCAAAACTAACATCATAATTGATCTAATTAGGTAAAATATAGCATGTGTGCCAAATTTCAGGTCAATTGGAACAAGTTAATATTTCTCGGCTAGCCTACGGGCAGCCTACACCTAGTTGATAGCCTTTGGCTGATCGATCATGGTCGCTGCTCAGCCAGAGACCGAAAACAAAATACTGTGGTGGTTGGCTAATCTTCGATCGACTGATCCCGATTCGGTTTCTTGGACAGAGACCAAGGAAACCAAACAAAAACCAAAACTTAGTCGGTTGGCCAATGGTCGACCGACCAGCCCAGAAGCTTATCCCGTCGGTTGGCCAACAACCAGTCGATGGCTTGGAAACCCAGAAAATTGAAGATTTTTAATTTATATACATATAATTCAACAAAATTTGATTAAAACACACAATGTTAAAATATGATTCCAAATAAAACCCAATTTACCTTCTTAATTTACTTCACAAAAATACCTACTTAATTTACTTTGTGAATTCCATGGTATTAAAACCAAAAGGTTACTATTTTTATCATGATCTTCATAAAAGATATAATTTTTAAGATCATGCTATGTCATACTCAACGAATATGACATAGACACCCAATTCATATCGAAAATATAATTTAATTTGAATACTTAACTTGAACTTGGATTGGTGTTGAGATGAACACCTTGATCTTCTTCTTCTTCTTCAATCTTCTGTAGTTCCAATATTTAAATTAACCCTTATATTTTGATTAATTACATAATATCCCTTAAAATTGTTTGGATTATTACACAATATCAAGTTTAAATAGACCATCAAAAGGAAATTCTCTATCGTATAGAATCGACTCTAAAGAAAATGGAGACGCAATCTCTACTGAAAATAACGGAAAAAACTAGTCTAAGTATCTCTACTAGTTATAGCAGATTACTTTGGACATGTCTTTCTTTCCTTTACACTTATCGCTTTAGACCGTTTGGTACCTTTGTTTGCCTTAGGCGCCCTCAGCTACTTCCCCCTGTTTGGGTGCCTTAATTACCCTTGCGCTTGTGCTTAGACCTGGTAGTCTTGCGCTTCGCCGGTTCGGTTAAGAGCACAATGTTGTTAGACCTTGCGGTCTAACGCTCTTTCTCAAGACCAAGATGATGCGACAAATCGTTAAACATTTTAATGTTCTCATTGTGCATCATGACGAGCCGCTCCCACGAGTCAGGTAGGGAGAACATCGAGAATATGCTGCTCATCTGTCAGGCAATTTGCTGCGAATTTAAAATCTTGTATCATAGATGACATCTTCTTAATATGCTCAATCAGGCTCACGTTAGGAGCTATCTTGCAGGTCTCAAATTTTACCGTCAGTGCACATAATTTGGTAGCTGAGGTACCAGCAAGCACAAGTTTCAGTGCGATCCACATCTCAAGTGCAGTCTTATAGGCCTCGAATTCACCAATAAGATCATTGTGCATATTATACAACATATTCAAACATGCAAAAAGATCCTTCTTGGCCCAAGCCTGATAAGCCTGCATGTCTTTACGATGCTGAGTTGTGGTGCCTTCCTCAAAATTGGCTAGGCTATGCGATAAAGTATCTAGGGCCTCAGACTCATCAAGGAGATATTGGATCTTCCTATGCCATATGTCATAGTTCCTACAATCCAATTTCTCACCCTTGTTTATGTTATGCCATATCACTATAATTAAAGTGCACATATCTCTAATATCTCATATACACACACATTGTTGATCTTGCATCATTATCTAGGACTAAACAATGATATTATTTTTTTATTTTTCAGATAAAAAATACACTAGACCATAGGTCATAATGCATAATTATCACCAATACAATAAAGTTTTAATACTTCTTTCAATTCATAATACGCAAAACCCTTATAGGAAATAACATAATCTCAACTAGGATGTTATTTACATGTTAACCTCATAAATCATGCAAATAAAAAAATAATTTCATGCTATTATTTATATGTTAACCTCATAAATCATGCAAATAAAAAATAATTAAATCATGCTATTATTTATATGTTAACCTCATATAATCATGCAAATAAAAATAATGGGATAATTTCTCCTGTTAAATCTGACAATCACAGTCAGATACCCTATTGTTTCTGAAATTCCACTGTCCCCCTCTGATTTACTGTCAGGTCTCAGATACCCCTTGCACTAACAAAAATGCTAAAGCCTTTAGTTTTTCTTGTAAAAAGACGAAAAAAGCCTTGAGTTTAAACCCGTGGTTCAACCATAGGTTGAACCAAAACTTTGAAATGACAAGAATGCCCTATAGTGAGGGTTTCAAAATCGTAAATTTTTTGGGGGATTTTCACTTCGTGTTCTCCGTTCTCCTGTGAGGACATCCAATCCTCAACACCATTCGCTGCTGACCACTCGTTGCCGATCAATCTCTGCCGACCATTCTCTACCGTACACTCACATCGCCGCCAGTCATTGGATAGAATCAGATAATAACAAATGTTTCCAATCAGAAATTTCAGTACAGTATCAGCTTACCGAGTCTCAAAATACATTCCAGCATATCATGGAACTGGAACCCAGCATTTCAGCCCCATTTATGCAAGATGAGTCACTCAGCCAATTAACAGGACAAATTGAAGCTCACCGTGGTTATAATGGAGTTTCTTGGTCAGGGAATATAACTTGTGTACTTCAGAATGATCTGCAGTACTCTATGCATGACGATCGGGACAATTCTGACCCTTGACAGGGGTTATCTGATTCTCAACCTTTTGACCTTGGATTAGGAAATCTTGAAAATGGTAAACAAAAGAACTTCTGATGATAAGAGAGGCTGGCTGGTCCACCGGTGATAATTCAGAAAATAATTAAACTTCTTTTGCGTTGGCTTCTTCCATGGAACAACTTCATGCTTCTCGAGGACTTCCACAAATGCATCGACGGCTTGATGCAGTTGTATCTGTTAAATCTGATGTCATGGAGATGAACAAGGAATTATTTGTAAGTCCTATACAAGATGCTACTGGCTCCAGTGAAATCAGAATTGATGCTCCAGATAAGCATCAGAGTAAATCACAAGGTTGAGCCTCTACATCATTCTTTAGGTGATGTGTTTACCTAAACATCGATCTGGGGTTTTTCTTTTCTTTACAAGGAATTTGTTTCTGAAACCCTTTGACCTTTCAAAATCTACCAAATCTCTTGAACATTTTTTTTAATTTTTTAATCGCTATTTGATTTGATGTCATCTTCAAATTAATTTGCTAGAATAAGAAAAAATCTCGGATTTGGAGATTGATCCTTAAGCTCCTCTATTTTCTGCAGGAACTCATGTTTTCAAAATTTTTGGAGCTTGATTAGGGATTCTTTGTTCTTGGGTTTTGGGTATTTGATCTACGGCTCAGAAAATTTAAAATTTGAAGTTCTAAATCTCCGATCTATGGGAAATTGCTGTGCATCACCGGTAGTTTCTTCTTCGGGGAAGAAAAAGGGAAAGAAACAAAACCCTTTTGCGATTTATTACGTAGCGAATCATGGATCTAGGGGTCGAAGCAAGCTTGGAGTCTTGAGAGAACCAACGAGTCGAGATATTGGGGAGAGATATTGTTGGAGGATATGAGTTTTCCTTCTAAATGCTCTATCAAGTTGGTTCCCAAGAAAGACTGGAGAATCACAATTAATTGCTTAAGTCCCAGACTCCTAGACAGAACTTTTCTCAATAAGAACATTCTTAAAACCTAACTTCAGGCTCTAATAACTGAGTTGAAGACAAGATGATGAAAAGATGAAAACGGATTTAACCGACTATGCAAATGTGTTTTGATAAAAATAAATAAAAACTTATCTGATTTGATGAACCGAGACGTGACAATGTCACTGTCCTTGAAACCAAATTCGCCCCCTTTTGGATCGTATCCGTAGTGTATTGGGTCTAGCGGTTGGCCTCCAGGATTCAATGGTTTTTCCCTCTGGTAGATTACACGGTCGTATCGGGCTAAGGACGAAGAAGACCTTGTAGCACTTGACTAGAACTTTGAAGAAAATAAAATTCT
>JAUPMG010000002.1:6237957-6256674 GCA_031762675.1 Pachysandra terminalis | reverse complement strand
CCCCACACACACACACACACACACACACACACATATATATATATATAGATATATATACTAGTGATAATAAATTAAATTGTGAATCTGACCACGCCCTTGGGCGTGTCTAACCATACCCATGAGTTGAGGGTGGAGGAGAAAAATGTCATTTCTCCACCCCAAAACACTCATTATAAAAGAATCTAAGAATATGGTAAAATGAAAAAATGAAGATTAAAGAGGAGAAAAAGAGAAGACACGTATGGATTTGGATGGGGGAGGCTACTTCGACTTTTCATTCTTCCTACTGTTTAAAGGAGAGAGATGAAAGGAAACACCCTCGATGGGAGACAGATCTGGTAAGTTGTGTAGATGGTGTAGTTCTATTATGGAATTGAGATAAATTATATTCATACTCTGTTTTTATGATTTATGTGATTTCTATGTTAATCATGTTTAGATCTGTGTAAACATGTGTTTTTGTGTTGATTTCTATCCTAGGATGTATTTAAAGTGTCTGGTGCTTGGTTTTATACGTTTTTGTTTCGAATGGAATACATGGTGAAGAGATTAGCAACCCAGAAAATACCTAGAACACGGCACTGTCGGCAGGGTTCGGTCCACCGACCACCCCATCGACAGAGAGCCATTTTCAGGAAAAATGGCTATTTGACAGGCATCGATCCACCGATGACCCTGCCGGACAGCTGAGAAAAACACAGAGGTTTGGTAGGGTTCGGTCCACCGACCACCTTGTCGACAAATTGAGAACTTGCATAGTGTTAAGAAATTTTGTGGATTCCTCGGGTGGATGGTGAAGGGCTTCGGCCATGGATGGTAATTGAATTTCGGAAGTTAGTTTTGACCTGAAGGCAGCTAGCCTACCTGCGGGAGTCAAACTAAGCGTTCCGATGTTGTGTGTAACCATCATCCCACCATAGGACAGATGTGGATGTGACTTGGAAATGGATAGGATTAATGATTGTATGATTACTGTAGAAGGATAACTCATAGGAAGTTTATGATGGTTGGCAATCGGATTTTCGCGTGTATGGGTGCGTGGGTAGTTTTCGTTGTCTATCCTCATTTGAGGTCCTAGCGAATGAATAACATTTTAGGCTGAGGTTGAATGATAAGTGAACTGGGAGGTGAAAATCTACGGAGAAACTGAGAAAAGCCTCCGGAGGGTTGACTAAACCCGTGCGATGAAAGGGCCCACTTAAATAAGGGTAGGATGCTTGCGAGATCCTATATAGGTTCGCTATTCCTTGAGTATAGTACACTCTTAAATTAGCCATATGGTGGACTTCATACATGGGTTAGTGCCTGGAATGAAGATGGGGCTTCCGGCAGTCCCTAGGAAGATGTCCTGAATTGGTTGGTTGAGAAGCTTCGGGTTGAGGTCCACTTATCAGGATACGTTAGTTTAGTCCATTCACTTTGCATTTTACATTATGATTGTTTGCCTTCATTGTATCTATATTATGGTTGTTGCTTTCATTGCATCCATTATAGATCATGTGATTTGTTTCATTCATTCATTCCATAGTAAAGATTATTATTAAACTAACCCTTAATCTGATTTCCATTAGAGGACGGGTAACTGTCTCACACTTACTGGGCATTCGATGTCTCACGCAACTTCTCATGTTGTAGGATAGGAGGAGTAATCTGTGTGCTAGATCGTGTGCTGTTGTAGTTGAACTTAGTCTATTATAATAATGTGTTATAATACATTGTATTGTTGCTCTAAGGGAGCAAGAGCTGCCTTAAGCACGAATGTGATGATAACCTTGTATAGGGATTTATTTTGAACCATGTCGATCTAGACTCAGTTGAAGCCTATCATTATGTAAATGCTTGTAACAGTATAATTTGATTTCACCGATGATGACAGACTTCCGCACTCTGATTGAACTTAATAAAGATAAATTTTGCTTCTATTCTACTTTCACTTATAGCTTAGTAGCAATCCACAGTCAATGCGTGGATTCCCAAGGTCACACCTCGAGATCCGCGTCACCCTTCCTAGGAATTTGTGCAACGGGATTCGGAGTGTGACATATATAAGGGATGCAATTATTCCATTATGTATCCACACCTTTGCTTCAACAACATTGCATTCTAAGTCGCTTGAGGAACGCAAACACCTCAGAGGCTCAAAAAGAAGCCTTGAGTTTGTTTCCGTTTTGATCCGTCACCTGAAAAACTATAGATGCAAATTAAGCAAATGAGATTCAAAAATTTCACACAAAAAGTGTGATTGTATGATTTTAATTAATAGGAAGTTGCTACAATATGCCTTGAATGTTAAGCACAAATTAGCATGGAATCCATGAAAGACAGAATAAATGCTTGCTTGGTGGTTAGTCCTACCATCCATGAACCATCTTCCCTCGGAGGAAGTGTAAGTTTTCTTTACACAGAGGTTCAGATTTGTGAGTTCTTGCACGACCTCTAAGAGGATTCCATGTTTTCTGTCACTATCCACCTGATAATTAAGAGAAAAAAGAGGAATTTCAATTTGGATTTTCGCCATTTTCGTTTCTCGATCAGTTGGGGTTTCGTTCCTTGAAACAGATTTCCATGAGAAAACACATATTTTTTGCAAAAATCTTTCAAACTGGTACGAAACTACAAAATCACGTTAGAAACAAAATTCAAAATCAAACTAACCTGGGAGTGTTCATCCATATCACAAGATTCTCGTATTCATCCAAGCACGCATATTCTTCAAATTTGGAAGGATGAAGACAAAGAAGAAAAGAGTGAATCGTTTAGCCTTTTTGGTGATAGAGAAATAAAGAGTCGTTTAGTCTTAGCCTTACTGGTGAGAGAGAAATAGTGAGTCGTTTAGTCTTACTAAAATTGGTTTAATATTTATTAATTAATGGCCCACATATATCAAATATCTAAAATACCTTTCTTTTTAATTAAATTTAATATATGTTATTTAGTAATTATATAAGAACAACAAGGTATATTAGTCAAGAAAATGATATTTAAAAAATCAAACTTTTTCTTCACTAAAAAACCATAAGTAAGTGACAATAAACCCTTATTAACAATTATAGTACTTAGAAGATAGATAATCTTTATTGTAAAAGTTACATTACACAGGACAAAATTGTAAAAGAAATGAAAAAATAAATTAATAACTCCAAAAACTTAAGAAATTGGTTCATCATTTATAAGTAATATGATATATATATATATATATATATATATATATATGTATTCAAGGAAGAATTGATGGTTTTTCAATGTAGGACTAACCTTCTTGCAAACACAAATTGAAATAATGGAGGTATAGAGTTTAAAACTTTCAATAATAAAAAACAACTAAGAATAAGAAAAAAAATCTTATTGGATCCCAAATATGAGGTGCCCATTAAAACAATGTGACCCAAAATTTCACAATTTCAGACATATTCCAACAATATACTGCAATATATTTGTTGAGGAGTGTGATTATCCCACCTATTTTGACTAAAGAAAAACACGATCACTATAATACTTTTTGGGCCAAAAGGATCAGATCTGGTCTTAAAGGTTTTACTGCAGGCTAAGGCCCATCATATTTTAGGCAATCTACATTCTACCCAGACATGGATGGGGTTGAGTTGCTTCGGCCTCTGAACCATTTTCCCAATTCCCATCATCATATAGTAGAGGCTCCAAGGCATTGCCAACTTATTCCATGCCCCATTCATAAGCATATGTCCACTTAGAAAAGACCAGATCATAAGCTTTTGTTTGTCTCGGAAAGGGACCAATAGGGTTCATGTGACAGAACATGGCCAACTCTCTAAGGCCATTTTACTATGAGAAAAGCTTGCTGGAAATGGATCAGATTTGGGCTCAATATAAAGCGAGTTGGATTTCCATTATGTTCAGACTATGTAGTCTTCTTAGGTTTGGCCAACACTTTTAGGTTTCGTTTGACGTAGCTTCTTGAGACCTTGGAAGCCCTTTTTAGACTCGAAAGGGCTTTATATATAATGCTTGGGGGTGTTTGGTGACACTTCTTAAAGTGGCTTTGGGTGGAAACGCTTCTTCAGAAATCCCATTTTTGTGAAGTAGGAATGCAGCTACTTCTAAAAACTGCATTTATGGGAAAACAGTTAACAATGATTTAAATTTAAGTAATTTTTCTAAAATGACAGATTTACCCCTTTCATTTATAACATATATTCTTAAAAACGTTAAAAAAATATCCATCTAACCTAAAACTATATACAAGAACACCCTTAGATATCATTTTTCTCAACAAACATAATTTTTAGCCAATGGTTTTGGTTCAAAGTCCTTTTTCACAAAACCCTTTGCACAGAAGCCCTTGCATTTGTAGGAAGCTTCGTCAAACGGGCCCTTAGACACCCATAAACCTTATTAGGGCAAGGGCCCTTGGACAAGACTGATGTCTTTGTGCTCACACCCCAGGTTGCGGCTGTAGGTCAACTTCTATAATTCGAACTTTGGTCTGTACATTCATTGTAATGCAATTTTTCTTCCTTATTTTCTTGTGATTATTGAGGCATGAGACATTTAGTGCTAATGCATGGATAAATCCTCATGGTATAGATAAAGATAAATACGAAAAAGAAAGATTTTCCAAAAATACTCTTACAAGATCAACATGCTTGACAACAAAGTAGATGGTATTACATCATCTTTCAAATGCTCCATGTCTGAGTATTGATATAGGACCAACTAACTAAACACCCCCAGGATCGTCTGCACCGAAAAGCATCCATCAGTGTGTGCACTGAGGACATGATTGGTGCATTCCCTTTTAAAATAAAATTTTAATTTACAATTTGAAAAAAAATTTAATCAAAAAATGCACCAATCACATTCCCAGTGCACACACTGGTGGACGCTTCTCAGTACAAACGATCCGTGCTCAACACTAAACTGGCTCACACCTTTTTTTTTATTTATTTATTTTTTTTATTTTTTATCTTCTGTTTGGTTGAACTCAATCCCAAAAGAAACGGTTCTGATTCTGAAGTTGTTAAAAGGACATCACAAATTTTATGTTTAGTTTCATTTTCCTTTGGAAAAGGCATCACATGTAGTTATGGCCCATTCCATCTCTTAGCTTTTTTTTTTTTTTTTTTGTGTTAACCACGTGGTGTCCCCACATCCACATAAGTGTGACTAATCCATGTTCGGGGCGGGAGCATTAAAGGTAAACCTCTGGCCACGAGTGCTTCTAGTGGGATTTGAACTCCAGACTTATCTCCGGAGACGCCGACTAGAGCCCAGCTTGTTACCAATTGAGCCACACATCGGTGGTTTCTTAGCTTTTCTTGGCCTCAAATTCAGGAAAGTTGAAGATTAGAAGATGAAAGAAAAGGAAAAAAAAAAAAAAAAAGAAAAGAAAGAAGAGGAGCAACAAGAGGTCATGGGCTTGACAAGATGTGTCTGAATAGTTTGATGGAAGATGTCTTTTGTCATGGCTTTGTTTGTAAAGGAACCCTCTTTTACACTCTTTATGGACCCACCAAGCCGGGGCCTATCCCGTGTTGGGGCCCCAGCTCATGTCGGTGGTTGACCATACATGGATCATTAACACAACCCCTTTTCCCTCTTTAATTTCTTCTTGTTTGTATGTGTACTCCCATCTTAACCACGGCGGCCTAGACTTTCTTGGTCCCAAAGCCCCCACTTGCTTGAAATTGGACTTCTCTCAGATAAATTTATTTGAATCATTGACTGAGGTAATATAAAAGAAATTAAATAAAAAGAAGAAGATTAGTTAAGTCCTTTCCATGCAGAAAAAGTGCTTGAAGTTTGTTTGATTTTGGCATTAACACCCCATAAGTAGCAATCAGTTTGATCCAAATCATAGTCTGTTAAGGCTTAATTTGATTTGATATTGATTCTATATAAGTCAAGTTGTTCATCCATTGCTGAATTTATGAGTATGGGCCCAAGCAAGCAGGCTGGGAGAATACAGTTAAGCACACGAGGACAGCACAATGTGATATTGCTTGTTCTTGTCCATATATCCTCTAGGCCCATCATACAAATCTAACTAATATTCCATGTATTATTATTGTTATATCTGTTTCCTTCTCAACATAATTTGTTCTTGTTCATGCATGTTCTGATGTCCAAATTAAAATAATAATAATATTATTTGAACTAAAGGCAAACGATCAAACTAATTGTGTATTAACATGATTTAATCATTTTTTTTTCCTTTTGTTTAGTTGAGGAAGAATAAATTCAACCATATTTTGGGGTGCGAAGGGCCACCGAACGAGTTTATCCTTTTCTATTGACAGTCTTTTACCTTGTGAATGCGAAATGCATATATGCTTTTGAAACTTTCTACTAATCAATAACACTAAATGCATGTTAATTAATTAAGTTTGAAGAAGGAAGAGGTTGGAAAAAAATGACATAAATGAAAGATTTAAGGAGAAATGGACATTTTTGTCACTTCCAGGAATGTAGATGCAGCCCTATCATTCTCTGAACTCTCCTCCACAGATTTCCTTTTCTTTGCCAAGGCAAAGTCAGTGCATTCTGCATGCAGGTGGGGTCCTAATAATAGTAGTTCTTATCACAGCTTTGGATGATCCATTGGTTTTGTTGTGGAAGAAAAAAAGCCAAATGAGAGACTACAAATTCCACACAAACTCTGCCAAAACCTTCAATCTCAATACTTTCTACCATAGTTGGATCTCTTTATCCTCTCATTTACTTCTTCTTTCTCGGCAACTTCTTCAATAATATATACCACATGCACCGGGTTTGGCTTCCATCAAATTTCAAACCCCAGCTCCCACATGGGTACAGTATGGGCATCCACATGAACAAGGACCCCATGCATGGAGATTGTCCACGCGTGATCAAACTGTACGATCATCATCGTTATCCGAACCCCAATACTCTTTGGCCATATGTGTGCATATTCATCCATTATATATACGGTTAATTGTTCTATTGATTATTGCTATCAGATGGTCACCTAAGTATGGGATTGATCGATGGAATTGAAGACTTGTGTCTACATGCAGTAAAATGTAGTAGTATTTTAAGAGCCATATTATAGATCATAACCATTCGCTAATCCATGTGCTGTGCGAACTAGATTAGGAGATTGATACATGAAACACGCATAAACTCAGTATGAAGAAAATGGTTAGAATCAAAATCAAGTTAATGAAACATTTAAACTAAATCTTTTAATCATAAATGAAATAAACAAAATTTGATTTGGAGTATTGGCAAAAAAAGGAGATGGAATTGGGTTGCCACATATGTAACCTATTGCCGATAAAGGTTTTATTAAGTTCTCAAAATTTTTGTGGAAATGGTTTTTAATATTTTCACCTGTTAGAGATAGTGGGTAGCTCATATTCACTTGTCTCTTCTCGAGTGACGGGTTACTCGTTGTGCGGGTCAATATCATGGGGTTGGGGTGAAGGGTATATTAAGAATTTGTCTTATATATCGGATAGGAGTATCAGTTGTAACCCTAATTCGTTTTTGACATAGTGGGAACTTCTCTCCCGTGAACGTAGGCTTTGTCGAACCAGGTATATCTGTGTACATTGTTTGATCTTTGCTTTTACTATGTTTATTATTATTGCTTGAACCCAATCAACGCCACCTTAATACTGAAAATTGCCTAGATATTTGGAAGTACTGGTGATCCTCAAATTGGTAGATAAAAAAGTGTAATGAAAGATAATACAAATGTTTAAACACATATGAATATACAACTTGAAAAGATATATATGACAATCTACCAATCTGAGTAGAAGAAGGTTTGAAGACCTGTCTCACAATAACCTAAACCAAAGATATATTGGCCTTATCCAATGTCAACAGGTGGATCAAGATACAGAAGACAATTCAAAGGGGAAAATGAGGAAAGCCCTAGGAATGTTGCAGAGAGATCACACAAAGAAGCTTTGAAGTCAAGAGCTCAGGGTGTTCAGATAGTCTTAGGATCCTCAAAAGTCACATCCTTTCGTCCAACGGGAGTGCAGGCTTTTATAGCCAAAACCCTTGGATAAAGCAATGTTAATGTGATAAGTGTCAACCTTCGAGAACCACATGCAACATACAATCTCCACGTGTTTCATTATGAACATCGTGTGAGACATGCACAAAGACAATCCATTCGTTAAGTGACACACAAGACTCGACTGTCACTCAGGTGATGTCACAAAGCACTTGCACGCCATTATACGAGTTCCACGTGGAATCGATGTAAGCGGTGTTTATTAGACTTCAATTATTATGTACACGCAATCTTTGTAGTGTTCAGTCCCTTAGAATGAAGACACCCACGTGAGTCTGACCGCTCACATGGGCCTGATGAGACTATCTCTCTGGACCTCTATTCCTAAATGATTTTTGATATTCTCCCCTTTTTTGTCCTCTTTGGTTAACATGGTTTTAAGACCTTAAGGTGATAGACCCTGAGTTTGAAATGTGTAGCTATATTGAGTCTGCGGAGGGACAGTTCCCTAGAACCGATGTTGATCCGGCATTTATTAGGTAACACTTTGTTGCATGTCTTGTAGTGTTATCCGAGGTTGTAATCCTGAAACAATCTTCATCTTCGGGTAACTTTATGTCTAGGCCATTTGAGACCCCATGGTAATTATCTTTATCCGAGGTTTAGAATTCAAGAAAGACTTGTGATATACAATAAATTCGTCACATCGTTTGCCTCTATATCCGAGGTGACTCCTGCAATGAGTGTGATGCTGAGGTTGATAAACCTCAATAACTTAACCTATTCATAGGAGGTTAACCCTTTGATGAATTTACCCTCTTGTGGGTGGTTAGCCCGCTGACGAATTAACCATTTTCAGGGTGGTGAATCCAAATTTTTCCATTTCGGAGTGGGTGAGGCCGCATAGGCGTCTTTTAAGGGAGGCCGGCTCGATGTTGAATTAACCATCTCCAAGGTGAGCCCATATATGAATTGCCCATGTAGAGCACTCCCTCGGCATGGGATCACAGAGTCACCACCCGGCATCAGCATGGGATCATAAGTCCCACCTAGCATTGGCATATATGGGATCATAAAGTCCAACCCGGTATCGGCATAGGATCATAAAGTCCTACCCGGCATTGGCATGGGATCATAAAGTCCCACATGACATCAGCATCTTTTAAAAGGGGTCAGCCCGAAGGTTACTCAAGGAGATCTCCTACTTAATGGGTATCCTTACTTCGGTGTGAACATTCTTATCTGGAGTTGACCCAACCTCTTTCTCTCAAGAATTCTCGAGTGCAAATCCCGGAGGAAGATATAAACACTATAGATAATGCCAAGTTGCGCTATATCATTGGATTAATTTAAATTTTCAAATTATCAGGTCATCAGTACTAGAGGAAGCCCTAAAAATATATTATCTTTGTCATGTTACCTATAAGATAACGATTCAAGGTAATTTAATTAAACAAAACAAAACATTGGTAACTATTTATTACCAAGCTTTTCATGTTTAATACTTTCATAAGAACAGTAGCACTTTATATATATTAGGCCCGTTGTTGAGGTATCTAGTGTTAACTTTTTAACTCCACTTTGTGTTGCAAATAATCCCAAGAGAGGTCCCCTTGTGTAAGTGCTTGGGCCAGGTCCTACAGGATTGGGTTAGTGTAGACCTAAAGTTAAGTAAACTCAACTTGAAACAAGAGAATCCAGCCCATTCTAAACCGGCTATAGGCTTATTGTGCCATGGGCCAGCCCACTCAAACTTGCAAGCATTTACGATAGCAATGGAAATTGCCTATAAACCAATGCTCTTTCGGCTGCTTCCACCATCAACTTCCGATGAAGAAGCCAAAATAGCTTTGGCAACTTAAATGGCAGTTCCCAAGTCATTTTAGTACTCTTTTTGTCTTTTTTCGGTTTGGAGAAGCTAATTGATTAGTGCCCGTAAAGCAAGGTTAAGCAACTGCCTCGAATTCCAAGCTGTTTTGTTGCGCATATGTTCCCTTCTAATCCTACAATTACGAGTTCTTAATCCAAGATGACGTACTTGCTCCTTCAAGACGCACACTAATATATTTAATTATTTATATTAAAATTTGATTTTGGACTCTACAGGGCAAACGATCCTGGATTAATGATGAGAATGTTTGGACATGTGTCCGCCGACGATTCGTTGAATATCTTAATCTTAAGATAGGGACACGTGTCTATTCATAACTAATAAGACCACATGTCATTTATTTTTATTGTTAATTTCTCGGTGAATCACATGGTGTTGTTAGTGTTAATAATGTTTGATTCACGTCAAATCTTTCGCATCCGCCTTTGCTTTTACTTGGCGTGTGGAAAGAAAGCGCTCATCACGCTAAACAGATGGAAACAAAAATATATAAGAAATGGTCTCTAGATTAACAGTTGTTAACTGTGGAAAAAATCCAAAGGAAGAGAGAGAACAATCCGAAAGTATTGCAGGATCTACGGCAACTAAAATCAAAGGAAAATACAGGAAATCATTGGCTTCGGAGACTCAATCAACTTTGTGTATCTAGATCCTCCTTTCCTTGCCTCTTTTCCTCACTCATTTCTTGTTTGTCTGTATCTCCGAGAATCAGGTAAGCCATTTCATATATATATATATATATATGATCCACACTTTAGGGAGCATAATCTGTTCTCCAGTTTCAATCAAATCTCTCCACTTCCATATCAAGAAATCATTTTAGAATGGCTTTTTCTTCTAATAGTAAAAACGCTTTTCCCGCCGGTACTAAAGCTCGTTAATTAGTATCAGTGACGTACCATGCACATAGTACGAATTCAGTTCTGAACACTACTCTTGATTTTCTTGTATTCAAATTTCACAATCCCATAACAATGTAGTATACAAGCGTGATTGGTAACGCTATCAGCATTCCAAATATAACCCTGAAATTAAAATCAAACAAAATAAATTAACTAATTATAATTAAAACTTGAAAATGGTTTAATTTTTTTGTTAAAGATAAGAACTCATGAATTAACACTTACGCGGTACTAAGAATGGCTGGGTGGACATTGTATTCTTTGGCAAAAACAAATGGGACGATTCCTTGCGGTAACGCTGCCTGAGGAGTGGAGTTTTTTTCTATGACTTCTGTAAGCAGAAAACTATTCTAACGAATCTAAACTAAAAAATAAATGTTTCTCAAAACTTTTCCCAAACGGGGCTTAAAAATTTAGCTTTTTTATTTTTTCTTCGTTTTATGCAATTAGAAATTATACCTGAACAATGGCAACGTGGAGGAGGACCCCACGAAGGCCAACAGCAATGGAAGCTGCTGCCATTACGGCTGGACCGGTGAGGAATCTGATGGCCATGGCGAATGCAGCCACGGAATTCCCACATGCGATAATCTTCGGTTGAAGAGCCATAAACAGTCCTGTCCACACAAACGTACACCAAAGAAAACCATATTACAACCATTTATATCCAGACAGAATGAAAGTTATTAAAAAAATAATTTTTTTTTGTTGATAAAAACCAAAGTCATTATCCAAAAATTAATCGTACGAACAATCTGGGTGGTCCTGATTGATGGGGTACAGGAGGGGACAAGAAACTGTTCCGTGCGTGATCACCGTCGGAAACATGTAATTGGAGGCACCGCAAATTATTAAGAATAGCTGGTACAGAATCTAGCTACTGAAAAATGCTTCATGTGGTTATGAACGGCTCACGTTAGCATTATAAGTCCTCACCTAAGCTGAACATAGCCATTCCAAGACCAGCATCCGACAGTATAGAGATTGATTTTTCTATTATTTTCGGCATAGACACATGCCATCTGCAATTATTCAAACAACATTTTCCCTTTTAATTCAATTCTGACAAAAAAAAAAAAATAGAAGAATGAAAATTATGAGTTTTTTTTTTTTTGAGAACTGACCTGAAAGCAATGAGAGACCATACAAGGCCAATGAGACTAGAATACGTGTTGGGGTTGCGGATAAGCTTACGCCACACCATGATTAAGATCAGACGTGTCATAACACTCGCCGGAGGCATCTGTTTTCCAGCGCCGGTATCTGACGTCTCGGTGGCTTTTGGGTGAAGCTCAGCCGTCGAGCTCGATCCCAGCTTCGAAAGACCACCAGTACCTCCTTCCTTGTCTCGATCATGTTCTCCTTCAACCATCATTCCTTTGCTCCCCACAAAGCTGAAATCCTCTCCGCCAAAATCCTCAGTTTCCGGCTTACCTTCAAAACAAAATAATAAAAAAAATTAATATAATAAAATAAAGTCTTTTTTTTTTCTTTCAAAAACTAAATAACATTTCCCCTCTCTTTCACCTTTGTTTTCCCCGTTTTGCGGGTGATCAGCAACTAACATCCGAATCTCCTTCGCGCCAAGATCAGATCGTCCAGATTCCTCCGATGCACCGAAAGCATGTAATCCACCGACTTCAGAAACCGGCGAAGCACTAGAGCTCCACACGAACATGTGGAGTTCCTTCGCGTCATGGTTCGCTTTACTGATCTGCGGCTGCACCTGCGTCTGCGGCTGCTGCTGCTCCTGATGTTGGTGTTGATTTTTGGCGTTTTTAGTTCCAGTAGAAGAGATTTCTATATTGGGCGCAGGATAAGAATTTGCTGCCGGTGGCGCAGGATAGAATCCAAACCTACGAGAACTCATCACCGGAGCCACTGATGCGCAATTTTCCTCGAAACTCGAATGTCTAGGCGTTGGTCCTCTGGAGGATTGAACAGAATACAGATCCGCCGGACCGAAATTCGAGTGCCTCGCCGGAAAACCTTGACAACCGATCATCGAGTAGAAATCCGAATTGTTGAAATTAGAACCTCTCGGTGTCGGATTCCTCGACGAACTCAGGCTGTAAATCTCAGCTCCGGTGAGATTCGAAGGTCGAGGAGTCAATGCCGATAGCGAGCAAGGTCCTAGTGACCGTCTCGACGCATTAGACTTCCTCACAGTGACATGAAGCTTTCCATCGTCGCCGATCTCCGCATCGGTCTGTAGAAAATCACGGCCATCGAGCGACATGACATCGGAATCGACCCTAAAGGACGCGATCGCCGCTGCCGTTTCCGGGAACTGTTCCATGATCAGCATCTTCGCTCCACGATATTCGAAGAGGAAGAGGAGGAGAGTGTACCAGATAATGCACTGCAAAACGACCACCTGAACCATGAGACTACCGGAGAACTCTCCGTACATGGCGATCAACAGAGGAATTCCCATGACTAAGGTGTTTGGCAGCGTGGAGAGTGAGAAGATCGTGATCATCCATTCAAGACTTCCGTTCTTGGTGAAGTTAGTCCAAATGCCGAGGACTACAAGCATGATGATCTTCTGTAGTGTGTCTGCAGCGATGAATCTCAAGTTCATGGTGTATGGATCGTTAGTGGAGATGAAGTGGAAAGAGAGAAGAGGAACAGCAAAAACAGCGACGAAACGATTGATGCCGGAACACTGGTCCGGCGAGAAAATCTTCCACCACCGAACTGAACCGTAGGCCAAAATCATGGCAACGTAGAGAGGAACTACGGCGGTTAGAACCATGTACAGATCTTTCCATGTAATCATCTCTGAAAATTCAGTATGAAGAAGAAGAAGAAGAAGAAGAAGCTCTGTTTCAGATCTAAGAATGGAGGAGGAGGTGAGACTTCGTTGACATTGAGAGTAAATTGAGCAAAAGGGAGGAGTAAAATGGGAAGAGTGAAAACCGTTTATTAACTAACAAAAATGAAAGAGTCTCTGCTGTGTACGGGATCCTCTGTTAGATTGCCCGGCTAGAAGAGAGGAAGGTCTACTGTAAAGAGAGAAAGTTTTTGTGGTATTGCAAACGGTGTAACTTCTGATGAATTATCTGTACATATACGGAGAGTCAGAGGAGAAGAGTGAGCAAATAGATGGGGAGTTATAAAGTAACCGCATACAATGGTTAAGTTAACTGGAATTAGGTTTGTAAATTACAGGTGGCTCGTGTAATCGGGTACGGGTACGACGTGGAGTCAATGACCCAATGACGTGGAGGCCTCCTTTTTCATTCAAGTTTCTAGAGAAAGTAGAACCCACCCTCCTGGGTTTACCTCACATAGGATCCTCTCCCTCTTTTTATTATGGGGCAAGTGGTCCATGCCCATGGGACATGGTCCTAAAGTTTTGAGGGTTACGTCTATTCACCCAGGTTGTGTTTTAAATTTGAGTCGTCATTTTTCATCAAAGCTTTCTCGGGAACCTTTTTTGCCGACTTGATAATTTGAGTCATCATTTTTCCATCAAAGCTTTCTCGGGATCCTTTTTAGCCAACTTGATGCCGATGACTTCGATTTTGTATGCATGTAAATGGCATCGTATCATTAGTAGTACATATTACACATTTTTATACGTAACACACTATAATATTTTTTTGACTAATTTTTCGGTCTGGGATACTATCCACGACATTATTCACATCGATTTTAGGTTGTTCACGATACTGTTCAATCTTCCCGTTACTGTTCACGGTAATGTTTATGCCGACCATCGGATTACTGTTCACGGCATTGGTCATGTTGACTCCCGAGTTACTATTCACAGCATTATTCATGTCGAACCTCGGGTACACTGTTCACGATACTGTTCATGCCGACCCCGGGTTACTATTTACGTCACTGTTTCTATTGACCCCCTGGTTATTGTTCACAGCACTGTTCATACCGACCCGAATTACTGTTCACGACACTGTTCATGTTGACCCTCGGATTACTGTTCATGTCGACTCCCGGGTTACTGTTCATGTCGACTTCGGGTATACTGTTCATGCTGACCACCGGATACACTATTCACTACAATGTTCACAACACATTGTATTTATTGGGCAATATCTACTTTCTTATTGTGATATGCCAGGACATGGGTGGTCTTGTCAACTCTTTCAAAAGAACAGACCTTGGGACTCTTATAAAGCCTGACTTCTTTTTCAGAGAAAAATGGGAGGTCTTGTCAAGTCTTTCAAAAGAACAAACCTTAGGACTCTCATAAAGCCTGACTTCCTTTTAAGAGAAAAAAAGGAGGGTCTCGTTAAGTCTTTAAAAGGAGATGGAGTAGAGGCAAAGAGGGAGGACAACCGTCTCTCCCACGTGCCAGCTGTCAACAGCTGCGTACGGTAATTAGACCGTTTGGCGGAAATGTGATATTTGAAACGACTCAAAATATCTGACCGTTCTTATCACCGAAAAGGCAATAGCTTCCTGGAGAAGCAATTTTTTTGAATTCCAGTTTGTGGGAGAACACCACGTGTCCCAAACCCAACAAACACATTCTTTCTTTCCTTTTGAAATAGTCAAAAGACTAAGGACTTATGTTCCCACGACACACTGCCTTTTTGGTACTCGAGGGAATGAGAATCCTACTCTTCCCTCGATGGACCTTATTTTACTCGAAGGATGTATTTAGGGCACAGTACTCATAAAAGACTCCTTAAAAAGTTAAACTTTTAGTACATCCTCTCTCTAGCACAGACTTCAAGTGTTTTTATTACATACCTTCACATTTTAAAGATACTTTTGCTCAAGGAATGATTCTCGAGGGAATTTTGTACCTTCTAACTCAGAAGTCATTCTTGGATCACATCTATAGACTTCGAATGACCACTTTTATGCTTTGTCTTAAAGGATCACAAGGCAGGTATATTCCTTCTCGATTGAGGAAACCTCAACGGACAAATCCGATGGACAACTTCGAAGGAATTCTTTCCAGGATAACCACCTCCAGATGGTGAATTCGAAGGAGGTATGTTCCCTTCTGCCAAAGGTGAATTCGAAGGAGGAATCTTCCTTCCTCCTAAGTCAAATTGGAGGCTAACCACTTTGAGATGGTCAATTCGTCAAAGGGCTTGTCACCCCTCAAAAGACTAAGGATTTTGTCTTCCTCGAAGGATACGGACTTAGGTTCACCCCCTCAAATGCAGTCTTTTATGCATCCGTATTACAAACTGGGACTCGAAGTCACTTTTATTCATTCTTATGAATTGATTTCGAGTCACATCATTGAACTTTCACTCCTAGAAGCAAATCCCCAGTAGAAAGGGCTTTAGAAGTTGAAAGCACGCCATCTCCAGATGTATTTCCTGAAGATAGGTTTCCCATAGGCTTTGCGAAAGTCCTCTCACTTCACTTTGAAGGAATTCACATGTTTACTTCTAATTTCAGTCAAGTAGAAGGCACTCGGATTGGTTGCTGTAGCTATGAACCTTAAGGGATTTCAAGACAACCTCCTATTTATAGGGACGATTGATCATGAAAATGAATTCCCTGATGAGACACTCAACTTCGAGTTTTCTACATGGGTAATTTGATAATACATTGATCACCCTGTAAGTATATAGTTGTTCTTGATTTCCTTCGGAGGAAGATAGATAGCCGCCAAAGGGAGTTCTCCTTCGAAATATACGAATTCAGCAAAATACCTTATACATAGAATTGTCCCTTAAAAAGCTGATTGAGATGAATTCTCAGAATGAAAAGCACGTGGTAAAAACCTCACCGACGTATAATATCTTTTTTCTAACTTATCTAAAGGGGTTTTTGTCTTATCTGGAATGACGGCAGAAATGGTGACGTTGCTCTTTAGGATTTGTATGAAAGTGACATACGTCTCTTGATCCGTATTGCTCAAGTTCCAAAACAACCTTTCGCAAAACAGTTTGTAAGGTTTGAAATGATTTAATCTCGTTCTTTGGATGTAACTTAGCCATGTTGAAGAACACCCGTCCTTCAAGATATGATTCAGGACCACGTGTCACTCGGGATTTGCTTAGCATGTGAGGGTCCCCCACTAAACGCTTAGCCGAGTGACACTTGTCCTATTTGGAGTGGAAAACTCCCTACAAATACCAGAGCCCATCCTCCACGGAAGAGGATCGCTAGGAGATCTGAGTTAAAACCAGAAAAACTCTAAATTCTGAAAGAATAGTGAGTAAAGACACTGAAAGAGAAAGAAAACAATCTTAAAACTGTGAGGTTTTATTGCTCTGAGATTGCATTCTAACTGTCTTTCTCAGTTATTGCAATATTCCATTCATTCTTGTCCCTTCTCTTTGTCTTCTCCACAGGTCAAAGTTGATAAGGAACGCTCTTGACAAAACGACTGCGCGACGGTGTAAGCTGTCGTGAGACAGATTTCATGTCTTGAGACAAATTTCCTTACCTTTTCTCTGATAGAACGATTGTCATTGGTTCTCATATGTTTGTCATTATCTTTTAATATATTCAGTCTTTTACAAATCCGTCATCACCAATATTAACTAATAACTTACATTATATTATTGTAAGTGATAACTTATCGTATAAATTAAATTTTACATTATATAACTTTAGTTATATATTGTATATTATATATTTATATTGCGTAGCTTATACATTTATTGTTGGAGGGTGATTCAAAAAACTCAACCTTTTCGCCGTTGTAAGAAGTTTCTCTCGTGAGATTTGCTCTTTAAAGTTAGTCCTACGTCGTAAACACACCAATTTAACAGGTTTCTTATGGGTTGAAAGCCCATAAAGAGGATGTGTGTGTTACTGTGTGCGAGCTTTCTGGTGGCATTCTTCACATGCGCACGCCACCACCGTTGACCGATCGGTTGTGCCGTGTCGTGCCGAACTGGGTTGGTGTGGCGTGTATCCTATACTTTTTGATGCATTTAATGAATTTGAATAACGAGTCTTAAATACAAAACCGTTTGTTTTCTTGAATTACAAAGTCGTTTTGTACTACTACTGATAATGAAATCTATCCAGGCAGGCTCAAAATCCATAACTAGCGTATTAGCCAAGCAGTTTCGAAATCTTATTCTCTGACCCCAAGGGGGCGATGGCACAAATCTCTTATTTGCATCTCCGGTTCCCCATAGGCTTTCGCTTTCAGTTTAGCCGCAAGTTCCGCTCCCTACCTCGTCTTACGTCTTCATTTGCCTCCGAGTCTTTTTTTTTTTTTCTTGCAGCAGTCTAGGACCAAGTCGTATAAAACCGTTTATATCTTAATTTCAAAAACAGGTTTTTGTCTTCAATTTCAAATACGTTTTGGTCCAAACAGTCAGAGCATTAATCTATTCGTTTAAGCCTCGTTAAGGTCCAAAAAGCTAGTTTTTGATCTATTAATTAAGAGAGGCCTCTCCTCCCTCATTGGCATACCAGTAGCCAATGAGTTCATCTCTTTTTTCTCTCATTGTCTATTGTTTTTGAGTTTTGTAATTTCAAAAGTTTAGGTTGCAACTCCAATTAAGTGCTACAATAGTCTTTTTTGTACGTAGTCCAGTACGATTGCATAATCTATTGGGAAGAAAAAGCGTTGAATCCTGGAGACCGGCCGCTAGATCCGGTACACTAAGAACACGATTGAAAAGGAGACGAATTTGATTTCAAGGACAGTGACTTTGTCATGCCTCGATTCATCATATCAAATAAGTTCTATTTTATCTTATTATTAATTGTTGCATAGCCTGCAATACCCCATATTCATCTATTTCATTTTGTCTTCACCCTTATTTTACAACATTTTTATTATTACTTAATTAATATAATACTATAAGAACTTACATTATCACTTAATATAAGTAACTTAAATTTTGTATTTAAGTTGTACATTGTATAAATTACATAGTTATTATAAAAGTTATATAACTTATATTATTATATAATATATAAAATGTATAATTTAAGTATTAACTTATTCTGAGTTATAAGTTTATAAGTATACATTATAAAAGTTAAAAATATAT
>JAUPMG010000002.1:6199599-6237857 GCA_031762675.1 Pachysandra terminalis | reverse complement strand
GGCTTTCTCTCCAACTTCTTTTCTTTTCTTTTCTCTCAAAATCTCTACCATTTTGGAGAGAAAACTTTTTAGTCACATTGAGAAAATTTGAGAGGAAATTTTCTTTTCAAATCCATTTCTTTTCTTTCAAAAATGATCAACCAAACAAAAGAAAGTGCTTTCTTTAGCACTTTCTTTTTATTCTTCTAAAATCCAGGATTCCAAACACAGCCTAAGGTTTCAAGAGATAAGATAAGGAAAGAGAAAATAATGTAGGATTGAGAAGAGATAGTTTTTATACTAATATTAGTTTTTATATATTTTAGTTTATCTAGGTTTTCACATTTTAGCATTCTTAACTTGCTTTAATTTATTAGGGTCTTTAGAATTATTTATTTTAGGGTTAGGTTAGTTTAGAGATTTTTAGGTTTTAAGGCATCTTAAATTATTTTATTTATTTATTTTGAGTTGTATTTAGGTCACTTTAAAGTGTCTTAGGATTTTTAGATTTTTTCTATCTTAGGGTATTAGTATTTAGGGATTTAGGTATTTTATTTATTGTTAGGTTTAAAGTGTTTTATTAGTTTGGCCAAATAAAATTCAATCAGGTAACTGGTTGAACTGGAAGAGAGTGGGTGCCTAACACCTTCCCACTCTCGTAACTAAAGCTTCCTACCCGTTCTGATTAAACCATTATTAAAATCTTATTTTTTGGTCCATTTTTGATCTACTTATAGGTGACCATTCAGACCTTAACCCAATGGATGGTGGCGACTCCAATCAACCCAATCTATCTAGGGTCCACCCGACTTGGGGTAGTTCACAGCTAATTTTATAATAGTAATTTATTTATTTATTTACTAATCTAAACCTAATCCTAATCTATTTTTTTTTTTATAGAAAATCCTAAAAGTAGTACTAATTTAACTAATCTAAAAAAAAAAACTTTTTATTTGTTTTATCATTAAGGCTTATCTTAAACCTCTAATCCTAAACTAATCTTCTAGAATATTTTAAAATTAATCCTAATCTAATCACACTATTTTTATTTTTATGATTTTCCACTTAATTTCTTCTTTTTAAAACTATTTTAAAGCCCATTAAAAATATTTATCAAATACCAAAAATACCCCTCTCACCACCAATTACAGAATATGACCAAATTATAGTTATTTTGACAAGTTCTGCACGAAAGGACCAAATAGTCAAAAGATTTTTCCAACGTCCAGAATTGCGAAATTGACTTATAACGACATTGGTGGCAAAATGGTCCTTTTCCCATAAAAACTTGAAACTAAGTGATATTATACCCGTTGGAATGCATTTTCAGCCTAGAATTCGTTTCTAATGTCAAAAATGGATTTTGGGGGATGACAAAGTGCGTGGGGTCCATTGAGGGTATTTTGGTAATTTTATAGATTTTTAAAATTTCAATGAGAATTTTGGCTCAAATGGATTTGGGATTGAGGGTGATGATAAGAGGTGAAAAGATGCAAAGCTCAAGCCTCTAGGAGCTACAAAGATACTAATAAAAAAAAACATTTTTTCGTGCGGATTGGGGTGTCTACATTATGAACCTATCTTTTAGAAAATGTTCAAACATTTCTTCATTCTTAGATACATCAAAAGCGTATCTCTGTTGTTGTCATAGATATTCTTCTTGGAATCTTGATTGGGTGTGAATTCCTCTCTTTTCTTCAAGGCTGAACACACAAAAGGTGTTTTGGCCACTACCTTCGCAAGATCTATCTCATAGTTTATCCTAGTAATATGTCCCAAACGTAGATGTTTTTCTTTGGATTTCTTCTCTGAGAAGCCATTCATATTTAGTGACTCTTCAAGACAATTCAAACAAGTCCACAAATTCCATCCTCTGAAACTTCTTTCGAAGTTCTATACCTAGACAATTTCGAGCTAGCTTGACAAATTCGGCCCCAGTGAAGATTAATTTACACTTGTTCTTAGCCCTTTTAAAGCAGACTGTGAACTTATTGGTCGATTCATCAGGAAATTGTCTCAGCCTTGCTAGATTGGTCATCAAAACCTCTGGCTCGGTTCTGTAGAACTAAGTATGGAGCTTCTCTTCCATCTCGGTCCAACTCTGGACCGAGTTGGGAGCCAAAGTAATGTACCATGTGAAGGCATACCATGTTAAGGAGTTGCCGAACAACCTCAACTCACAGTAGTCATTGGTAAAGGCTTCTCCACACTAGATGGTAAAACGTTCAATGTGTTCTATAGTGGATTGACCGTCCTCTCCCGAGAATAATGAGAAATATGGTATCTTGAATCCCCTAGGGAATTCATACCATCGGTCAATCCATTCAGGGTGTAGTCATCTTTAAAACGCCTACTCATCCTTCTATTTGGTAGATGGCCAAGAGCTTCCTAGACCATATGATAGACCTAGTTTCGGTCAAGATCTCTGGTCATAGGATCTGCCGCATCATTGACCTCTTGATACAGGTCATTATCTTCCATTTATTGTAAGGGTGTCCCCTGATCGGTGTCCCCGTTCTCTGGCTGGGTTTTTCTCCTGGCATTTCTACAATTTATCCTAGGTTCCCCCTGACCAATAACATTATCGGTTGTGGCCAAATTCTCATTAAGGTTGCTTCTTCTTGTGGTCGTGAATTGATCTTCTATTTGCGAAGGATTGAACCCTCGATGTTCTCGTTTAGTAACGAGGATGACCGATTTGACTCAGCCATTCACCTCGTGAAGAGGTTGTTTAGAGTGTATATATATATATGTGTGTGTGTGTGTGTGTGTGTAATAGATTATAAGCATGATAAGGATATTGTGAGTGAATTACTTACGTGAATTGTTTGTTTAAACTTGCATGAATGAATCGTTTTGTCATATGACTATGGAAGTATCTATTGTATTGGTATGGAGTTTTCCTATTGAGCTCTTAAGCTCATTCCTATTGATGTAACATGTGAACACCTCGAGTGATGTGGACTTGCTGGAAGGACTCTGGAGTGTAGATTTGTTTTATAGACTATGTTTTATTTCATGCTTTTGACCCATTATGGGCTATGTGGTTGTAATCATTTAATGGTTGTAGGTACTTTAGACTTTGTGGGTTATATTTTCTTGGCACTACTAAGGTTTTAAATTTTATCAGACTTCTGCTGGTTTGTATAGTATGCTCTGTGTAACCATGATATTGAGATTGGTTAAGAATGTGATTGGTTTGGCAACTGCCTCCATTGAGTGGATCGAAGGTCAATCCCTTTGAAATCCTCAAGATCTCATATCTCGGATTGGGGGCGTGACAAGGTCATTGTCAAAAAATGCTAGTTCTGTCATAATAGAGTTGTGCAGCTTCTTTCAGGAATTGTGTTCGAAAGCCTTTCAAGAGAAAGATTTGACCCGACTTAAGGAACGCATTGCCATTACATTATGCCATTTGGAGAGGATATTCCCGCTTGGATTCTTCGACGTTACGGTGCATTTGTCAATCCATCTAGCTAGAGAGACAAGGCTGGATGGACCTGTACAGTTACGACGGATGTATCCCATTGAAAGGTTTATTTCCAAAATGCTACAAGATGCACTAGCATATGTTTAAATTGTATTCTAAATATGTGTAATGAGTAATTGTGTCTATAGGTATTTGTACAAACTAAAGTCGTATGTGCATAATCGAGCTTAACCAGAAGGATCTATTGCTGAAGGTTATGTAGAAGAAGAATGAATAACATTTTGCTCAAGGTATTTATCGAACATCGAAACGAGATTCAATCAACCTGAAAGGAACTACAACGATAGCGCAATTGGTGGTGCCGAGTGTAGTGACTTGGATCCGAAAATTAATAATAACAATTAATTATGCGATTATTTAATGAAGTTAATTAAATATAAAAGATCTTTTTTGTAAGTATGTGACTCATTGGGGTTAGATTGTAATTAATAGAAAGTATGGGGGAGTGTAGTGTGATATTTAAAGTTAAGTTGGGATTGAAATTATAATTGGTCGTATAAAGCATTAAGTAGAAATTAAGGCTAGTTTGGTACTTGCAATATAATTTGAATTGGGTTATAATGAGAGAGAGTTTCTAATTTGAAGGAGTTTGATTTTGGGAAGATTCTTATTGAGGAAGCTTAACTTATCAGTTTAGGCATGCATGTATGTAACAACCTGAATAAACCATAAAATATCAATTTGAAAACTTAAGGGTAAAATAATAATTTGAAGATTTGTAACTTAATTTCACTAATTAATTAGGATTAAGAACACTTTTTATTAATTTCATAAGACACTATAGATATCCTTAAATCATTAAAACTGATTAGTTAGCCAGATTTAAATTAAGAAACATAATGGGTCAGATAACCCAATTTAATAGTTAAATAAGAAATATAATGTTTTGCCCGTTTTAATCTTTTATTTATGCATGCTTATGTTTTAAAAACTTGTGATGTTCCATTTCTTTGTTTTGATCGCCGATCGGATTGGAGCCGACCATGCGATTGTATTCGTGAATGATTGTTTCGTCCTAGTGCTTTATATAGTAGTTTGTCCTTTATGTTTGAGCTAATGGCATAATTGTAGTTTGAATTGATGGATATAGGTGTATGGTTCAAATTTAAGTGGGTGCGAATGAATGGTTTGGATTTGAGTGGTTAGGCTTTAAGGGTTGAGATTGAAGTGGTTGATATGGAATGGTCAAGATTATGCCACATGGCTTGTAGTAGGTTGAATGAGAGAGAATGAGAAAGAATCTCGTGTGTGTTTCATTTGAGTTTTGATTTCATTTGGTTCTGGTTGCTTGGTTTGGAAGTATGGAGAAGAAGAAAAGAAGGTTTATTTGGTGATTATAATGGTGGATTTTAGCTTGATTCTTAAAGGTAAGTATTAAATTCACGAATCTAATTAGGTTAATATTAGTTGTTCTTTACATTTTATATATTCCATGTTAGGTTTTAGTTAAATGTTGAGTAGATGGTTTGAATCCTAAATGATGTTTGTCCAAGGTGTTGTTCTTGTTGACATTGACATATATTAGACTAGGGATGGTTGTGTGTTGAAAAACCTTGGTTTAGAAGTAAAAATCCCCAAGTAGCCTGTTTGCGACGTTCGGCGACCTCCTAGGTGCGTCGAACGGGTCGCTGAAAAACTTCTGGGTTGTAGGCAGACTATTCAGCTTGCTGAATGGATCGCCGAGCATGAACACCTCGCCGAGATTTGGTTAGGTACGCCGAAATGGACCTCGGTGCACCGAAGAGGGCGCCGAAACTTAGTTCCCTGGTTTTGTCGCCGAGACACAGTTCGGTCCGCCGATGCAGGTTTCGATGCGCCGAATACCTCGCTGAAGACTCCACCGAACATGATAGATTGGACTTATATTGATATTTATTAATAGGTACACATTTACATGGTTAGCAATAAAATTTCATGACATGTACACTGTAGTAGTATTTGTTCTGGAAACTTTCACATTATAACTTGAGTTAGGGAGATATTATGAAAGCATGGAACATGTGGAATATGCTCCATAGAAATCACAATTCACTTGGCACGTAACCTAGGGTTCTCCCAATTCTTTCAAGTATGATATCATATGAGTTCAGATGCGATCATTTTATATTGTGCTTCCTCATGGACCCGATTCCATGGGATGATGAGATGTTGAAATATGGATGTTAGACCTGGAATGGTCACTACACTTACAGTTAATGGCACATTTGATACTTTCATCATAAATACCTAATTAGCATTACACTCTTGTTTTTCAGTGTTCCACTTCATGTTGCTTGAATGATGTATTGTATTTTATGGAGATTGTGTTTGATACTCTGGATTGTGTGATTCTATATGAGATTGTGTTTGATACTCTGGATTGTGTGATTACACCTTGTACACTAGTATTTGACTGTTTAGTTAGCACGCACCTCTCTACTTGCACAGCATTGACTCGAGACCATTGTATGGTCAAGAGTGTGACCCCCGTGTTCCAAGACCTCATGGTTGTGTATTATGATTGGAAACGTGAGTGATGTGAATTTCACATCTAGGGAGGGACTGGCTAGATTGAGTTGAGGGTTTAGCTAACCCAATAGACTTTCTCTTTGTCCGAGGGCTCTGTGCCAAGGAAAATATAGGAACAAACCTCTGTAGTTTAGTCAAATGATTATGTTTTCCTTAGGGATAGTAGGTTGCTGCAAGTCTCAGTCTACGGACCACTGATCAAAAATAAGTGGGGGGATTGTGCCTCTTAGGTTGAAAACCCTTAAAACTGCGCGGTACCCGTAGAATAGCCCTATTTCTATGGACCGTACACACAGGTGGATGCAGTCAGGTTGTTGGGACATCCTGGGGCGCATTCAGATTGCCTGGACACCCCGAAATAGAGGCTGGATTATGAGGAAACAGGTTACATTGACACTCAGACAGAGTTGCATTTACATTACATTTGCTGATGCATTTGTATTTCATACTAGACTACCTATTAGATTACCGTGGTGATGACTGTATTTAGGTGCACATCATGCATTAATAATTAATTTACCACCTGTATCTTAAATCATTACGCTTTCTTTATTTCTTGAACTTGAAATATTGTAATATTTAGACTCTAGGATTATACCTTATATATTCCTGAATTTATCTACTTATTGGCTCGTGTAGCTAATGTTTTTTAGCAACCAACATTTTAGGCTCGTTAGTCGTGGCGGCTGCTGGGAGTTTGAGGTCTAGGCGGACCTTTCAGTTCGTAGAGCTTGATCGATGAGAGACCAGGTTGGGTATAGCACTCTGATAACATGTTAACTTTAGTCTAGAGTTAGACATTCTTTTCTTAGAATTTTTCAGGTTCAGATGATGTAATATTAGTTACTTATATCTTACTAGAACGTTATTAGAACTTTTGCTTATGTTTTGATTACTGTTATCCACTCCCGTAGAAATATGGGGTGACGGTTATGATTAAATTAGAAAATCTCATAAATTGGGAATTTCTGGTTTGGGTCGTGACGATGTAGGAAGTTAGGAGAGGTTTAGGAAGTGAATTAAGTGAAAAAATGAGTTAAATATGAGAGGCTATAAGGGGTGGCGTGAATTGTGTTTTTGGGAAAGTAGATTAGGGTTTTGGGTAAGAGACTAGAAAGGGTAAGAGAAGCCTAACCCTAGCCGTCACAAGTAGTGGAGATGAAGAAGAGGAAAAGAGAATAAGAGAGAGAGAGAGAGAGAGAGAGAGAGAGAGAGAGAGTAGAAGGGGAGAACCAGAAACCCTAGCTGTCACCTAGCTTGGAGAAGAAGAAGAGAAAGGAATAATATAGAGTTCAGATCTGAACCTAAGCATAATAGGATGTAAGTCTCATTCTCTGTATAGTTCTTATGGACTATTGTCGTAAATATCGGATTTATCATATTAATTGTATCTTGGATGCCTTATATAGGACAACATGCTTGTGTGATGTTAAATATTTTCTTTATTCCATTGATTTTGCCGAATAATGATCTAATGCATTTCTAGTTGATATGATATTGATTAGAAGTATTTAAATTGATTTCTATTGAGTCGGATCAAAAGTAGGTTCAAATTGGGGTTTCCAGGATCATGGGAAAAGTCCCAGATTCGTGCCCAACGGCAGGCATCGGTACACCGGTCAACCTGCCGACAGTAACCAAAATGCATAGGGTGTGTCCCCATCGGCAGGCACCGATGAGCCTGCCAACAAAGACCAAAATTACTCTTTAAAAACCCCACCAGCAGGCACCGGTACACCCGTGGTGATGCCGACAGGGGTGTGACAGGGACACTTTTAGGGGTTTTTTGACCTTCGTGTTTAGAATTTGGTACTTGGACCCTTGATAGAGTTTTATGAAGATGAAATTGAGTTTCTTTGGAGTGTTGGATGTTAGTTGGGTTAGTTGGGTTAGTTGGTTTATATTAGAAAGTATTACTTATCATGTATTGGTATTTATGTAAGGATATCCGTGATGGCATCTGGCGGATTATTCATGTGTATGGGCACACGGATAGCTTCCGAAGGTGTTATCACTGAAAATCCTACTGATTGGTGGAAATGATACTTGTGATGGCTTCCGACAGATTATTCGTGTGTATGGGTGTACGGATAACTTCCAATGGATGTTATCCGCGGGAATCCTACTGATACATGAACAGAATAGCTCGTCCGGTAACAGGGCAGCGATGGATTGAACTAAATAGCTCGTCCGGTCAACTGGGCAGTGACGGATAGAGGTTTGAATTCTACTTTGTTTATGGATATTCGTCTTACAAAAGCTTCCCTAGGTTTAAATCCCTAAATGCAAATGGATAATCATCCTACAAAGGTCTCCATGGGATCATACCCTGACATGTAAGTGGAGAAATAGCTACGGGAATTGAGCTCGGTAGGATGAAAATCCTACAAAACCACGATGTACATGTGGGAGGTGAGGGTACGAGATATGGTGCAAGTGAGCAAGTATACCAAGTATGAATTAATTGAAAAACCGTCTGATCACCGGAATTCGCATTCATTAGCATTTATAATTGTGTGTTGCATTGATTGTGTTTTAATCATCATATCATTCATTCATTCATCATGTTTTCTGCGTTTTTTATGATATACTTCCTTCTTCTATTTGTTGTTTGTAATGTTCATGTAATGATGTCGATAATTGTTAAGACTTGGTTCATGAGGTGATGTTTCTGACTGTATTTCTCTTTTTAACTATGTCATGATATTGCTGTAATTGTGTTCTTGGATCATAATATTCCACGAGGATAGATGATAGAATTGATTCTTACTGGGTATTCCAAGCTCACACAACTTTTCATGTTACAGATTGAGATGTGATGTGGATGGACTTGGGCTAGTCACTGTTAATCATTTATTCTGTTATGAACAATATGTTAATGTTTTATGGATGATTTGGATGTAATAGAATTAAGTCAATTATTTAATTCCTTATTTGTGTTGAGGTTGTGACTCTTTTGAAGTCACTAGTGTTATGTAATCAGTTTTATTTAGCTTCCGATCTCTGATTTGATGTAATAAAGTTTTGCGCTATTAATTCAATGAAATTTTGGTAGAAAGATTTGTTGGTCAACCGCGTTCCTTAGTGGGAACTTGAAGGTCACACCTCGTGATCTGTGCCTCCCGCATAGGGATTCATGCTACGAGATCCGGGGTGTGACACCGAGCCATTCGAACTAAGTGATTTAGAGTGGCGGCAGGCACATTGATATGTGTTGTTCAATTGTGACAAGGTTGCTGACTATCGCGCGTCAGTCAATAAGAACACAATCACTTGTAACCAAGAACTGGTACAACTTATTTACATAGCTAATTGACATATATCATGTAAAAAATTTCAGACAACACCAGGACCAAATTAATATGATCAATTACAGAGCTCTTCCCCATGTACAATAGAGGATGCACAATGAAAAGTTCATTGATTGGTTCAAAAATGAGGTAAGTTGTTATCTTCCATCAAGCCGGTTTTTCACGCGGGATAGAATCTAGACTAATCAAGCCAACTGTGATTCACATTAGGTTAATTTGCTCTTAGAGAAAAATATTGAGGTACACGACGATGTCATCTCACTTGCCCACGATCCATCATCAATTGCAAAAATGTTCAAAGGTTACATCGTAAATGGGTATAGATTTCCTACTGTAGACAAGGAGATCGAACGGAAAAATTAGATTAGTGGAGTTGCGGTAACCTCGAGCACTACAAGTTATGCATCTGTAAGAGATAGAAACCCGATCGCAGGAGAAATTACATATTACGGTCGATTAACGGATATTGTAGAGCTGTCATACTTAGAGCGAATAAAGTTCATTATGTTCAAGTGTAAGTGGGCAGACGTGATGGCACAGGGACGAGGAATTAAGAAGGATGAGTCCGGGTTCATAGTTCTCAACTTTAACAGGTTGTTACCCGCGCTCCAAGGTACTGATGAACCCTATGTTTTAGCATCTCGAGCAGAACAAGTATTCTATGTTCAAAGCCCGAGTGAACCAGAGTGGCATGCTATAATAAAGACTAAACCTATGGACTTGTTCGACCTGGATGACGATTCTACTGGTGTTAATGCTGATTTTTTTAGAGAATGACCCATTTGTCGATCAACGCTTAGATAGCACGGATCATAACGGAGGTGGTGGTCTTAGTTGGGTAAGGGACGACGTGCTAGGAAAAACCATTAAAGATGGTGGTCTTGGACTGTTATCCACATCCCAACAATAGAATGAGCACAACACACCTCCTATTGAAGATGAAGAATTAACCGAAGATGAATCAGATTTTGATGAAGATGCTTACGAAAGCGTCTAATGTAATTGTCCCAGTGTATGTTGGTATGCGGATGGATCCCCTATTGTTCTGTATACAATCTAGACTGTCCTGGTATGAGATTTGTATGTTGACTGTGAAATAATTATCTGGGCAGTCCGGGTTGAGATTTATATGTCGAATAACTATCTGGACTGTCCCAGTATGGGATTTGAATGTGAAATAACTATCTGGACAGTTCGGGTTGAGATTTGTATGTTAAATAACTATCTGGACTATCCCGGTATAGGATTTGAATGTGAAATAGCAATCTGGACAGTCTCGGTATGGGATTTGTACGTGAAATAACTATCTAGAATATCCCGATATGAGATTTGTATGTGAAATAATTATTTGGACAGTCCAGGTTGAGATTTGTATGTTAAATAACTATCTGGACTATCCCGATATGGGATTTGAATGTGAAATAATTATTTGGACAGTCTGGGTTGAGATTTGTATGTTAAATAGCTATCTGGACTGTCCCTGTATGGGATTTGAATGTGACATAATTATCTGGACAGTCTGGGTTAAGATTTGTATGTTAAATAGCTATCAGGACAGTCCCGGTATGGGATTCGTATGTGAAATAACTATCTGGACTGTCCCAGTATGAGATTAGTTTGTGAAATAATTATTTGAACAGTCCGGGTTGAGATTTGTATGTTAAATAACTATCTAGACTATCCTGATATGGGATTTGTATGTTAAATAACTATCTGGACTGTCTCGGTTTGGGATTTGAATGTGAAATTACTATCTAGAGAGTTCGGGTTGAGATTTGTATGTTGAATAACTATCTGGACTGTCCCGGTATGGGATTTGAATGTGAAATAACTATTTGGACAGTCCGGGTTGAGATTTTTATGTTAAATAACTATCTGGACTATCCCGGTATAAAATTTGAATGTGAAATAGCTATCTGGACAGTCCCGGTATGGGATTTGTATGTGAAATAATTATTTGGACTGTCCTAGTATGAGATTTGTATGTGAAATAATTATCTGGGTAATCCGGGTTGAGATTTGTATGTTAAATAACTATCTGAACAGTCTCGGTATGGGATTTAAATGTGAAATATTTATCTGGACAGTTCGGGTTGAGATTTGTATGTTAAATAGCTATCTGAACAGCCATGGTATGGGATTTGTATGTGAAATAACTATCTAGACTGTCCCAGTTTGTATGTGAAATAGCATCTGGACAATCTCGGTATGGGATTTATATGTGAAATAACTATCTGGATTGTCCTGGTATGAGATTTATATGTGAAATCATTATTTGGACAGTCCGGGTTGAGATTTGTATGTTAAATAACTATCTAGACTGTCCCGGTATGGGATTTGTATGTTAAATAAATATCTGGATTGTCCTGGTATGGGATTTGAATGTGAAATAATTATCTGGACAGTCCGAATTGAGATTGGTATGTTAAATAATTATTTGGATAGTCTCGGTATGGAATTGTTATGTGAAATAACTATCTGGACTGTCCCGGTATGGGATTTGAATGTGACATAGCTATCTGGACAGTCCCAGTATGGGATTTGTATATGAAATTACTATCTGGACTGTCCCGGTATGAGATTTGTATGTGAAATAATTATCTAGACAGTCTGGGTTGAGATTTGTATGGGAAATAACTATTTGGACTATCCCGATGTGGGATTTAAATGTGAAATAACTATCTGGATAGTCTAGGGTGAGATTTGTATGTTAAATAGCTATCTGGACAGTCCCGGTATGAGATTTGTATGTGAAATAATTATCTGGACAGTCTGGGTTGAGATTTGTATGTTAAATAACTATATGAATTATCCCCGTATGGGATTTGTATGTTAAATAACTATCTGGACTGTCCCGGTATAGGATTTGTATGTAAAATAACTATCTTTTTTTTTTTTTTTTTCTGATCAGGGATGGGATACACTACATAATTAATTCTTATTGGTTGAAACCTGCTTACCTATATTTCTATGGGGGTGTTAGTAGGCCATCTCTGTCTTGCTTGATGTCATTTTATTGGCATGCTCTTCCTTAAATAACTCTATTATTGGCATGATTTGATTTACTATTGAAATCCACAAAACAATTTTAATTATAATGCAGAGAATGACATGATTTGGTTTAATTTGTATAATACTTTCCTTAATGCCTTTGCTTCACTAACTTTTCTAACATTTTGTTTTTGTTATCTTAAATCACAGATATGATAGACGGATCTTAGGATGATGCTGGGACCTCTACACAGCCACCCGCACCGAAGAGGACTCGCTCGAACCGGTGCTTGGACCTACGTCGACTGCCTCCAGGGCAGAAGATGTTGGTTCAATTAGATCATTATGGGGATCCTATTGGTGACAATGGAATCAAGTTGGAAACTATCTTGGTTTGTTAGCACGAGATGCACAATTGATCAAGTTGGATGTCCCAAACTGGAAAAACAATCACGCCGAGTGTGCATGACAATTAATAAATGTATAATTTTTCTACTTTCTTAAATATTGTAAGTTTGTTTATTTATTGAGAGTATGTAATTCCTCATTTTTCTTGATTTGTGCAATGTAGGAAAAATTTGACATCTGGGCTGACTGGTAAAAATATTCAATGGATTCCACAGACAAGAAATGGAGGGAATATAGGTCAAAGATCAAACGAAAAATATTTAACAAATTCCCCAATGATGCACGACGGTATGAACAGTGTCCCTATAACTGTCTAGAAGGACAGTGGTGTAACTTGATTGCCTTATGGAATTCCGATGGGCTAAGGTCTGATGTATTTACAATATTTTCTATTTCCTTATTATCATGGACTACTAATTACAATAAATAATAAACACCTATTACTTGTCAATTTATGTGATGTAGGAAAAGAGCAAAATAAGTAAAATCAATAGATCGAAGCAGCAACTCTTGCATACGTCTGGCTCAAAGAGCTTTGCTAGGGTGTGGGAGGAGGGGGTAAATTTCTCATGTTTAGTTATCTAGTATGTTAATAATTTCTTTTACACTTTTACATACTTGTAATTTGAGAAAATGTCTTTTTTTTTTTTCTAATAGTGGCTAAAGACTGGCCAAGTAGCTAGTCCCTCAGGCAGATATCTTCCCCAAGATACATACAAGCAAGAGTGGAACTCCCGTCTCTAATTTTGCAGCTTCCAAAATAGTAAGTGATCTCTTCATTTTGTTTTGTGTTCTAAAATGTGGGTGGGGGTGGGGGTGGGGGTGGGGGGATGATGCTGCTGCTGTTTACAGCAGCAAGGGAGGGAGGATTGGTGGGGCTGCTGCTGTTTGCAACAGCAGGGGGGTGGGGCTGATTTCAAAATTTCATTTGGGTCTTGTTTATTTGGGTCTTGTTTAAATTTAGTTAATTTTCCATGAGATGACTCCCATTAGGCTTCATTTGCAGTATGTGGAGGGAAAAGGAAAGAAGTTAGGAACTTCTGTTTTTTTGAGTTGATTTCCTCTAAATTAGATCTACTCGGACTTTAACTGATAATTGGAGGGAACTGAAGAAATTTGGCCATATGGTTTGTCTGTTTTTTTGGAGCAAGTTTCAAGTTGTCACTTCATTTTGTAGGTACTTTTTCTTTTGTTTCTTTTTTTATTTGTTTTTTTTTCATAGATGTAATCTGTGAGTACCTATCAAATTGTTTCGAAGGTGTCCTTTGAAATCTTTATCCAGGATTGCTTAAGATTTCTTTGTGTAACACTTGTGGTTGTGGGCTTGTTATACTTCTGGTATGAAGAACCCAATCAAGGAAAAGGACATGCCTCCAGATTAAATTCCGATTTGCCAATGGATGATAGCAAAACTGGACATTTTTTTTTTTTTTTTGTCTTTTGTTTGGGCTTTTGATAACATGCATAATTGATTAGTTTGTAGTTTAACATGTATACTTCACAGTTAAAGTTAGTGCGTGAAAAAGTTTTAATATGCATTACTAAACTACAGTTAGAAATATTTCTTCCAATGACAAACAACAGCCACACCAACAATGTGTCATATCCTAACTAGTTGGGGTTGGCGATATGAATTCTATTCTGCCATTTCAATTTGTCAAAAACCATATCTCCAGTCAAGTTCTGTGTATTTAAATCATTTCTATCTGATTCTATCCAGGTCATTTTTGGTCTTCTTCTCATACCTTTAGGACCTTTAATATGTACCCCTTATACCTTCTCACAGATGCCTCCCTAGATCATCAATTTGTACCCAAACTATCTAAACAAACTTACCTTTATCTCATCTCCTATTTAAATAACTCCTAGACACTCTCGCATGTGTTTAATCTTTACCATATTTTGAGCAATACTCATCGTATGGATGTTGTCTTTCTTTTTTTAGGCTTTGTATTCGTTGTTTTGATTGTTTACTACACTTTAGAATTGGTTCAAGTGGGAAAGTTGTACAATTGTGTTGATCTATAATGCTTAAAGGGATTGATGTATGCAATTTCTTTTGGGCTGTGTGTCTGAACAGTTGAAATCATACGTGAGAAGTTATTTCCTTGCATTCTTATGTTGATTAGGGTTGGGTTTGAATCTGGAAGGTCATTTATTTTTATGTTAATTAGTGTGTTAATGTTTCTTCATCTGGACTAAGCTTGAATGTGCGATCATTTATTTTCTGATATGTATTAGAATGGTAAAACTACTAGTCATCGGTGTTATTGTGATCAAGTATTTCTGTTTGGAAGAATATGCTCTGGTGTTGTAATTGGGTTTGTGGTTAAATATTTCTGTTTTTAATATTTTTTTTCTGTATGCATGCGGGTGGCGATGGAACAGGCAAGGGCGACACTGCCAGAGGGCTCGCAAGACAGCACCGACAGTGATGACGCCTATGCTCGGGTCATGGGATTCGAGAGGTGCGGCCGTGTTCGCGGGATGGGAATGGGACATACCCCATCCAGATTGTGGCCACATCCTCACGGGAGCTAAGAGAGCATGACTAGAGAGGCGGAGGTCGCTACCTTGCGATTCGGTCTAGAGGAGGTGAGTGCTCGGCTAGTTCAGAGGAATCAGGAGTTTGCTCAGCTATATGTTGTCCAGGCCGAGACGAGTGCTCATGTGGCTGAATTACAACGCTTAGTATTAAACCTGACTCGTCAGCAAGTAGAATCTATATCAACCTGTCTATAATCTTTAGTTATATTTGATATTTACTTTCATATACCCATGATAACTAAAACTAGTTTATATAATCTATATTGTAGGGTGGAGGAGATCAGCAGGGGCCTGGAGGTGTTGATGATGATGATCAGGTTCCATAGCAACTTTTGCTATCCATTCACAATCCCTATCGGCATTTGTATATATTTAGTTGGACATTTGTATATTAATGTAATAGACTTGAATTGTGTTTGTTATCACCTTATAAATGTTCTTGATCATAACTTGTGTGGTTCCATAGACTTGAATTGTGTTTATTTACAGATTTAAAAGACTTGAATTGTGTTTGTTCTTGTACAATTTAAATAGAATTGAATTGTGTTTATTTACACGTTCGTAATCTTGTAGAAATAAAGAAATTAATAAATAAAAACACAGACATTTAATGGCGGTCATGCATGACTGCCATTAAGTGGAATGACCAATGAACTGTTGTTTATACCCATCAAGATGTCAACCCATTCCTTGGCGGTCTAGTATAACTGTCGTCCATGATGATATTCCACGGCGGTCTAAACCGTCGCGGAATGACTCAGCTCATTCTCGGTGGTTCTGTGAGACCGTCGTGCATTCATGTATTCTACGACGGTCCAGACCGCCGATAAAAAGCAATTAAATGTTGTATATACCACTCTTTGACAGTGGTTTTTGACTGCCAAAGATGAGTCCTAATTGTTGGCGGTCTACTAAAACCATCGTCCGTACTACCGACAATTCCTTGCCCAACCAAGGATTTGTCAGGGGATTCCTTGACCACCGAGAAAGGTTTTGACGGCGGTCTTGAGACCTTTGGCGGCAGTTTTGGACCGCCGAGAAAAGCACTATCTTTTGTAGTGAAAGAATATATTCATGTTCGAAAATCAGAAACATTGATGATTAATACAATAAAATAAACAAACAAAAGTAGAAAGAAGACTGATGAACCAACAATGGTTATCTTAGCGGTCGTAATCCACCGGCAAGCTAGATTAACAACCGATTGGATTGAGAGTGATTCTCGGAGAAGGGAGTGAAGATTTGTCTAAGGTTGAGATCAGCAGACTTTAACTGGATTGATTGGTGAGTAGAGGGGCTAGCTCTAACGGCCATGACCCACCTACTGGTTAAAAGAGCCTCCAAGGCTGAGAGCAATGACTCCATGCAGAAAATGGCTGGTGAACAAGAGAAAAATCGAGCATTGTTGCTGCAATGGAAGCAACAAAGAGGACAAACGACCATGGGGTCTAAGTAACGCTGCATTGGTTGAGTGTTTATTTTGTTAAGGGCTTTGGAAACAGGATCTCTTTGGGTGTTTATAACCTTTCTTCGATCGATTAATCAACCGTTCAATTCGGTTACCATAACTGTTCCCACTTCTACAATGTACAGGCTTTCATTGATTGTGGCTTTGTCACGATCATATTCTCTCTTGGGCTAACACCTGGACCAGCGAGTATACCATACTCGTTGGTACTCCCTTGCTCCATGTGCCACTTTCTTGTTGGTTGATCAAGATAAGCATATATTCGTACAAACAAATACCATTCTCTTAAGAAAAACAGATGAAAATCTTTTGTGACTATGGACTGTATGAACCTTGTGTGAACCTCATACAAGGGCGTCATGTGTACATGGTCGTCACCGATTAATGTAGGAGCCGATTAAGGTAAAAACCGGTTTCTAGTCCATAAGTCTCTTAGGTGGCGTTTAGCATTGCTTCTATAAGCACTTAGTGCAACTTTTAGCTTATATAAGTACTTTTTAAATTTAAAAACGTGTTTGGCTGGGGTTTTGGATGTGTATCCATAATCACTAGAGGAAGGTTACCCATAAGGAGAAGCTGCTGAGAGCAACTTCTCCCAAGTGCTTATGCATAAGCTATTACAACGTAACCATGAACAGCTCGACCACCACCACCACAGCTTTTAGCTTATATAAGTACTTATTAAATTTAAAAAAGTATTTGGCTGGGATTTTGGATGTGTATCCATAATCACTAGAGGAAGGTTACCCATAAGGAGAAGCTGCTCTCAGCAGCTTCTCCCAAGTGCTTATGCATAAGCTATAACAACGTAACCATGAACAACTCCCCCACCCCCCCACCACCACCACCACCACCACCACCATCACCCCACCCCACCCCACCACACCACACCACACCACCACCACCACCACCCCCACCACTCCACCTCCACCACCCCTACCACCACCGCCACCACTCCACCTCCACCACCCCTATACGTGGTGCACTTCTATTAAGGGAACAGAGTTCCGGGGCATCACCTACTAATAACTACGAAGCCCATTATCTGAGACTGATAAAATGTGCAGAAAACAGAGCTCAGAAGCTTCAGAGGAATGGCTCCTAAGCCCAAAACAAAATCATAGAGTAGGGAGGTAACTAATAGCGGATAGAAGATTGGTTCTCTAAGTACTTATTGCAGCTTATAGCTTATATAAGCACGTTTAAAAATTAAATATGGGTTTGGTAGCGCTTATGGGTAAGTGCTTACCCATAAGCACTAGAGGAAGGGCTAACCATAAGGAGAGGCTCTTCAGAGGAGCTTCTCCCAAGCTGTTATGCGTTAAGTTATTTCACAAATTTAGTAATATTCTTAAAATACCTATTTTACCCCTAAACTTTTATAAGTACTTAAATAAATGTTATTTCTAAACGTTAATAATATTTTTATAATACCTATTTTACCTCTAAACTTTCATAAGCACTTAAACAAATGTATTTAACAAACGCTAACTTCTTCAAATAAGCAATTTATTGTTGCTGTGGATAAGTGCTCCCATTCAGCAACTTATCCAATGAGTGCTTATCCATAAGTACAAGCCAGGTCAAACGCAGCCTTAAGCTTTTTCTTTTCCTTTTTTCTTTTTATGGTAAATGGTTAAAACAATGTAGTATCCATTAGGGGTCTACTTGGATCGGTTAAATCCGAAACCGAACTGATCCAAGCCGAATTCGATTCAGATTGGATTGGGTTTTTTAAATATTTGGTTCGGTTTTGGTTTTGATATTATAAAACCGAATTAGATCAGTTTGGCTTTGGATTGAAGCCTTGTTACCAAACCAAACCGAAACCTAAACTCTAGTTGCAATTTGGGTTGGGGTGGGTTTAGAGTTTTCCATTTCAATTCGGTTCAACTTTCAGGTTGGGAACTTCTGTTTTCAATTTGGTTCAGTTCGGTTTCGGGTTAACATTCACCAATGTTGGTTTGGTCTTGGGTTGATGTTAACCCGAACCAAACCTAACCAAGTTGCATCCCTAGTATCCATCATTGCAGGTCTGGTTTGTTGGGTTTTAGGACCCAACGCATTTTAGCACATTGTAAAGGCTCATCATGTCGCTCATCTTTGCAATGACATAGCCCATTAATGTAGCAAGCAAACCAGTCTATTTGGGTCTAAAAGAGCAGGTTCAAGCTACACCATTGGTTACTGGACCTAACTAAATGAACTGGTACAAGTCCGAGCTCACATTAATTTTGTGTTCAAACATGGATACGTGACCCTCTCAAAACCAGGTCAGTGTCCTATGCAAACCAGGTCAGTGTCCTAGATGTTGAACATTAAAAAGGATCTGTTTATCTAAGTGAGTTGGCGAGCTTACGCCCGATTCAAAGTTGCTCAGGCATGGGCTGCATTTACAAACCACTTATTAATCAATGAGTAGGGCCTTGTCCTAAGATTGACAAACATGCATGCCCTGAACCCAAGTTGATTCAGCCATGTTTTATGCAGATTTGGACCTTCTTCCATTTAATTAAGGTTCCTTTTAATGGAATAGGATTCCATGGGCTATCTTGTGGGAAATTAAGAGTTCAACAGTAATGCTTTGTCTTAATTAGTAGAATCCTTTTGTTTTGGCATTCCAACATATACGGAAAACATATCTTGAATTAGCTTATATCCTTCCAAATCATTTTGGAAAACTCCTCTGATATATATATACACACTAGTTCTTTTATTTTTTATTTTTGTCATTTTAGGCTACTCACCTGCATATTTTTAACTAAAACCAACACAATTAAATTAGGGTTAACTCCACTTACACTCCTGAGGTTTCTGAAAAGCCACTTACACCCTCTGTTACTGACGTCCCATTAACGGTGTTAAAAAAATATGTGAATTTATCCTTTTAACCCTGTCTTTATTAACCCTTACTCTTAACACCACTACCACCCCACCACCTCCACCACCCCCACTACCACCACCACCACCACCATCGCCACCACCCCTACCCCCACTGCCACCAAACCACCACAACCGCCACCACCACCATCACCACGACCCCACCTTCACCACCACCACCACTACTACCACCACCACCCTATTGCCACTACCCAGTGTGCATCCCTTGCACCAAGTGATAGTGGTGGTGGGGTGGAGGATATAAATGTTTTTAATAGAAGGTATAAATTTTTTTTATGACTTTAGATAAGGGTAATATAGTAAAAAATATGAATGACATCATTTTGTTAATTTTAAAATAAAAAGTAAACAGATCGGGTGTCTTTGCAATACACTACAAACCTCATGGGTGTAAGTGGCGTTTCAGAAATCACAAGGGGTGTTTCTGCCTTTGTCAGAAACGTGAGGGGGTGTAAGTGGCGTTTCAGAAACCACAAGGGGTGTTTCTGCCTTTGTCAGAAACGTGAGGAGGTGTAAGTGGCGTTCCCTTAAATATATCAATGATTTGTACTCCTATATATATAGTTATTATTGATCTTTTTCTTTATATATATATATATATATATATATACTCGCTCATTCATCTCCCTTTGCTTTAACGTACGTATTGCCTTAGATGGATTAATATATTTATTGAACTGTTAGTTAGTAGTTACAGGTTAAGTAGGTTACTGAACCTGTAATTAAACTCACTAATAATAAAACCTTATCTTTCAGTTACATGACATCAAATTGATGGTTATGTTACTCAACCTGTAATTAAACCACCAATAAGATGTGCACTTTTCTATATTCTTATTACCTGTCTTGAAAAGTCTTAATTTAACTGTAATACAGTAACACAGAATGCTTTTGCCACCTAATTGGTGTATTAATTAATTGTCTTTAATTAAGTAAACACAAGTCGTAATCGTTTCACAGATTATGATTCATGGGAAAATGCTACCTAAACTCGCCCATATACTATATATATACCGTACTTTGCTCATGTGGCTCCCTATGATTGGTTATGTGTGTGAATCTGCAGGTCTTGTGTGGATTCAACACTCTAATCTATCACCTGGAGTGACGCACGAAGTGGCGTATACGAAAGTCTATTATTCCTCATGATTCGTTTCAGTCTTTCCCCGTCTTTGAAGGATTAAGTTCAAAGAAGAAGAAGAAACAGTGTTGTCCAGTCTTCAATATATTCCAAGCTTCTCCTACTATAAAACGGCAATATATTTTAAGCTGAGGAAGGCGCCATGAAATTGTCTCCATATACACTTTATTCAACGCATGCATGCCATGCGAGTAAAGTCTATTCTACTCTATATGTCGTATATATATATATATATGCTGTACACATAAACATACGTGTCCCCATTTACATAGGATGTATGAGGGCTCAAATAATCAAATGTACTTGAAGCCATAGTGAAGAAGATCTTTACTGTCCTAAGGAAGATCTCGTCCTACAAATACCAACTAAAAACTATCTTCAACAAACACCACTTGATATAGAACTCCCGGGCCCACCTAATTAAAAACTTTTTTGATCGACAGAAAAGATTAATACATCAACAATCAGTTTTAATATATGGGTCAGGATTTAAGACAATGGTGTTTGTTTATACACAGGATCTTTTTTTCATTAAAGCTTCAATTGAAAAAAAAAAAAAAAAAAAAACAAAAAGAGTATCAGATCAATTGAGATCTCAAAAAGCGCTCCATGCCTTCAAGCATATACAACATATATTGCATGGGATTGATGATCTTTCTTCTCTTTCTTTTTCCTTGTTTCCTTTCTCTATCTCCTTGCATTGCATCATCTATTTCTGACTAGCACTAGCTAACAAGCAGCCGATGGTTGCCGGGAATGAATAATGGAAGCTTTAGAGTAGGACAAGGAGATATTAGTTGTGGTGGTGACGGTGGTGGTGGTGGTGGTGTTGGTGGTGGGACCCTTGTCGAGTGCGCTGCTGGTGACCCGCTCGCAACTGGGGCACATGGACAGTGTCGATGCCGGAAGAGGCTGGCAAGTGTGGGGTGAGATTACGGTAGGTGGGCCGACCTTCATTGCTCTCAACTCCTCCACCTCCTTGTGTAGTCTCTTGTTCTGCTCCGTTAGTGACCCATACCATCTTTTCAAGTACTCGCATTCCATCTCCGTCTGTTTCAGCTTCGTCCTATTTCCATTACCAAATCACCAAAATAACCCTTTAACCTTTAAGAATTTAATAGGATAATCTTACAGAATCTGATTCCTTAATAATTTTACGGGGTGATGAGAATTACAAAAATGATCTAGTTGAGTGTTGTTATAACTGATATAGAATCAGATTCTACAATACTTAAAACTATACCATTAGTGATACCACTGCATGCACTTATATCAAATGGCAAGGGACAAAATTGTCATTCCAACTTGTCCAGAAAAGGGTTGAAACTTGAAAGACAACAATTTAGATAGAGAACGTACGTACCTGGCTCTACGGTTTTGAAACCAGACTTCAACTTGGCGTGTTCTTAGCTTCAGTTGAAAAGCCAAGGCCTCCTTTTCTTTCTGGAAAGAAAGAATCTCACACCATTAATAATAAAAGATAGTAAGCGATAGAGAGATTTCCTAGTAATAAGCAAGAGACTACTTACAGGGTTCAAGGTGTGGTTTTGTCTGAAGCTCTCCTCAAGGAAACGAGACTGCTCCTTTGTGAGTCTCAGCTTCTTACGAGGAGGGCCATCAACCCCACTAACAACTCCAGAACCAGCACAAACGCCGACGCCTCCAGAACCATCGGCGCTCTCTTCTTCATCTTCTATGCTTCCTGTCGTCCAGTCCTCTTCTGTGCATGGAGGTACTTGATTTATGTCCAAATCTCTCATCATGCAACCACCTTATATATGTTTCCCAAAAAATATCAGAAAAATAAAAAATATTTAAAAAGAAAAAAAGCCTGGCATAAACCGATTCATCGAATGAAGGAAAGAAAAAACTGAGAAAAACGAGAAACTTAAATATTGACCAGAAACTCTGAAAGATAAAAAAGAGGGGAGCATCAGATAAAAGAAAAATAATAATGAGATGAGAAGTAAAGGGGGTAAAGTTAAATTAGTGAAGAAAGGAAACGTATTATTAGTAATTTTGAAGAAAATCAGAAAAGAATTGATACATGAAACTGTTGAAGAAATAATAATCTAGAAAGATTATGGAAAATGGAAAAAGGATATAAAGTTAGGGATAAGCTCAAACAGAAAGGCAGTAGAGAATTCAGCTATTCAAAATTCAAAGAACAAAACATTCAAAGGAGGAAAGAGGGAAAGAAATTATCAAATTTATAGCTTACAGACATCAAAGTCATAGACAACTAATTCAAACGAAAAAAAAATGCAAAAATCAAATAAAATACAGAAACTGAAGAACATAAAAACCCCAGAACAAAAACTAAATCAAATACGATTATTATGGAGAAACCACAGCACATAAATTTCCCTAAAAAAATATAGAGGAAAGAGATAGAGGAGCAAAAGAAAAAAAAAAAAAAAAGACTACGACTTACCGGAAGGAGGAAGAGAAGAATATGAAGAGATTCCGGGAATAGACATAGTCAGCTCCAAGCACGAAGGGCTCGTCGGCAAAACCGCCATGAAGGTTGCAGAGGGAAGAATAAAAGAGCGATGAAAATAGAAGTACAAAAGAGAGGGTGAAATGGCGAAAGGCAAGAGAGGGTGAAATAAATAGAGGCGTCAGAGAAGAAAACCTGGTTGTGCTTCTCTAGGGTTTTGACTTTTGACTGCTTAGTCATGTCAAACGTCTCTGACGGTCAGATGTTGGACACGTGTCACGTGCACTGAATTACTGTAGGAGAATAGCCGGCAGGTTTCCCGTTTTGGAGATGCTGAGTCCGCTTGTCGGTTCACAGGTCGGCGGGCGAAATCATTGGAACCCTCCGATTTAGATGTGAACTGGAAAACAAAATGATAACGTGTATCTCCTTTCATCCTTTTCCCTGTAACTCCACTTAATCAGTGGATCATGACGAATAAAAGGACTCTGATGACGTCAAATCAAAGGGCCAGTTTTAGTTTGTGCGTCAGAAGGTGTATTCACGAAGATAGATCTTCGATGCTGTGTATAATTTGTGAAGATTAAAGGAAGCGTTCCAAGGTTGTATTGGGTTGGTGAAACGGTAACGCTTTCTAGGTAAAAGATGTTATGGTGTATGATAATACAATCAAGAAGCTTGTAGATCCAATTAAATCTGGCCATCAAAATCCAACATAAAGATTGAAGAGAAAAAGACAAAGTTAATGATCTATCCATCTAGGATTCTCTGATTTCATTTTGATTTACTTCTGAGCTTTTCTCTCTCACACAATTCTTCTTTGACTCTTCATTATTTCTGGTAAGAGACTTTTCATTATGTTTATGAGAAAAAGCTGGCTACATATCGTCTACAACAAAATACTGCAACAAATCTTACGGCAAGACATGTGATTGGCTTCTTTATATTTTCAAATGATTTTGTTGTAAAATGTTATATTTTTAATACAAGCCAATCAAAATCTTGTTGTAGGAAAAGCTGCACCAAAATGTTGTAGACATACGTGCCTGTCTACATCTTATTGGTCTCACTATAATCAATCAAGACCGCTTGATACATGTGCTTAACAATTCCTAAATGATGTAAGTGCACCAAGTTGAAGATACTTATGATTTAATATAAGTTAGCCAAGCTGAGAGTTGTGCTCAACACGACATGACCAACTTATATACAACCGATTAAATAATTAATTATTTGTTTGTATGAGATTTCTAATGTTTGTTGTAGAAGAGATCTCCATCCCAAGTGAGAGCTCGTTAAAGGAAGTTTTGAAGATCTTCCAAGCGTGATGGCTAAAGGCGTATGTGTCGTCAACAGTTGTGTCAAATCCCAACACGTCGATTTTTGGTTCAACGATGTCAAACAATAATAAGATGCTATTTTATGAGTTGACCATTAATGAGTTATGCATTCTACTATTTAATACAGATAAAAGCGATAGTGACATTTGTCATCACTTTAGAGATTCTTCTTAGTCTATATAAAGATTATATAAAAAAAACTTAGATAAAGGAGAGGGGTGGGGGGAGTCAGGAGAAACAGACACTTGAGAGAGTGGGCATAATATTTGTGAAAATATTCATATTTAAAATATTGTTATAAAAAATTTCGATGAAAGAAAATTGAGAAAACTTGTGAGAATTAACTCTTGAGGTGATACAGACTCGAATTATAGCCTATCTTCTACGCCTTTCTGACCCTCTATAATACTCAATTCGAACAAATATCTTGATTTAAAAACAAGTGGGACAAATATCTTGATTTAAAAACCCGTGGGAAGAAACAAACATATTTAACGAACTCGAATAGTGTTGTTCATCACAACACAAAATTTTGCTAATAGTAACCAGGACATAAATTTAATTTCCGCTAGGATATTATTAAGTGATGGCATGAAAGTATATAGAAAAGCCAAAGTGGATGAGTAGAATCTGTACGGCGCTGATATGGGATTTACATCAGTTACCTTTTATATATTTGGTCGTCGACATCTTTATTTAACTTACGCACGCTTATCCTGTCTTCTTTTATTTTTAATCCCCAAAATTCCATTAAAATTCCCAGCTTTTGTGCAGCAATCGTAGAAAACCAAAACATGTTCTTCTCAAGACGGGTCCCACCAAGTGAACGGTTTGGATTAATACTTATCTGAGTAATATGTACGAGTTGGTATGGTTCTCTCAAAAAGTTCCGGTATGGATGATGACGAGTATCGATGCAATGAAAAAAGAAATATCTCCCCGTGCTGAGGACGCAGTGTTGCTAGTCATAGACACGGTCAGAAACGCAACTTCCCAAAGAACACATTGATTAGCGGCAACAAAAGGACGTAGGGTCCACATGATGATGGGGTAGGAAACATCGTGAGCTGAAGGGCCCACCTTCTGATGATTAAGCGGAGAGCAAGTGGGACCCTCTTGTCGAGTTGTGTTCTCGCAGTTGATGTTGCTCTGTTGTGATTCCGTGCACCGACGGTGTGATGTGATCTCAGTGGTGGACAGCTAGGGCAGCGCTTTGTTCCCGTATGCCCACTTGGGTGACCAAATGTAGAACGGCTTTTACGTATGTAATGGGCGAGAATGGGAGTCACACACGGGCGAAAAAAGGTATGATTTCATGAGCGAGTGATTTACGGCAGGCACAGCAAGAGATCATATTTTGCAAACCAAGGACACACTGATGATGATGCCCGTCTGATTAATCTTTTAGACTAAGTGTCATGATCTTAATGAAAAACAATTGATATAATAAGATATGATATATCTTCCCAATAAATTATAGGTGTTAACTTTAAAGGGATGTTCACGAAATCGTATGGTAACCTTACAAATGACAATTTTTTCCTCTAATTAAATTTTTAACATTTTTTTATCATGTAAGAATTCATTTTTTGAGAACTTATCTCTTTAAAATAGAACAATCATTTTATCACTAACCATTTTAAGATAATCAATTCGTCAATGAGTTAGTCTCCCTCAAAAGATGTGATCATTGGTGTGTCCCCCTCAAAAGAGATGGTTATGAGTTTGTCCCCCTCAAAAGACTTGATGAAAATGCTTTAAACTTCGAAGGAATTCCTACAAAAAGACTTACACAGGAAAACATATATTATATCTCGAGGGAAATACCCTCAGATAACATCTCTTTACACAGACTCTATGTCAAGTCTTGAAATTCGGATCACATCGATATGCGTGCAATCACATATCTTGAGGGCACAAATTCTTTTGCACAGAAGGTGCGATGGAGCTAATACACCTAAACATAATACTGCAACAAAAGATTAACTCATAAAAATGTGAGTTAACTAAAACTTTTCTAATCAAATAAATTGAGAGAATGAATAATCAATTGGTTCTAAATAGTAAATCAAAATAATTAACTAGAATGAAACTACGGCCTACCAAAGGATGCTAATATAATAAACAAATCCGAGATAACCCGAACTAAGGTTTACAATTCAAACAAAAATAAACCAAAGTCTAAGAATTAATAATCTATACTCTCAAACTATAGCTATAAACTAAATACCATGAAGTCAGCCGCAATGCCTTGTCATCTTGTCGTTAGATCACGCGGCGGACATGAAATATAAAGTCTCATGAAGGGTTAGCTCACAGTTAGTAGATGCACACTAACAACTGGCCCTTCACACATAAACACACATAGAGTGATCAACTTTTCATGTTACTACACAGTCATATTATTCAACAGATATTCACATGTTATTCCAAACATAACATTCTCATTCACATAGAATATATCATGAAATCATTATCGGTCATATAGAAATTCTATAATAATCTATCATATTAACTCTTATGATTTAATGCATACATAATAATATGCGCACTGCATAGAGTGACGTACATCACATACCACGTCCAATAGCATATCAACATGTCATGGTACACTCATGTAAGACCATCAATAACGGGGCGGTAACCCACAATTTCATAAAATGTGACGACATGTAAACTACCATCTCTAATGATATGTACATGCAAACATCAACATAATATGAACCCTCGTTTTTTATTTCATTACCAAGTCGTCAACATATTCTTCAACTTATCTATATATCATATCATGGAATATGGTTGTCATGATTCTCGGATAAGTAGCACCAGCATTATTAAATCCAAAGGGCATGAAAGTATAATAGAAATGCCCCTTTGCCTCCTAAAAGCCGTTTTGGTGGTCTCTTCGGTAGCCATCTTGATTTCATTGTATCTGTTAAACCCATCCATAAATGAGAACGTTTGGTTGTAGGTTGTGGCATCAACCAGCAAATCAATGTTAGGTAGAAGAAATTTATCTTTCGGGCACGCCTTGTTAAGATCTATGTAATCTACACATCCTAATTTGTCCATTTTTCTTCTTAATGGGGACTATATTGGTCAAACATTCTGGGTGTTGTATGGGAGCTATGAAATTAACTCTTAACAACCTCTCCACTTCCTCCTTTATTTTTAATTCTATATCTGAATGGAATTTCATTTGCGATTGTTTCACCGGTTTGGCCAAAGCGTTGACATTAAGGCAATGAGTGAGTAATTTCTTATCCAGTTCCAACATTTCATCATAATTTCGTGCGAAAACATAGTAGTATTCGTGGAGCAACCGTATAATCTTTTCCTTCTCTTCTGGGTCAAGTGAGGAACTGATGAATACCGGTATGCGATTTTCTTCATCGTCGAGATTTATCTCTTCCAATTTTTTCTCTATTACTTTATTTATGCCTTGCAGCTGTTCCGGAGCTTCCTTGATTTGTCAACTCCTTTTCGGGCTCCTTTATTTTCATAACTATATCAGGTTCATTTTGTTCGTCCTTATCGAGGAAGGATTCTTTCCGCTGAACCGAAGAACTTTTAGCCTTCCCCTTTTATTTCTATATGTGAGAAACCATTATGCCATCGGACCTTATGACCTTCACACATTTAGGTTTATCCTTGTGGTGACTCTTTATCCTCTTTAGCGCCTTCTTTGACGCTTTTAATTTAAATTTAACCGATGATTCTTCGAATACATCCTAATTAGGCAAGGGGATTGCCCTTGTTAGAGAAATGTATGTTTCTCAATTTTTCAACAATATCTTCAAAGAACGTTTCTTCCATGATCTGTTGTTCTTTTCGCGCAAACTATGCTTTGGTGACCAATATCCTTATAGGACATCCTTTCGATTTGGCTTTGACACAATGATGTATCGTCAAGGGAACAACATCATAGTCATGTATCCATTGTCTTCTTAGCAATATATGGTAGACAGTTTATGCTTCAATAATGTGCATAGGGTGCATACCTTTTAGGGCCCAGTTTCGATATTCATCATTGCATATTCAAGTGTTTGTTGCTTTGAATTATGAATCTTGATATTGTTTGGACTTCTCGAACTATCCTTCTAGTAGAGAAACCCACCGCTTGCAGAGTTTTGCATGAGATGAGATTGAGTGATGCTCCACCATCAATAAAAGCCCAGTTTAGTTTCTTTCCATTTATCCATGCTGTCACATACAAAGATTTGTTGTGGCACACCTTGTCTAGTATATCCTATTCCAAGAAGGTGATAGTGTCCATCAACTAGTTGTATTCTCGCGATAGATCTCATGTCACTTCAAAGCACTTTTTGTCATATTCTCTGTATCGCCCTTGTCATTTTACTCGGGCTATCTGGCTGAATCTCATTTTGTTTACGAATTTGTTGAATTTTACATTCTGCAAAATTCACTACAAAACACAGGATTTTTGTCGGCAAACCGCTGACAAAGGTCTCCAAACCGCCGCCCATTCCTTTGTCAGCGATTAGGGAGACCCCTGCCCTATGATGCCTGGCCGGGAAAAGAATTTTCGGCGGACAGGACAGTGGTTTAACTGAACCGACGACAATTGATAGGAATATCTTCAGCAGTCCGAAACCACTGTTAAAGCGTTTATTCATAATTTATATATGCCTTTCAGCAGTCCAAAACACCGTAGATTATGACATTAGTGGCATTTTTCGGAACCGCTGTGATACAATAAAACAATTATCGGCGATCCAAAACCGTTGTTAAATAGTTTATTAATAATTTAGATTGGTCTTTTATCGACGTTCATGACCGCCAAGGAATATTGGATTTAACGACAGTCTTATAACGGCGGTCTTATAAGGCCGCCGTTAAATGTCTGTGTTTTTTTTTTATAGAATTTCCCTATGTCTACAAGATTACGAACCTGCAAATAAATACAATATGAAACTTGTAGAAGAACAAATACAATTCAGGCAAAGTAAACTAGCTTCCATACCCAAAGAACCATTCACTTAGCAATATCTATTTCACATCACTTAATAACCTCAAAAGAAATATAAAACAAAAGAAGAAGAAATAAAATAAGTCAATCAAGAGTATAGCTACAAAATAAATTGCTAGGCACGCTCCTAAGGCTTTGGCTTGATAGTCCTCTAGTTTGGGGCATCCAACCTGAACAACTGTGCATCCCGCCACTAGCAAACCAATATAGGTTGCCAACTTTACCCCAGCCTCGCCAATAAGAACCCCGTAATGATCTAACTGGACCATCATCTTCTGCCCTGGAGGCAGTTGATGTAGGTCCAGGCATTGGGTCGGGCCTCGAACCCTCCTCGGTGCGGGTGGCTGTGAAGTCCCAACATCAACCTGGGATCCGTCAATCATATCTAAGATTTAAGATAACATAAAAAAACATGTTAGAAAAGTTAGTGAAGCAAAAGATTAACATTCAAAATCCATACTGGGCCAGTCCAGATAATTATTTAACATTCAAATTTCCTACAGGATTAGTCAGTTCAGATAATTATTTAACATTAAAAATTCATATCGAGTTAGTCCAGATAATTATTTAACATTAAAAATTCATATCGAGTCAGTCCAAACAGTTATTTAACATACAAATCTCATACCCGAACTATCCAAATAATTGTTTAACATTCAAAATTCATATCGGGTCAGTCCATATAATTATTTAACATTCAAAATTCGTATCGGGTCAGTCTAGATAATTATTTAACATACAAAATTCATATCGGGTCAGTCCAGATAATTATTTAACATTCAAAATTCATATCGGGTCAGTCCATACAGTTATTTAATATACAAATCTCATACCTAGACTGTCCAGATAATTATTTAACATGCAAAATTCATATCGGGTCAGTCCAGATAATTATTTAACATTCAAAATTCATATCGAGTCAGTCTAGGCAGTTATCTAACATACAAATCTCATACCCTGACTGTCCAGATAATTATTTAACATTCAAATTTCATACCGGGTCACTCCAGATAATTATTTAACATTCAAAATTCATATCGGGTCAGTTTAGATAATTATTTAACATTCAAATTTCATAGCAGGTCAACCCAGATAATTATTTAATATACAATATACATTGGAACAATTACCTTAAGCGCTTTCGAAAGCATTTTCATCAAAATCCGATTCATCTTCTGTTGATTCTTCAACTTCAATTAATTCTTTATCTTCAATAGGAGGTGTGTTGTGCTCATTCCGTTGTTGGGATGTAGGTAAATGTCCAAGACCATCGCCTTCAACGGTTTGTCCTGGCACGTCCTCCCTCACCCAACTAAGACCAGCATCTCCATGTTGTTTCGTGCTATTTAAGTGTTGATCCACAAATCACTCATTCTCTAAAAAATCAGCATTTACACCAGTATAATCGCCATCCATGTTGAATAAGTCCCTAGGTTTAGTCTTTATTACAGCATGCCACTCTGGTTCAATGGGGTCTTGAACATAGAACACTTGTTCTGCTTGAGATGCTAAAACATAGGCTTCATCAGTCCCTTGGAGCGCGGGTAACAACCTGTTAAAGTTGACAAATGTGAACGTGAACTCATCTTTCTTAATTCCTCGTCCCTGTGCCATCACATCTGCCCACTCACACTTGAACATAATGAACTTTAATCGTTCTGAGTATGACAACTCTACAATATCCGTTAATTGACCGTAATATGTAATTTCTCCTGCAATCGGGTTTTTGTCTCTTACAGATGCATAACTTGTAGTGCTTGCGGTTACTGCAACTCCATTATTTTGATTTTTTTGTCCGATCTCCTTATTTATAGTATGGAATCTATACTCATTTACGATGTAACCTTTGAACCTCTTTGCAATTGATGATGGACCGTGGGCAAGTGAGATGACATCGTCGGGTATCTGAATATATGTCTCTAAGAGAAAATTAACCTGATGTGAATCAAAGTTGGCTCGATTAGTTTAGATTCCATCCCGCGTGAAAAACAGGCTTGATGGAAGATAACAACTTACCTCATTTTTGAACCAGTTAATAAACTTTTCATTGTACATCCTCTGTTGTACATGGGGACGGGCTTTGTAATTGATTATATTAATTTTTTCCTGGTGTTGCCTGAAATTTTTGGATGATATATGTCAATTAGCTATGTAAATATATTGTATCAGTTCTAGGTTACAAGTGATTGTGTTCTTATTGGCTTACACGCGATAGTCAGCAACCTTGTCACAATTGAACAACACATAGCGATGTGCCTGCCGCCACTCTAAATCACTTAGTTCAATGGCTCGGCACCACCAATTGCTCTATCATCGTAGTTCTTTTTAGGTCGATTGAACCTCATTTCGATGTTCGATAAATACCTTGAGCAAAATGTTAGGCATTCTTCTGCTACATAACCTTCAGCAATAGATCCTTCTGGTTTAGTTCGATTACGCACATAAGGCCTCAGTTTGTACAGATACCTATAGACACAATTACTCATTACACATGTTTAGAATAGAATTTAAACACGTGTTAGTGCATCTTGTAATATTTTAGAAATATACTTTTCAATGGGATACATCCATCGGTGCTATACAGATCCACCCAGCCTTTCCTCTCTAGCTAGATGGATTGGCAAATGCACCATAACGTCGAAGAATGCAGGTGGGAATATCATCTCTAAATGACATAATGTAATGGCAATGTGTTCCTCAAGTCGGGTCATACCTTGCTCTCGAAAGATTTTCGAACACAATTCTCGGAAGAAGTTGTACAACTCTACTATGATAGAACTAACATTTTTTGGCAATGACCTCCTCACAGCAATTGGCAAGAATTGTTGCATTATTACATAGGAGTCGTGGCTCTTCAGTCCCAATATTTTACGGTCTCTCACACTGACACACCTTGTAATACTTGAAGAATAATCATTTAGACCTTTCACGTTCTTCAAGATAGTACAAAACCTTTATTTCTTGACCCTGTTGATGGAGGAACACGCAGGTGGCAAGATAACTTTGCCTACGCCATGTAGGACCCGTGGGTGTAATTGCTTCCTCACGCCCATCTTTACCAAGTCTAAATGAGCATTTAGATTATCCTTCGACTTGTCATCAATGTCTAACAATGTACCAAAGACATTATCACAAACATGTTTCTCGATATGCATGACATCCAAAGTATGCATTAATAAATTATGCTTTCAATATGGCAACTCAAAGAAAATGCTCTTCTTCTTCCAGTTATATGGCATATCGTCATCCCTTCTTTCTCGTGATCTTTTTCTCTCAGTTGTCTTCCCAAAAATGAAGCCAGTACCCTCCAGTTGTTTCAATACATCCAACCCAAAAAATGGTGTAGGTGCATATCTGGACTTAATAGTTGTAAGAACCTGAATAATCACCCTAATAAATTAAGATTAGAATTCAGGTTTAATTTAAAATTAATAAAATTAACTCACTAATAGGCAAGATTAGTTCTCACCTAAGCCTTAATCTCAGGAAGTTAAAACACATTAGGTATCACCTTGGACCTCGAGACATCAGGAAGAATTATATATTTTAGGTAGCAAGCCCAATTAGTCAGCAGAGACCTTAGAGATTAATTTAAAATAAAATAATTAGACTAAATAATAAATCATATTCGACAACTCTAGGGATCCACCCCAGACCGACCAGTAAAAGACCTCTAGGAGAAGTTGATTTGGTGACCAATTGAAAATGTAGGATCAAAAACCCCGTTTTGCCCCTACTACTAAACCTATTTCCAACTTAACCTGTAAAACCTATGAGCCTTAGATCATTTTCAGCATTTTTCGTCTTCTTCTTCTTCTTCCTCTTTTCTCTTCTCTTGGAGCTTTGAAGCACATAGGAGACCATTGGAGATCGCGGAGACACGGCAGATCAACCCCGACACAATTCCGGCAACACCCCAAGTTGAGTATCCTCTCTTTGAAGTTGTATTTAGTTGTGTTTTTGCATTGTGACCTAGGAGAAGGGTTAATTGTTGTATGCCCACCTTCTCCTTAGGATTTCAACATAGATTCATGCTGTAAGTGGTAACCTTAAACCCCTGACCTCTATAATTGACTTGAAATGTGGAAAACCAAACCCTAAGTGGAGAAAAGAGTGAGAATACCCCAAATCTCCACTATAGACCAACTAAATTAAAAAACAAAGCAAAATTGAACCTTCCTAGGAGTGTGAACAACCTCCCTGTGAAATTTCAGTTCATTTGGACCTTTCATGGGCTTATTTGGGTTCTTTGGTTTTGTCGCCGAAGACAGCCTAGGCGAGCATAAGAGGTCGCCAAACCAAACTTGTGAATAAACTGAGTTTACTTCTTGTCTATTGAGACTCATTTGGACCAAACCCGAAGGTGCCAAACTATTTGGCACACTTTTGCACTTTTCGGCACGCCGAAGGGTCATTGAGCACCCCGCCAAGCAGCTCCCTAGGTCCAATTTGAGTGATTCAAATGGGAGCGCGTGTATCATGACTAACCACACGTGTTTGGCCTATTTCCAGAACAAATAGACTTACAATGTAAAATTCGACCCCTCAACCCGAAAGTTGGATTTTCTAAACTTGGCCGAGCAATAGGAGATTTTGGGAAAACAAGTGTGTATGGCCCCAAAACACTCCTATTAGCTCTGTACCGTCATATTACATATGTTTGAATGCTAATGGTAGTTGTGGTGAAGTAATAACCTTCATTTGTGAAAAGGCATTATTGAGGTACTTCTTGCATAGTTCCTTTGGGTATATGATTGGCTTAGGCATCCTGATGCCTTGTAGACATATTTATGATGAATGGATCATGTTTAAATGTTCTAACATGTTGATGTGGAGTTTGGTGCCTGTGTGCCCTACTGGTCTTACCTCATTTTCCTATGAGAATATAACTGCTCTGCTTTCCTTATAGTATCATAAATATAGATTTACTAGTTGCTTGCGCACTTTGAGTTACTTGGTAGAGTAGATTATGGGACTGTGCCCATATATTTGATGATTTGAATATATGTTTGTGAAACATTGTATGTTGCATTAATAAATGGATTTAAATATGGATGTTGCATATGGACCTTTCGGCTGTGATAGCCTAGTCTAATACCCCACATGATACCCTCGGGTTTAGACTAACACACGAGATATTTGACTTGGTAGCCGCTATAGTCCTATGAGAGGACCCCTGTTTTCGTACTCTAGCTAAGAGTGAACCCACATAGGGAGGACTCCACATTCTTAAGGGATGATGGTTACCCAAGGATCTTCACGTTGGTGTAAGCTTGGAAGATGGTGAACTATCCCAAGGATCCGCACGTTGGTGTAAGCTTGTGACAGTGAGACCATGTTATTCTTTCTGTTGGATTTTGAATATGTAAGATTTCCTGAAGGAATTAACATGTGGATGTGAGCTTTGGCCACGGGCCCGTGATAAAAAATAAGTGGGGGGATTGTGCCTCCTAGGTTGAAAGCCCTTAAAACTATGTTGAACACATAGAATAATCCTATCCCTTAGTTCATTCGTACGGGGGATGATTTCAAGTTGCTGGAATATCTTGGGGCGCATTCAGATCACAAGGACACCTTGGATAGAGATTGGGATCACGTGGGAACTTACGATATTTCATCTTCTATACAGCGTTTGCATTTCACTTGCATTTGCATATCCTTGTTGATATTAGTGTGAGAGCCTTGTGCATGAAATACTTGGCATAATTTTCATATAAATCAATGCATATAGTTGTAGGGTTATTGACTACTGAGATATACTCTGTGAGAATGGGAGAGAACTTCATAATTGTGTATACTTATAATTAAACCTCCACACTGTTCACCACTAGCACGTATGCTGTTTATTACACATTGTACACTTATCGCACTTTTCTCGTAATGTTGGAACATGAGTGAATACACTTCATTGAAGGTTTACTCGTTATAGCTTCTAGCTTATTTGTGTTGTTTATATTTCAGGTTCAGGAGCTTAGACGCGAAGAGAGAGACTGGATTGGGTAGCGCACTCTAGTAGAATCATTGAAATAGTCTAGGAGTAGACTTTTATTTTCTTAGATTTGGTTTATTTCAGCTTCGATAGTATTAGTTACTTATATCTTACTAGAACTGATATAAACTTCCGCTTACGTTTTGACCATTGTTTTCCACACTCGTAGAAATATGGGGTGAAGGTTGCGAATAAATCAGAAAACCTCTGAAATTGAGAATTTCTGGTTTGGTTCATGGCAATAGTACCGTCAAAAGATTGTTTACGTCAAAATCTGTGATCAGCTCATATGAATTGACGATTCCCCATGTAACATTGCTTCCTTCCCTTAGATAAATATCGGCTACATGTATCTTTGTGGCATGAAGGGCATTCAAGATTTCCTTTTGTGCTCCAACCTAACAAAATGGCATAACCTGGAATGTCACTGATGGTCTAGAGCAACGCCGCACGCATCGTAAATGTCTCATTTTTCGATGTATCATAAGTTTCTATTCCTACTTCCCATAACTCCTTCAGCTCTTCTATCAAATACCTCAAGTACACGTCCATATCATTTCCAAGCCCCGAAGGGCCAGGGATAAGCAAGGACAATATCATATTAGGCTGCTTCATACACAACCAGGGTGACAAGTTATATGGTACTAGAACGACCAGCCAGGTACTATGCACAATACTCATTGCCCTGAATGGATTGAAGCCGTTACTCGCTAACCCCATGCGAATATTGCGAGGATCTGCCGCATAACTTGGATTCTTGAGGTCAAGATCTTGCCAAGTAGGTGAATCCGCAGGATGTCCTAAAACCCCTATAGTACGACTGTCACTATGCCTCCTCATGTCTGCAACGGTTTTGGATGCACTACAAAACACGGGGGATTTAGCGGTAGTTTTTATCGGTGGTCTTTCTCGACCGCCGAGAAATATATATTACCTCGACGGTCAAATAAGAGCGTCGATGTTTTGGGACATATGATGGCAGGCTGTAAAATGACCATTGACATAAGGTCCCCGCAAAGCACCCCCTTTCTTGCGTTTTGGAATATTTTGGTGGTATCCTGTCCATTGACGGTGGACTTGTTTAGACCGCCGATATAAGTCTATTTATGGTCGGCAGTCTTTAAGAGACCGTCGACAAATTTGTTTTTTTTAACATCCGCGAGAAATCCCTTTCTCATTCCCCCATGTTCTTCTCTGCGTTCCCTCTCAATCTCTTCTTTCGATTTTGCTCCCAATCTCTCCTCTCGATTTGCTCTCAACCTCCCTCTCAATTTGCTCTCAATCTCCCTCTCGATTTACTCTCTCTCCCTCACTTTCCCCTCTCTCTCGGTGTTCGTCGCTACTACATTCTTCGTCCCTCTTAATCGTCGTCACCGTGGCTAGTCTCATTAAGAACGATTTCAGGTAACTTCTTATTAGTTTCTACGTCTCTATGGTTTCTGGTTCTACTTAAACCCCAACCCTAACAATAGTTCTTCACTTTTCTTTTATTCCACCGATTGCGTTCCTCCCAAATTCTTTATTATACTGAAATTCCATTTCTAATCTCCAGTTGTTGTATTATTCTACGTGAAACTCAAGGAGATCAAGAACTCGTTGAGCTTTGCGACTGAAAGTACAGGGTGGGTCTTCCTCTCAAACAGTTATCTACTAAGGATTAAAATGGCGATTGAGTAGTTTTAGCTGCTAAAATTTTAAAATATTTGATTCTTTTCTTCTTAGGAAATTGCTGTAATTATGATGTGGATATGCTTCAAAACGTATATATACACACACATACACATGTATAATATGATTTTGATATTTTTTTCATGCATATTTTGGTTGGCATTGCTCTGTTTTAAATCAGTCAAAATCTAATGACATTTATTCTATTCCTAGATTATACATGCACACATAGGTAAACACATGTTACATGCAAATGTATTTCTTGTTTGTGATGTAATATGAAGTCTATATTTTCAGTCTTAGAATTCAATAATTTGAATCCAAATATCATATAGGTGGAAGGCCAAAAATACATAGTCAATTGATACCGAGCAAAGATATTCATAGTAAAGAGGTCATGGACCTCAAACCTATAAGGGGAGCTTCCTAAGATCTGTTGAACAACTCAAAACTATATCTCATAGTTTTATGTCTTAGTACAAATTGGATGGTATATGTATTGAGATGTAAGTCTCTAAGTAGAATCAGATTTAAATTAATTAAATGGGAAAACTGAAATGTTTTCTCTTTTAATTAATTTGTCTTTCAGAGTCTTTTCTCTAGTGGATGGCTAGGATACATTTGACTAAGAAGCTATAGGTTGATTGTTTTTGTTGGTTTGTTTTGTTGTAAAGATAAGCCTTCTGAAGTGAATTGCAATAATATAAATGATGTGCCTATTTTATTGATCCAAGGTCAAAATCATTGCTCCAAGAAATACCATCTCTACCAACTCTCATTTAGGGTGTTCATGGATTTTGATCTGATGTAAGCGATCTGATGAAAGCTACAGGGATGAATGTAATGACCAGTAAATGATTGATGTTTTGTTTCATGATGTGGCTTTGTTTGTTATTTTTTTCTAGTTTAAAGGAGAGTTCTAATGTTAAGGTGGGTTGATTAGTGTTCCAATCTGAAAGAAGCTACAGGGGATAATGTAATGAAGGCGGTAGAAGCGAATGTGGTGGCTATTTGCTTGATGATTTGGGAATGGTTGATAGCTTTTTTAAAGGTTTTGAAGAAAATTTTGCTTATCTTCATTATATAT
>JAUPMG010000002.1:6180540-6198837 GCA_031762675.1 Pachysandra terminalis | reverse complement strand
TCTGCAGAAGCAGCACGAAGTTGAGGTAGCTGCTCAGACTGTTCTATGACTGGATATACAAGATAAATTTTTCCTCCCGCAAGTAACTCATCCTCCATCATCTGTTAAATTTAAGAACCTCAGAATCAACTAACAAATAGCAGGAAAGATAATATTAAAACTATCGGTTAGTATTTGCAAGTGTCCCGTAATATTGCCAACATCTCAAAAAAATCCCCAACAAAATTTTTTCTTCCTATTTGGATAGTGACAGTACTAATAAACTATCAATCAAAATTGACTTGAGATATTGAGGTGATAACATATAATTTTATATATATATATATATAAAGAGAGAGAGAGAGAGAGAGAGAGAGAGAGAGAGAGAGAGAGAGAGAGAGCAGGGCAGGCAGGAGGGAGGGAGAGAATGAGTAACATATGTCACATAGGGACTGTGGCTTGTGTTGGACGCTGTGTGGCAACATATGGCACATGTTAGTTACGACCACACCAAGAGTTCTCACCAAAGATCATCTCTTAAGAAACCCTACAGAAAATTTGACTGAAAGAGTAGACTAGCAGTTGAATTGATCTTTTTACCCATTAGGTATTACCACAATGATTCACTACAGTGCTTGTAACACTAACTGACAAAAAACCTATCAGACTTTTTTTCAGTAGAGGTTCACCAGTAGGATTCATGCAAAGGCGACGTTGCCATGCATAGTTTAAACATCGTACTGTATCGTGTGATAGGGTCGATATATATCGTGTATCAACCGTATTGGCACAATACGCTGTCTACAGATACGATCATGAAAAAAGAGAGTATCAATCGATATGTGTAATGTATCGATCGTATTGACCAAAAAGGTGAGAAGAGAAGGGAGCCCATACCTCTCTTCTTCTTCTCCTTATACCTAAAAAGGAAATGTTCAAGAAAGAGAGAGATTAGAGAGTCGTACCACCTCCTACTCTTTTTTCTTTGTTGTAGAGAATAGGACTTAAATCCACTCTTAAATGGTTATGAGGGCTCAAGGTCTAAAGCTTAACGACCCTAAATAAGCCCTAAAATTTGAAACATGAAAGAAAAAAAAAAAAACAGGGTCCACGATTGAATATATGCACATAAACACACACACACACACACACATATATATATATATATATCTAAGTTAGAAAGAATATAACATAGGCTAGAAAAAAAAGCCTCTTCAAACCCATGATCAATGGATCAAATCCTAATTTCTAACATACGATGGTTAAGAGTTAAGATCAACGACTCAAATTAGAATCAAAGGCAAAAGTTATTGATTAAATTACTCATCAAAATAAAAATCGTAAATGCTCAAAGATAAAAAAATTGACAGATTAAATTAAAGGTTAAAGCTATTATCAATTTATAAATTAACAATTTAAAATATTAATTAATGAATAAATCCCTAATTTAATCTAAATCGGCTGTGTAGAGTCATGAAAACATTTAATATCATTAAGTGGTGGTTAAGATCAAGTAACTATGCTAGATTTACAGAAAGCAGCAATATTAATGGTTAAAATTAAGGGTAAATTACAAAAACCTCCCTAGAGGTATATGTTAATTACTAAGACCTCCCTTCACCTTTTTGAAATAACACCGTCCTCCCTGCAGGTTTGAAGGAAGGTCACACTCACCTCCCTTCTGTTAAGTTACTGTCAAGTTGTATGACAAAAAGTGCTAATGTTTTTTTTTTTTTGATGAATAACCAACATTATATAAATAGCAATGAAAAAGGGAGTACAGCAGAAGAAAACAAAACCTAGCACTCAAGGTGAGGGCCAAGAGCCAAAGGAAAAAAAAAACAGTACAAATAAAACAACAAAAAGATAATTGCTCCCATTTAATTCCTTGATCTTTTTTTCTATTGCTGTAAAAAGCTCCATTGCCTCATTCTGGAAGCCCTCCTATGAGACTCCCACGAAGCCCCCAAATCTCATTAGCTTATTTAGAACCCATTCCGAAATTTCCCTCTCATCTATTTCAATCGATTCTTCGTTAAATTCTTCCAACATTACTTCTAACTCACTACTAATACATAGCAAAGGTGTTTCACCCAATATATTTTCTAAGAGAATAGGTTCCGACGTTTGGTAACCTCCCTTCCCCTCGAGCCAATTCGTACTGATAAATGAACCACCTCCTTCTAATAGTCCCTAACCAAACCTTGCTTCACTTCCGAAACCTCTCACTAAATCTTCAAGTGCTACCTCCTCAACTAGCTCTTCAAACAACGTCAATTCCAGCTCAGTTTTATCAATTATATGGTCCCTTCCTCAAGATTAAGCTGAAACCTCTGCTCACTTTCAACTTCTACCTCCTTTCCTCTCTTTTTTGGCCAATAAACATCCCAAACCTCCAAGGCTCCCCCACCCCAAAAGCTTTGAACAGCCACAATATACCCCGAGGAACTCCTCTGAAGTCGTTGTCCATGTACACCCCTTCGGAGACTGACCACTACCCAATCCGGCAAACCCTGTCTAGAATGTGAACGCTCTTCCTATAGTTAAACAAGTGTTTATTCGATACATCCGGAAACTTGAGGAGTAGAAGGGTATCGATTTGCACTGAAATACAGCATGGTACCCATTTCGCAGTTGAAATGAACATCTTACTTCTCTCCTAGTGTACACTTTTCCTATACTCTTGGGTCTAAGATCTCCAGCCACTTCTCCCTCCACTTCCTCCGTCTCTTTCATCGTTACCTTCTTCTCATTTGACATCGGATTCTTCCTCTTTGAAACTTCCCACCCCGGATCAATACCTGAAGCTTTGCCTAGATCTCTACTCGCAGCGTGATCGAGCTCCTTTAGCAGCATATCTTCAAATTAGGTTGTTATAAGCTCATTTAACCCAGGCCCAGCAGAGATTCTTGACGAGCCAAAGGCTCCGCAAACTCTGGGCCCACAACCTTGGACTTAAGCCTACCAACTACCTCCGGGACGTCCTGCTCCTTATCAATGCCAAGGATGGCCTTTCCCTTCCCCCGCCCCTCGACTTGTAACTGAAGCTTAAGGAGGCACCTTTTAATTCTCGTCAATGGACTTCTTCAGCTTAAGAAGAGAGGGACCAGCCCAAAAGCCCCCTTTCCCCCTGCATTGAAGAACCGGCGACCGGGCCTCCCGCGGGATTGGGCCCACCCCGGGGCCCATTTACAGATCCCACCAAACCCGTGGAACTCAGAACTTTATTAGGCCTGGTACAGAGCCTCTCAGCAGCTGCCACCTCCTCCACATTTGAATTTAAAATATCATCTCCCTCCTGACCATTGACTTTACTCCTTCCATTCACCGCTAGACAATTGTGCCCCTAATTGGGACAGCTATCAAAACTCCTGCCCCCCGCCTCCTCTTCTGACATCCCCCTTTCAAGAGGACAAGACCGTAACGGGTCATTTTCAAACAAAACTACTCCCATGTCCGACCGACCTCCTAACCCTTCTCCACCCGCCAACCTCAACATCGCTGAAAATTCCCTGCTGCCATCCTTCGGTTCGCTACCCTCTATTGCGACCTCCAACTCCAAGCGTCTAATATCCGAATAGCGAGCGAGGGGCACCACTTTAATAAACGGTTCAAACTTCTTGCCACCGTACTCGATACATACCGAGCGAGGAATCCTGGATGCCTAGCATTCGTCCACTCTAATCAAAAGAGTCCTGGCCAACTCCCCTTGAGAAAAAGGAGCCCTAGCTCTCAGATAACCCCCACAAGCGTCACTGACGAGTTTAAGTGTGTTGGAAGCTCACAAGTTCAGGGGAACACCAAAAACGGCCAACCAAAGCCCTGCATCACAAACCAGACCACCTTTACCTGCTAAACCCAACTATTTCAAGTTAGATGGATTACCCCCCTCAACTAAAATCCTAACAACAGAGCTTGACGGGACGAATATTGTGGCTTCAAATGGAGATAACATGATGATTTTACAGACCACCTCCATGCCCTACCTCTGTTTCAGGCAAGCTCGAACTTCTAACTAGCTAATCTCCTATGGTGAACTACAATGCACTGGAAATCGCCAATCTTGTAGCTCCTCCTCACCAACCTGACATTCAATGATTAAGTTCTCACCATCTTCTATGACCGCACCTACTGAATTATTAGCTCCAAGGAGCTCATCTGCCTCCCTACTCTCCAATTCCTCCACCTCTGAAAATCCACTAAAAAGATCCCACTCCTCCCCTACTGTACTCCCACCCACTGATAAAACATATCCCCAACTCACCCTTGCTCTAGATTTAGGAAAACAAAATCCTCTTCTCCTTGCCATACTAAAGCGGTGAGACAACTTCAGAAATAGGCCACCACTGTTTCTTGCCAACTCTACAGCCCCTGTCGCTCCTCCTCCCAATCTTAACGAACTCAACGGCCTCGTACTGTTTCCCGCTTCTTCTGCCAAATACACCATATCCCTGAAGCAGTCCACCCCTTTACCACTAAAGGTAAACGAACATATGCGACGTCGACTCTTCTCTGAGATACGTAGAGACTTGACTGTTCCATTAACGAAGCCTTCTTACCCGAAAAGCTTTCGCTGTATTTGAATCTCATCGCAAACAACCACCGGCGTTCTTCGTCCATTTCCCTGCTTCCTACACACGAATTGCCATTGATTCTCCCCCGCCTTCTAGAGAAGAACGTCCCGAAACGACTTGAAACCAAACACTTCCACACTCGCAAGAGTTCTCCCTATCAGTACATCCACGCCATGACCAGTATCGGGAGCAACCCCAGCCTTTCTACCTTCATCACAAGCAAATTCAAGCTTCCCCACTTCAGCAGCCGCTCTCGACACCTTTCTCCAGACCTTCATTCCTTGAAGTTGATCAACAAACTACCTCTCTGGAAAAGATTAAAGGGAAGAAGATAGATCTTTCATCTGGTTTTTGTATTTGACTATTTGCAGGGGAAACAGAGGGAGCACCAGCTTTAGAAGGTTTTTATTGGGATGGCTGGGTAACAAGCAGCTTCTGAGTAGCATAACAAGAACTAAACGTCGAAACCTTAACATTAATTCAACTCAGGATTGAAAATAACAGAATTAACATAAATTATAATTGGTGATTCACCACACATTGTTGAATATTCTGAAGATGGTTATCTAATTTATGCTAACAGTTCAAAATATGTTCTTTATCTCCTCTTCTTGCTTACTGCCTTCAATCTCTATATAACCTATAATAAAAACGGGAGAACCACCTCTCTTGGTACTCCCCTTTTTCATCGTCCGCTTACGTCAAGTTACGTCACTTTTAACATTTTTTTCCTATTTTACCCTCTCTGTCTATTCACCTCTTTTGGTACTCCCCTTTTTCGTCGACCGCTTACGTTTAAGCTACGTGATATAATCATCATTTTTAACATTTTTTTTTCCGTTTTACCCTTCTTTATCTATTTATTTATACCTTTCTTGTTTTACCCTTCTATATTTCAGCTATCTGTCTACTTTAGATGTCTTCCATAGAGAGATGTCTGCTTCACAGGACTATTTCAGCTATCTGTCCACTTCAGATGTCTTTAGAGACAGATGTATGCTTGACAAGAGGAGTTCTAGATCAAACAGAAGAGCTGTTCTGAAATCCTTACAGATAAGCTCTTTGTCTGTTTCAAGCTTGTACAGTAAACATTTCTTCTTGCTTTGAACTTGGATAGAAATTGAGTTGGAGGACCATCGGAATCTCAGGTAAGTTTGCAATCTAAATTTTATTTTTAATCTTTATTTGTTTCTTCCTTCTTCAATGTTGATTTCTTACTTTTTACAGTTGTTATATACTGCTGTTATTAAATTTTTGATCGTATGATGTTTGTGTAAATGACTACATGACAACAACACCTTGTTTCTAAGTTGCAATTTTTCCTTCTCTGGAATCCCTCTGATACTCTTTTGACTACTCTTTCTTTATTACCGACTGCTATGTGCTTTGAATAGATTGCAACAGTCATTGCATTTCGGTCTGACCCCAATAGGCTTAGTAGACCTAATTTGCTGGATCACAATTAAACCTTGGTCTGGCTTTCAAAATTTCCAATCGAATTGAGGGGAAATTTTATTTTTAATCTTTATTTGTTTCTTCCTTCTTCAATCTTCAATTCTTACTGTTTACAGTTGTTATATACTGTTATTAAATTTTTGATCGTATATTGTTTGTGAATATGACTACATGAAAGGTTTTTAGTTCAAATGTGAATCTTTATTTGTTCATAATATATACCTTTATTTCCTAATATCTTACAAAATAGCTGCACTATGTCTCTTCTTCTTCTGTCATTTTCTGCTTTCTGCAATTCACCAAAAACAGAGGTTAGTAACTCCTTTCTTGATTTGCTATTATCTTACAAAATAGCTGGTCTGTGTGTCTTCTTCTTCTTCTGTTATTTTGTGCTTTACAAAACTATAACTATGTTCCTTGCTTTGTACACAAAATAGCTCCTATGTGTATCATTTTCTGCTGTACAAAAATGCAACTTTGTTCCTTGCTTTGTAGTTCAACCCCCAACTAATTTGATGAAAGCCCTTAATGTATGTTGTATTAAAACCACGTTTAGAATAGAAGTAAACCCATAGCACCCACAACTTATTTGATGAAAGACCGTAGTGTATGCTCTATGAAAACCAACTTCAGAACAAAACAGAACATATAGCACCCACAACTTATTTGATAAAAGGCCTTAGTGTATGTTCTATGAAAACCAACTTACGAACAGAACAGAACCTATAGCAAGCACCACTTATTTGATGAAAGGCCTTAATGCATGTTCTATTGCACATAGTCAATTTCAAAATGATAGGAGAAAACACACTAAAGTAAGCAGACATTTCATAAAGCAGAAGAAGGCAAATCAAACAAAGGTATAATATGTCAAAACAGAACAGCAGGTTGTAGATTTACTGATACTCTTGTTTCCATGAGAGTGCAGCAAAGTTAACAAAAGAGAAAGGCAAGAAAGAAATTATGAGGTTTTTTTCTTTCTTGAAGCTTGTTTTATACTTTAATGTGATTGAAAAACTAGAATTTGATAAAAAAAAAAAAAAATGGATTGAAAAACTACAAGTTTTTCATTGAAGTGTATTAAAGAGATGAAAGATACAGATCTGAAATGGATGTTTTCAAGAAAGTTTTTCTTTCACTTTATCTGCTCATCCATGGCTGCTTTATGTTTCATGATCTCTTGGTAGTTGGTAGAGTATTTCCTTTTCTTTTCTTTATGTGGGGTTTGATTCTTTGGTGAACGATACCACTCACATATTCTTATTTGGAATTTGCTTCTTTTGAATTTTTGAAATTTGAAACCGACAATGAAAGCCCAAGTGCTCGTGCTAAAGTTCATCGTTCGGTGTTGCAGTTCGGATATGATATTTCAAATAGCTGATCTGTGTAAAGACAGCAGTCATATTTATATTCCTTTGTTATCTTCGTTTATTGTTTTAATGATCTATTGCGGGTCTCGCCTCACCTCTTTGTGATCGGAAAACTCCAGTTACAAGCATAGTCATGGAGATGGAAATTGAATTGCTTCTGAGGAAATGTTTGTTTAATTTAGTTTATGTTTTTCCTTTTTCTTTTCTGATCACCACAGTTTCACATAAGTTGGTAATGATTAAATATTATCCGCTCTCGAGAGAGAAATCAATGATGCAAAAGGAAAATAGTGGTTGGATTTCTTCATATGAGCCGACCCCTTCACCCAAACATTTAGTCTCTTAATGCTACGCAAAACTAAGATTACTTGGTTGTTGATATTTTTTATTTTATTTTGAATTAATTTTATAAATTGTCGATGATAAATATACAGCTTTCAATTCCAATTCTGCTTCTGAGAATAAGTGATGGAGAGAGTTGATTTGCTTCGCAAAACTAAGATTACTTGGTAGTTGATATTTTTTATTTTATTTTAAATTAATTTTATAAATTGTCGGTGATGATAAATATGCAGCTTTCAATTCCAGTTCTGCTTCTGAACAAACAAGTGATAGAGAAAGTTGATTTGTAGTTTTGAATCATTATTTCTAGAGCTTAAAAAACTCCATTTTTTTATTTATTTATCAATTATTAGAATCTATAGTCAGGCTAGATCAATTTATATGTTTAACATCGTAAAAACATATCAATCATGATTTTCTAATTATGAATTTATTTTCACTGTACAATAATTCATTGGGTCCTATTAATTTGAATTGATCTTTAGTGTTTCTGTTTCTCGGGTTCGCCTACGGATGGCTGTCACTCCCATTTTCTTTTTGTGTAGATGGTTTCATTTTAGGGATTGGTCTTGGGGCAATAAAGACTGTTGAATATATTATATGTCTATAAATAATTTTTGTTGTATCCAATCATTTATTAATCATTTTAGCTGCCAATGATGATGGTATCCATGTGACTTGAGGTGCAGTGGAACCAAGACCCAGTTTTAGAGGGAGAACCTACTTGGTAAAGCTGCATTCCACATGAAATTAATGGATAAAGCTGTGGCTGTTGCTCCCCTATTTGTTTAACCTTTTACACTTTATGTATTTTTTTTTTCTGCAAGGTTGCTATAGATGGGTATCTTTTCAATCAAAATTCTCTTCACTCAAATATCTAGAATTTGAGTGATGGTGACTCAAGCATAGATTTGAGTTATATTTAATTTGATCAAAGTTATAGCTATGTGGCTGAAAAACTCAAAAAGTATGTGTTATGATCATCAGCTGCTTCTATTGATCATCTCACGAGATTGGAGTCAAAAAATAACAACACTACATTTCTATTTTTGTTTTATAGTTTCTTTTCAATTGTGTATTGTTATGTTATATTGACTTAATAATGCGAAGTTGTAATGGGCAATAGCTTTTTTGTTCTAGGTGGTTTTTTTTTTCTTTTCTGTGTGCATGTGTGCACATAGGTCAAATGCCGTGCGTTATGTAGGTTCCTTTATTTGGTTAATATTGAGGTCCATAATGCTCCATGTGATCATGACTACCATTTGACATTTCCAAAGTCTTCAATTCAAAATGTCTATTAATTTTATTAAATAATAAAGTTCTTATTTCTATCATTTAAGTGTTATACTTTAAACTTTTTTGATAATCAATGGATATATTACACGTGCAGGGCACCCCTAGAATTTGAGGGATATCTTTTATTCGTTACTATCCTTGGGACTTCTAGATTTCTTATTACCTTTACTTCGTGAGCTCAAGCAAGGTGATAATCAAGAAACACGAACTTCTTCTGATTATAAAAGGTGTGTAAGACCTACCCTGCAATGCTGATTATGTATTACATCCACTTTTAGTATAACCTCTTTATGTTCACTCATTCTATTAACGTTGTGCCTTGGGTAATTGTGTAGAAGAGCAATAATGGGAGCTTGCTAACACAGCATCTATATGTATCAGGTAGATCAATAAATTTGGTTTCTAACCAATCTTGCATGCAGACAATATGCTGTATAAACTCAGCCATCTATAAATGAGAAAATAAGGACACGCCACTTGAACAATACCTCAATTAGTGGGCAAATTCCACAAGAGCTTTTCATGTTATCCAGTCTTCTTCACTTGTGAGTTAATATAGTGGTTGCTCTGTTCTTGTTGACATTATATAATACTGATCCAGTATCATATTTGGGTATTTGATTACTGAGAAATGTTGTGAGAAAAAATTTGCAGGCTTTTTGACAATAATAACCTATCAGGATATCTTCCTCCAGAGTTTTCCGGCTTGCTACACCTACGGATCCTCTATGTTCCTCCTAGCAATTACTATCTTAATTTGTGTAGGTACTTGTTTGACATATGTTACTTCTTTGCATTCTACTTTCATCCATTTTTGTCTTCAATATAGCCATTTCGCGTTTGATTAAAGCATCAACTTTCTACATTAGTAGCTTTGCTTTATTTTCTGTTTGACTGTCTCATAGGCTTTCTAAATGATCTATGTAGGAATATTTACTTTTTCTTTGGTAGTATTCTGTCAATTATTGAACATTCAACTGCTAAAAGTGGTACAAACTTAGCACTATCTCAATGGGGATATATTGTCAGGTCTTATATTTGCTTGCTAGATTCTCTCATCTATATCAAAGCAACTAATGATGAAATATTTTAATTCAATAACAGCTACCAAGGATTTTCTTATTTGTTTTTCAATGTTCCTGTTCTTCGTTTCTTTTCCACTGTGATCAACGAAAAAGAAATCAAAAAAGGGGGGTAAGACCTACCCTGCAATGCTGATTATGTATTAGTTATACTTTTAGTATGGCATGTTTATGTTCACTCCCTCTATTAAGGTTGTGCCATGCATAATTGTGCAGAAGAGGGATAATTGAAGCTTGCTAACACAGTTAGCAGCACAATCAATCCGTCAGATCCCATCCACGAACAGGTACATAGTAAAGTTAACGCAGGAAAATTATCAAGAAGGCCTTCAAGGAAATGGATAGGCAATGCTTTGCTCCTTCTTGTAGGTGTAATTTGCCTGTTTCGTAGTCACTTGAACCTTAATGCTCATGAAGCCAAAGAACTTCATCAAAGTCAAAGCAGGCAAAGCTGAGCGTCGTATTGAGTTACTAATTGCAACTTTTTCCAGTGATTCAAATAAATCTTACCTTTATAACTTTATTGTCTCACTGTACATTTAGCTTTTTAGCCTTTTCTTCACAGCATTATATAGAAACTCTTTTCTCATGTTTTAACTTGTTTGTAGTCTTGACTACAGTATCACAAAAGAGCTTTTACCTATATTAACTATGGAGTATAGATTAGTTTTCTATAACTTAAGTGTTATACTTGATAATCCATGGATATACTGCACGTGCAGGACACCGCCTAGTATATCTATAAAGGCATGACCTTTTCTCTTTGCCATCCACATTCACAGTAATGAATCTGTCCAATGGTTGTGATCCGTACACCACCTCTATTCCCCAGCCTGGTTCCACCTACACCTTCCACCCTTTTTAAGATTTTAAGACGCTGCCCCCACACCCCCTGGTATTTGTTTGCTATGACTAAGTTAAAGTGGAAAGTATGCCCTCTTGATTGTAAATCAGCATGCTAAACAACTGAGCACTGGGCCCGGGCTCAGTTTGGGGTTCTACATGAAGTGTGGCAATTCTGAACATCTCAAGTGTATCAATATGAAATATGAATTTATGAAATAGGAATATTGCAAGTCAAGTTTTATGTATATCTATAACTATAAGAGGGAAAAAAATACAATCTACGGAGAATCCACTAAATTTGAATCAATAATAAGAGAATGAATGATATAAGCAGTATTCAAAAATATCAGCACCTGCAAAAGCCGATTCATAGGGACAGGCCTCTTTAGGTCCCAAATAATTTCGGAAACTGCACTTAACTGACTAGGTGTAAGGGAATATGGAAGAGCTTTTAAGAATTTCTTGGTTATACTGGACCACTCATCAATAAGAACAGTGTTCACACCATGCTTTATGTACTTGTCCAACAAACCATCTTTTTCTATCCGTGTACCAAGCCCTTCAAGCATCTGAAACAACCGCCCCAACTGAAAAGAAGAAATAAGCAGGAAAGTAGGGACATTTAGAACTAGAAATGTTCATAAATTATTCTACCTTAAGCATGAAAAGAAAGAGAAACTTTCACTAGGGGCACAAGTTCATACTCATAGCCCAAGATTAAGACCGGTTACATCAACAGGGAATTCAATATAGGTATCTAGAAAAGCAGGGATGAAGTAATAAAAGAATTTACTATGGAATTGATATTTAGTAGTTAGGACCAAAAGCAATAATTATAGAAAAGCAGTAAAAGCATTGAAAATACTCAGTTTCCAAACAGCACTCTCATTTGAATATGATCACAAGCTTCAAAATATAACATTCACCTAAGGGTACTGTTACAGCTGCAACAACGTCCAAAATGGAGAATTAATCGTTCCAACAGTCACAAGAAACTGCAATTACATCAATCTTAAAAAATGGCCCATATAAAAATACCAAATACTCAATGAGAAAAGACAAATGAAGAAAGGTCAAGAAAGATAAAAAAGAAAATTGAGGTAATGGGGGTAAGTTGTTAACACTGTCATAAACTCAACATAGCTATAGAAGTATTTCTAATTGTACCGCAGATTCCTCGGCTAGAAGAGGCGCTGGGAGTGTAGAGACCTTTGTTGGCATTCCACCAGCGGAATAGCTTATGGGATAGTCTTGTGGATTTTTTTGGATGTTCTTTGTTTTTCTGTTTTTTATGGGCACCATAGAATCTTGAGGTTCTATGTAGCCTTTGTATTTCTCTCCCTCATTTATAACATTTCTTATCATTAATGATCCAAAAAAAAAAAGTATTTCTAATTGATAAATCTGATGTCAAAATAAATTACTCGATGATACTGTTATGCACTTAGTCTCTGTACCAAGCACTGCTCCCAAAAGTTCTCAACTGCAGCATCCTTTGTGAATTTGTTATGTGCAAGGAGAGCCATGAAATTGTTAATAAAATTTGCAAAAAGAAGTGCAAACCTATTCCTTCTTTTCATCCATCAGTTTCATTCAGCCATTCTCTTAGGATATGGTGGCGGTATTCTAGGCAAAACTGAATGAACCTTCTGATCAAAGAGGAAAAACACTTCAGAAAGCTATTCAGTATGCAAGTGTTTCAACATATTGAAAAGAAGAAGAGTTTGGAAAGAATTTTTGAACAGGTATCTCATGTGTTGGGAACGCAATGCAATATAAAGCATTCTTGAGAAACATGACTGTGTGTATGTGTATGTGTGTGTGTGTAACATCTTTGCTTAGTCGAAGGTTGGCTTATAAGCACAAGGCAGAAAAGGAAGGCAGCAAGAAAGTGGATACAATGAAATTTTCTACTATTGTGCAACAAGTCTGATTTACCTGAAGCTGAAGGAGACTCAATTTTTAAAATTCCACCAAACTTGAATTAGTTCTGCCAAATTAATCCCAGTTCCATAGATACCGGACCAAGGTTTCTATGTAGTATAAAAATTACAAGACTTGAGACAAACTTTCACAACTTGGTATAATTCAACCAAATTGTAACGTGTTAGTATAAACAAGATTCAAAACTTTGGAAGATCATTTAATTCAACCAAGGAGACTCAAATTTTAAAATCCCACCAAATTAGTTTCTGGTCTCAACCTCTCCCTACCCCCAGTTTCTGGTCTCAACCTCTCCCTACTCCCCCCCCGCCTTTTTCTACCTCCTTGCTTTGGGGTACTAGGATCTCCCCCAAAGTTAAGGCCTTTGTGTGGACTGTTCTCCTGTATCATATTAATACTGCAGATTTGTTACAGAGAAGGAGACCTTATTTGGCTTTGTCCCCTCAGCTTTGTTCTTTGTGTTTGAATTCCAAGGAGACGATGGATCACCTCTTCAATGGATGCGTGTGGGCTGAGAAGATCTGGGAGTTTTTTGTCAGACTGGCTGGGTTGGACTGGGTTGGCCCATCTTCAGTTAGGGATATGCTGGATCAGTGGCGTTTCCCATCCCTTGGGAAGCGCAGTCAGATGATGTACAGGGCCGTCTATTTTGCTATTCTTTGGGGGATTTAGGGTGAGAGAAACAAAAGAATTTTTTAGGATAAGAGTCACACTTTAGGGGCTAGTATTGATTATATCCTTAGTTTGGCTGCATCATGGGTTTGCATACTTCCAGAGTTCAAAGACATTTCATGGTCAGATTTAACGAGATGCTCAGAGACTGGCGTCTTTCTAGTTTTTGGTTCAGAGTTGTGGTTTTGGGTATTTCTGGTTGTGATTTGCAGCTTTCTAGTTTCTTTTTTCTGGTTCTCCGCCTTGGGGAACCTTACTTGTCGTTCTGATCTTTGTATCTTTGTTTTCTGGTCTGCAACCACTTTTTTTCTTGAATGAAATTTTGCTGTTAACTATCAAAAAAAATAATCTTCAACAGAAAAGTATTACATAATAACTGCAAGCCACAAAATCCTATCCATCTAGAGTAATAACCTGAACTGAAGATGTTCCTTCTATGTGTTGCTAACTAGAAAGGAGAAAGACTCCCAACTATGTACAGTACGATAGCGCCATCAAGATGTTGATCTGGCTAGGTTACCATATTAAAAAATAAAAGCATCATATTTAGTTCTGGAAAGATGCAATCTAAGTAATAGTCACACCACATCATTCTTTAAACCTTTGGCAAAGATATCGAACTTCTAAGTAGAGAGTAAAAGATGCAAGTATGATGTAATTTTAATATCTCTTCCGAATTTAAATCTGGTTTTATTAATAACTGAAATCACATTGAATGCACACTATTTAGCTATGTGCTTGTTATCTTAAATGATTGAACCTTTGTGTTTTCAAAAACCTGAAACTAAATTTCTGTGACATTGTTATTGATTTCTACAACTACAAAATACATATGAAGATTTTATTCTAAGTTTTTTAATTTCAATTTTGCCAAAGATTTTGCCAGGGGGCCAGCGAAATTTGGCCGAAATGGCAGAATATTCGCCAATTTGGAGAAATATTTGGGTAATGTTGGGGAAAAAAGGAATTTTAATTCAAACCTTTTTAAGAGTTTAAGTGGGAGTAAAATATACCGAAAAGACCTAAAATATGAAGAAAAAAATATATACATACATATACATTAACACATATTTAGGCAAATACGGATGTGTGACCCTGTAGGGGGAATTCAGAGAATTTTCCTTACTTTTGCCGATGCCAACTAGTTGGGATAAGGCATATGATTATGATTACAATTCACTTTTCACCACAATTTTTCTAAATGTTTGCATTATTTATGCATAATATATGATTTTTATAATACTATGTAATTGTTACTTAAGTTTTTGAATTTAAAAAGTAAAATGGGTAAATCCAGTAAATTTCCCCTGGATTTCGTGTCGCCAAAGAAGAAATTGGCGATATTTCACCGCAAAGAGATTTTCAGAATTTTATTTGATGGAATCTTAAGGAGTAGAGAAAGGGTAAATCCAGTAAATTTCCCCTGGATTTCCAATTGAAGTGTGGAAGTGCATGCGAGAGATCGATATACTGTGGTTGAAAAAATTATTTGATGGAATATTAAGGAGTAGAGAAATGTGAAATGCTTGGAGGAAGAGCACGATAGTACCCATATATAAGAATAAAAGAGATTTTCAGAATTTTACCAATTATCATGAAATTAAGCTCATGAGTCATAGCCTAAAATTATGCGAAGGAGTGATGGAGTAAAGGTTAAGAATAATAACCCAGGTGTCAAACAAACAATTTGGCTTTATACCAGGGGGATATACAATTGAGGCTATCTTTTTACTTAGACAAGTAATGGAGAAGTTTAGAGAGAAGATGAGAGATCTTCACATTGTTTTTAATTATCTAGAGAAAGCATATAATAGAGTCCCTAGAGAGTTAATTTAGTGGGATTTGAACAGGAAAAATGTACCAATCTGATACATCGAGGTTATTAAAGACATGTATAAGGGAGCGGTAACTAGGGTGAAAACTATAGGTAGCGAGACAAATGAATTCCTAGTGAAGATAGGTTTACATCAAGATTCAACTATGAGTCCCTATCTTTTTAATTTAATTATGATGAATTAACTACTCATACTCAAGAGCAGGTGCCTTAGTGTATGCTTTTTGCAGATGATGTAGCTTTACTAAACCAAACTAGAGAGGGAGTAAATGAAATATTAGAGTTATGGAGGGAGATCATGAAATCAAAAGGTTTTAAAATAAGCTGAACTAAGACCGAGTATGGAATGTAACTTTAGCACAAACAATAGTAGAAGTGAAGCAACAATAAGGAACGAAGGCCAAGTAAGTCCTAAAAGCAATCAATTTCGTTATCTAGGTTCAATTATCCATAAAGAAGAAAATACTGATTAGAATGTTACTCATAAAATGAGAACTAGATGGCCTCGGTGGTGAAGTGCTTCTAGAGTGTTATGCGATTGACGAGTTCCAATTAAATTAAAAGGAAAATTTTATAGGATAGCCATTAGGGCTGCTATGTTGTATGGATCAAAATGTGGGCAACCATGAAGTAACATATACATAGGATGGAGATTGCTGAGATGAGCATGTTGAGATGGACGTGTAGGATGACTAGGAAAGATAAGGTGAGGAATGAACATATTAGAGGTTGTTTAGGTGTGGCTTAATTAGGAGATAGGATAAAGAAAATTCGGTTAAGATGGTTTGGGCATATAAAACGAAGACAGAGGGACGCAGTTGTGAGAATGTGTGAAAGAAAAATCATTGAAGGTTATAAGGAGGGGAGAGGAAGATCCAAAAGAACCTGGATGGAGTATATCAAAAAGGATTTGCATACTCATAATTTGACTGAAGATATGGTTTTTGATAGATTGGGATGGAGGAACATGATTCTTGTTGTGAACTGTGGAGTGGACCCCAAATAGTTGGGGTAAGACATATGAGGAGGACGATGATGATGACAACTAACTATTGTAATCAACAATTTATACCATTCATACAAATATCAATAGTTAATATATTTCAAATTAATTTATACACTGTTACAACTAAAATATGTAAATCTACAGTGAAATTTTTGGAGAATTCTGTGTTTCTAATAAATTTAGAAGGAAAAAAAATCTGAATAAAACAAAACTGTGTAAATGCAACAATAAATGATGAAATTCAGGAATTGTCATATAATGTTCATGCTTTCATGAACATTGGATGGAAAAGGATTAACTAAATTGAGAAACTTCCGTCCTTGATTCATTAATCAAAATAAAAGCTAGAGTGTCTCCCTTTAAAGATTCAAAGAGAGGGACTACTTTTTCCGAAAAGCAAATTGGACTGGAAAAGGTTTTGCTAAATTGAGAAAAATTAAGTCTGAAAGACCATTACAAGAATGAATTAATTTCACGGATTCCACAAAAACTTGTAATTTTATACTAAAGCATTACAATGTTTTTTTTTTGATCGATAACGAAGGGTATTATATAAAAAGAGAAGGACGTACAAAAGCAAGCAAAAAGGTAGCAGTTCCCCAAGATAGAGAACCAGCTACTAAGAAAAACAGAAAAAAAAAAAAAAAAAAAAAAATCTAAATGATCCAAAGAAACTAGTACAAAGAACTACATCACAATGATGGTCTCCCAACATCTGACAAGGTCCGAAGAGGTCACATTCTAAACTTCTAGAAGAACCCCACACCAAGCAGCCATAGTACCCACAATCAGATCAATAAGACGGTTTGAGCTCCTCCAAGAGTTTTCAAAAATCCTTTTGTTCCGCTCACACCAAATGTGCCACAAGATGCATGTTGTGGAAGCAAAACTTACTCTCCTCAATTAGAGAAAGTTTATATATTAACTAGAACTAGGGCTAAAACAGTACATACGCAAATAAAGAAAGGAAAAAGAGGAAAAGAGAAAAAGGGGTTGTGTGGGCCTCATGGCCCACTTGCCCACACTAACACTCCCCCCTCAAGCTGGAGCATATATATTATTCATGTCCAGGTTGTTACAAATGTACCCAATTCTATTCCCAGTCAACGACTTGGTAAGCACATCCGCCAATTGTTCCGCGGTTCTCACATGTTGTAACGAGATTCTCTACTCTGTAGTTTCTCTCGTACAAAATGGCAGTCAACCTCAATGAGCTACGTCCTCTTGTGAAAAACCAGATTCGACACAATATGAATACCAGCTTGGTTATCAATTCATAACTTCAACAGACTAGAAGGAGGACATCCAAGCTCACTAAGAAGCTGTCTCAAATAGATCATCTCACTCGTAGCATAGGCCATAGCCCAATACTCAGACTTAGCACTCGATCGAGCTATCACTGGTTGTTACTTACTCTTCCAGGATACCAGATTCCCCCTACAGATATACAGTACCGAGTAGTAGACCTCCGATCACTAGGAGATCCTGCCCAATCTACATCAAAGAACCCCTCAATGTTTATATGACCATGGTTACCATACAATAAACCACGACTTGGAGTGCCCTTAATGTATCGTAGAAAATGCAAAAGTACATCCCAATGAGGAACTTGCGGCGCTGCCATTACCTGACTCGTCACACTAACAGGGAATGCAATATCTAGACGAGTAACAGCAAAATAATTCAGCTTCCCAACCAGGCGTCTATATCCCTCAGGATCATCAAGCAACTCTCCTTCGACTGGTGACAACTTCACTCCAGGAACCATGGGCACATTTGATGGTTTGGCATCAAGCATCCCTGTATCACACAACAACTCCAACGCATACTTCCTCTATGTCAAAGAAATCCCATGCCGACTTCTGGCAACTTCCACACCCAGAAAATATCTCAAAGG
>JAUPMG010000002.1:6148939-6177454 GCA_031762675.1 Pachysandra terminalis | reverse complement strand
AGCTCTAATTCCCCTGCAAAAATAATGAAATAGGTTATCAGAATTAACACAGAGATGGACCATCTAGCAAAGTCAAATATAAAAAAATAAATCCTTTTCCAAGGCTCTTACACGAAAGAACACAGAGACTGGGAGGGGGGACAAAAGCGGGGGGTGATACATAATACCTAAAAAACAAATACGAAAATGGAAGTTAATTCTAAACACTACAACAAGGTGTGTCATCTCTTGAAAAAAAAAACCATACTAGGTTTAGATATGATACCGTCAATGTTTCAAAACCTGGACTGTAGGTTCACACAACTAGAAAGGTGGTCCCACTCAGTGTGGTGCCTAAATAGGTGCAAAAACGGTTTTAAAAGTCCTCTAATATCGAAATAATTTATCAACCACGGGCTTTAAACAAAAGTTACATTTGAATAATTCCAAAAAGTTCAAACTATTTCGGCTGAATAGTGGCATTCCAAGTAATGCTAGCATTAGGCACAAGCTGTAGCACTCAAGAAAGAGCTTTTGTGAAATGCACCTCTTTGAAACTCAGTCACATTGATTCTAATAAAAAAAAATTGATCAATCACATGATTCTAATAAATTGGCAATTTGACTTTTGGTTCCAAGCAATCAATTTATCCCAAAAAAGGAAGGAAAAGGGTAAAAAAAACAAATTTCATTCTTCTATTAACAAACCAAGAACAAACATTTTAGGGCTCATACTACTCTTCTATATCCCTATTGTGGTACCTTCTGTTGAATAAACCTAGATTTTCAAAAATTTCTGCCTTACAGTTTGGGGTTTTTTTTTAGGTTGAATAAATTGTACACCATTAGGATTAACTAGAAAGTAAGCACACAAATGATATTTTGAACCTGTAAAACTAACAAATATAAGGCACTATGTATTGATTTGTCACTTAACTTTATTTAGTTTCAAAATTAGACTCCCGTGTTTCAAGATACATAACATATACACAAGGAGATAAAGCTTCATATTTCCTTCTTTTCTGGAGCATATCAGTCGTGTTAATCTTTTTAAGAGTGGTAGTCCAACTAATTGACAAAAGCCTTAATCTTAAGTGTGGCCTTAGATTTTCACATTTCAAGAAAGAAAAGTTCAAGGTAAGGCTGGATTTAGCAATCAGAGTTCAACAAAGGGATTTACATAAAATGCTGGACTTCTCCTGATATGAGCGAGATAAATAAATAGATTTCTGTTGGGAAATCAAGAAAGAAGCAAGATGATTCAACTGGGAATCATTTGGATTTGAAAAAAGTCAAAAATTCACGCTACTCCAGCTGGGAAGGGATTTGCCAAGGTCTGGATAGGACTTTCATAATTAAACCCCATTCAAAGTTAAATCTCAACCCATTCCCATCGTCTGAGGTACAAGATTTTAAAATAGATTTTATTAGCAAAAATTAATAGATTGTAAAGCAATCCAGATTCCCGAAATAAAGCCATGGCTTAAGAAAATGACCTATACCGAACACTGCAGCTTGAGCTACTATGAATTTAAAAAGTCCAAACTGCACTATTGTAAACACCATTCATTCTAGCATTAGTTTCTCTTCTGCTTATTCCATATTTATTGGCTCCTAAAGACTGCATTTGGTATCATTCAGTTACCAGTACATAAGCCTTGTCAAAGGAGTTGTTCTACATCCTATAGAAGTTGCAATTATGCTGCATCATGTTTCCAAGATGTTATCAGACTTCACTTCTGCATATTGATCAAATTTGAAGGAAAAACTTATAGGACAACTCCAACCCTACAAGAACAGTAAAATGTTGAGCAACCAAGAGGCAACATGGTCATAGGATGAGTGCGCCCAAAACCAGGATGTTATGAAGATTATAAGCTGGTTGCAGGAACCATACACATTGACTAGCCCAGTGAAAGAATGCTCCTTCACACTGTAGCTATTGCTATCAGTGCCAATGAACCCATTAATGACAAAAACATTCAGAGGTTCTCCCTAATTTTCCATTTATGAAGTTCAAAGAAAATTATCATCCTCAATATTGATGGTTAAATGAAATATGGGAAACAATGCGGAAGATAGAACTTTATCAAACATCCAAAGATGACCTTCTGTTTCCATTTTTACAGATTCCGTTCTATTATGGTGCCTTAAACCTGAGCTCTTTTGGATGCTTGCAAAATGCTGAGGAACTTGGCCTTAATGACCTCATGGTTCAAAGTGATTCAAAGGTGCTTGTTGATACTTTATAGTTCACAAAATTTGACTTTCAAAGGTGCTTGTTGATACTTTATAGCTCACAAAATTTGACAAATCCCCTCCTTTGTGAGTATTTCCCATATGTTTTGAGAAGCAAATCAAGTTGCAAATGTCCCAGCTCCCAGGTAATCATGGCTGCAATCTGAATTCAAATGCGGTCTTCACTAGCCAAATGCCAAAGTGTGTCTATGCCTGAAGAAGTCAGAAGTGTTCAACTTGAGATATAGTACTTTTGGGGGGGGGGGGGTGTAAAGACTTGATGCTTTTTCAGTTTACTATTAGGAGAATAGATCGCCATTGATGAGTAATTCTTATAGCATGTTATTAAGTTTCTCCAAAAATTTCCCTTATTTAAAGGCACCAAAATCGTGTGGTCTTCATGATTGCAATCTGAATTCAAATGTGGTCTTCACTAGCCAAATGCCAAAGTGTGTCTATGCCTGAAGAAGTCAGAAGTTGATTGTACATATCAACTCCCAATGATCCTAATCAACCATTCTTAGATATATTAACGAGGCGAGTCCAATCACCTATATAGGTTACATGAACTTCCAGGCATATTAGCGAAAGGTCACAATCCTATGGAAATGTGAACCACAATTATTTCCATTGTAAAGAGGATATACAAATGAATACAAGGAGCAGCAAGAAAGGAAAATTGTCAAAGAAGGGCATTGCGAAACACTGGATGATCTTTTGTTTCCCTTTTCAGGCAGAAAGAATCTGCATTTATAGATATAACATACTCACGATCACAAATCATGTCTATGTCATACTGAACAGGCAGTTATGGACAAATTCTATAACCACAAATAAATAACAGATCTAACATTCATATGGAGGGAGGAAAAACAAGAATCTGCTTTACCTGGAAGATAAGATCTTCCCGATAAAGATCAAGTAGTTCCCATCATCAATACCACTTTGAGCAATTTGTAGATCAGCATATGTTCGAGGAAAATGGTGTAGCAATTTCTTTATCTACATCAAAAAAAGAAGAGGGGGGGCGTGATGGCAATCAGTTTTCTATTATTAAATCTTACATGATTAGCAGTTTTCATAATCTTCAAATATCCCACCATATGAAACCCGCATTTCTCCAGTCTATGACAATGCCTCCTACTTAATCCAGGTATAGAACTGATAGAATTGTCAAGAATCAACTCAACAGATGCCATATTTTGACTTGATCTAATAACATTTATAGAAGATTCCTCAATAGCAGCTTGAGAATCTGGTATTCCTTCTCTCTCCTTCGCAATAGAACTTTCTTCATTTATTGAGGATGAATCCACATCTGGAGGAATAGAAATTTCTTCATTTATTGAGGATGAGTCCACATCTGGACAAGGATGCAGTAAAGGCCATGTTTCACGTAGACAATCTGGATCAATCCACTTCCAGCCCACTGAACTTGGGAGATATCCATCAAAATTTTGAGATGCTGAAGGGCTACTTGTTTCAGAGTCACATGCAGTCTCATCATACAACTCAATAAGTGAAGAACTACCCAAAATGATAGATGGAAACCTTCTGTAGGCCAAAGAGATATCAAATTCATCCATCGCACCTTTTGGATCTAAACCAGATTCTCTTTGAGCTCCATCACTCTCAATTAAATCTTCTACACTGATGTAACCCATCAAAGCAGATACCTAAAGCAAATCAAAATTCACGCATATGGGAAAACATTAGATGTCTATACATGCAAATAAAATGAATTCCTATAAAACAGGCCAGTAAAACAAATAACCAATAGTACCTTTATAATAATAAGTTATATTCAAAATGCTTAGGTTAGACAAAAAAAAAAAAAATAACATAAAACAAACTGAAATGTAAACAAATAAGCCATTCATAGAAACATAAGGTTGGAATGTTGGACAAAGATTCATGTCACAAACCACAATTAGTTGGGGTAGGGCATTATCATTGTTGTTGAGGATTGAAGCATTATGGTCAAGATATTTATTAGCATATGGTGCCTTGCTGACCATTCTAGTTTACACTGTTCTGTTTTGTTGCATCCATTAGATTTAAGTTAGAATAGCAATTTCCCACTCATCTGTAAATGATCCAATGTTTACTGTATGCATGCTTGATCATGCTCAAATTTAACTGATTCTGCTTATCAACGATAATGGACTTTTTGCTCAAGAAGTTGCGATCTGATCTCAAGGATCCTTCTGAAATGAGATGGGTGCTTACCTTCAGTTCAAGAGAGACAATCCATAAGCAAAGTATTAAACCATGGTTTCAAGGATCGGACGGTCCGTACCGGGATCGGCCAGGACCAGTCCGATCCCAAGACACGATACAACTACTATTATCAAGTGGCTTTGGATTGGACTGGTCCAACCGATACCGATCCGGACCGGTCCAATGACTGGATCAGACCGATCCAACTGATCCAAAGTTTTTTTTTTAATTTTTAAAACAAACAAGAGAGGGAGATAGACGGGAGAGAGAGAAAGAGAGGAGAGAGGGAAAGCAAAGAGACAAAAGGGAGAGAGGGGGACCTGAGGAGAGAGAACAAGGACGCGGAAGAGAGAGAGAGGAATACAGCGGTGGTGATTTGTTGTAGGTGCAGAGGTGAGGTTGGAGAAGGTTTGCAGATGAAATGAAGGAAAAGAAGAACGGAGAAAGGGGAAGGCCTTACCGGATTTGTGAGAGGATGTCACCGGCGAACGAAGCTCCACCGGAGGTTGAGTACCACCGGAGGTTGGGTGCCGTCGCCGAATGAAGCTCCATTTTTTTTTTAAGGATGAACCAACTTTTGGATCGGATCTAGATCGGCCGGTACCGGCTGGTATCACCGATCCGGATAGAGATCGACTGGGACCAGTCCGATCCAAGATCCTGAGACTTAAAACCCTGTATTAAACATCAATGGTTAGGATGAGTAAATGCAGTTGAAATAGAAGGAACACTATGTAAAAATGAGGACTACTCACAGAGCCTTGTATAAAAAACAACATGACTGTGTTTAAGTCTTTTACATGCAAAAAAGCAGGACAATCACGAGTTATCTTACCTTGGTCCAAAAAGGGATGAGGAACTACTACATGTGAAGACCCTAGCTACTTATTGTGCTTCCGTTTGTAGCATGTGGGAGAAGCTTGATCATTATGATAGTTTTGAGCCAGTATGCAAGGAAGATGCAGTTCCTCACTACAAGAAAGTAGAGAGATCTTGAATATTTGAACTCATAACGCCGGGGGGCTACCAACTCTCAATCAAGTGTATGCTCATGTTCAGACTTCAGAGGTGAGTATGTATGCTATGAAATATTATAATAAATATTCCTTCTGACCAACCAGCTATTGCTTATTACCGGGTTGCCTCAGAGGCAAACCACAAAGACAAGGAAAAGTTGAAGGGGAATCACCACCTAAAAACAAGGCATACAAAGGAGAGGTGTTGGGATTTGGTTGGACAATAACCGTGGTTTTGAAAACCAATCGCATTTTCACACACAACTTTGAACACTAATTGCTCTTCCACAGTTCCAATGACTCCATCCCAACCTACTCCATCACTAAAACCTTGAATTGCATTCACCTTCTTTCCTTCTCATTATACTTTCAGAACCATCAAACAAGGAGGAGGAATCGTGAAGCCAAGTGCTTATACCTCCTTGAGAAAGTTCCGGTACTGCTAAAGCTCACCAGTCTTGTAGACTTAGTAAAACTATTAGTAGTAGAGATCAACTTATGCTTTGGCATTGTCATTTAGGTTATGCATCTTTTAAGAATTTAAGAATGTTGTTTCTTCACTAATTTTATATTGGTAGCTAAGATCTTCACTACGCGATTTATGAACTTGCAAAATAAATCATATATCTTCATATTCAATCAGTTTGAGTAAGAATGATATGCCTTTTTTTCTCTTGTTCATTCTGAAGTTTGGGGGCCTTGATGTCACTAATATATTTAGTTTGTGAAGGATCATACTCAGAATACATGTGTTCTTATTATGAAATCTAAAGACGAAACGTTTATCATATTCATAAACTTTCACAAGGTAATCAGTACTCAGTTTGATAAACCTATCAAAATCCTTCATTCTTATAATGGAGGGAGTATATGTATCATGGGCTTCACCCTTAAGTGAACATGGGATTATGCACCAAATCACCAGTGTTGATACGCCGCCCAACAAAATGGGGTAACTGAAAGAAAGAACAAGTATCCTCTTGTGGTTGCTCATGCTCTTCTTTTGGGGACAAATTTTTCCAAGATCTTTTGGTATGACACCAGCCTTACTTCCTCCTCCTTGATTAATCAAATGCCTAATGCTCTTCTTTTGTGGACGAATTTTCCCAAGACTTTTTGGTAGGAAGCCAGTCTTACTTCCTCCTCGATTAATCGAATGCCTTCTCAGGTCTTTAGTTTCAGGTCTTACTTCCAGGCTCTTTCCTCTAATTAATTATTTCTTTCAGTTTCTCCATGGATCTTTAGGTGTAAATATTATATTCACGTTCAGCATTCTTCATGCACTAAACTTGATCCAAAATCCCTTAAATATGTCTTTCTTGGTTAACCAACTTATCAAAAAAGACATAAATGTTATGACACTCAGTCCAGGAAGCATTTTTGAGTCCAAGAATGTTACTTTTGTGGAATCAGATCCCTTTTTGCTTCTCGTGGACCTTTCTTCAGGGGAGTATTGGTGAAGAAAGATCTATAGTTCCTCTTCTTGTTCCTGTTCAACAATATGTCTTTGGTTCAAGTTCTTCAAGGTTATAGGATAGGAATTAGGATTGAAACAATTTAAAAAGTACTAAAAGTTTACACAAGAAAACATACACACATTGTCGATCCACCTTTTCCAGAATATCCAGCTCAGGTAATCAATCTTCATCACTAATCGACAATGATTTGAGCCCTCCCATTATTGTTCTTAGGGGTAAGAATACATATTTCCATCACCCGATGTCTCACCAATAAACCAATGGCATGGATAAAGACCCCCTAACACTCCCCCCAAGTTGAAGCGAAAAATGTCCATCAAACCCAAATAGTTGTTATCCCCCATACGAATCGCACCCACACAACAGGAGAAAGCCTTGTATAGTGTTTTTATTAAAGAACAATACATGAATTGATCTTCCAAAGGGTAGCTAATAATGAGGAAGAATTTATCTTAGGAGCCTTGAAAGAAAAAGATTGGACATCTAAGGGGGCAAATATAATAGGAAGAAAAAAAGACAAATGAAAACACAATTAGGGGTCAAGTACCAAATTCTACAATCGACTAAAGAGAAAATATAAGCATTATTAAGAGAGGTAAGCAATAAACTAAATCCCACCATCATTTATTGAGATCCCAACAAAACCAAACGAGTGTAGTCTAGTTACATATGTAGTACTAGAATTTTCATTTCGATTCTAGATTATAATCCACCAATAAGCAAGTCAAAGAGGAAAAAGAATGCTATTAATGAATTTCCAAAGATAATTTTTTTCACTTTACGGGCTATTATTAAAATTCTAGTTTGAGACGGTTAGAAAGACTTCTTATCAACGTTGATTAGGGTAAGACGTTCTAGGATTTGATCCAAGAAACCTAGGTTCGGTAGTTGTCAGACCATCGCCGCATCTTCTTGATACATGTCTCCTACAAAAGAAAAATGGTGCCCCTTCATTTTGAATATATGTAGCTAGAGGACAATAATATTAAGAGTCTTATTAAATTTTGGTGAGAGAATCATTGGGTTGAAGGATGAGCAAAGTATTTGATGAAAAGCACGATGAAATTGTTGAAAGAGAAGTTGATTTGTGAAATAACACTTCATTTGGAAGAGTTGATAGTAGGAAAGGTGAGTTTCTAGAGACGTTAAGTTCCTTTGGACTTGAAGGAGTCCTACAGCTTATCCACTAAAAAGAGGATCGCAAGGCTTAGTTCAAGAAAGTAGATCAGAAGGAGATCGCATTGTGTCAAAAGTCAAGTATGGCTACAAAAACACCAAGTTCTTTCTTTTGATGGTTAGTTTTAGAAGGATTCTATTTCTAGAATAAAGGTGGGTGACGTGATAGTTGATAATCATCAAAAGCTTAGTACAGGCATAGTAGAGCACTTTCATGTTTTATTCATGAAAAAGGGATTATGTGTCCAAAGCTGGTTGAACTACCCTCCTTTACTTTGGTATTGTGCAACGTTAGCTAGTTAGAAAGTTTTTTTAGGAGTTTGAAAGCTATCTGGATTTAGGTGGCAACAATTCCACTAGGACAAATGAATTCACTTTGGCTTTCTATAAGGGCAATATGGAGTTCTCACCGCAACATTATGATGGTATTTGTCGAACTGTTAGAAAGGTACAAGTGGGGATAATGCTTCTAAAGAGAAATTTATCATTCTGATCCAACGGAGCAAAAGATTTTAGGGATATTAGAGCTATTAGTGTGGTATGTATTACCCATAAAAATATGGCTTAAGTATTGGCTTTCAGGATGGAAGTGATAAAGATATTATAGGAGCCCATTAGAGACCTTTGCTAGGGATATCGTTGCTATATCATATGCCTTATCCCAACTCCACCAATGTTGTTGTGTATTGCTATATCTTTTGGGCATTGCCAATCCCAAGCCCAAGTAAAGGAGGAGGGTTGCGTCAAGTTAGCATCCGGCATAAAACTTTTGCTAAATCTATTAGACATGAATCCTGAACCATATATATATATATATATATATATATAGAGAGAGAGAGAGAGAGAGGAATCCTTATTGTCAGTGAATGTAGAGATTCAAGGTGAAACTAAAGAAAGAAGGGTTTATTAGTAAAATTAGTATAAAGAAAGCCTAGATTATGGAGACAGTTGCAAGTGTTTGGCTATGGAGCTAGATGGAGATTGTAGATTAGAGGTTGAGTCTCATGTGCCTTGTTTTCAATGCTACTAGATGAAGCTTCCAAGGGACACTTTCAAAGCTCTAGAGATTTGAGGCAGGGTGATCGGCTTCCCCCTTCTCTCTTCCTAGTTGTGGTGGAGGTTCTTAATTATATGTTTTGTAGACGTTCAAATGAGAGACCTGTGAAGGTTCTCCGATTGGTGATTTAGGGGATCACATCACACTTGCAGTTTGCAGATGACAATGGTACTTTTGAATGGGTGCTAGGAGGAAGTATCTAATCTTATAGCTATCTTTTGGAGCTTCGAGGGCCCTTGTTATTGCTATGTACAATTCTAGAGGTAAGAGAAATGAACCATGAGTTTCTTCAAGAGTGTCCCAGCATATTGGAATGCCATGTGGGAAGTGGCATACTTCATATTTGGGCCTCTCTATAGGAGCAAAGCCGATTTTTAGAAGTTTCTGGAATCCAACAGAACGAATGCCCCCTAGCATGCTAGATGGGATTAGGATCCAAGAGACATCTTGTGGAGCTACCAAGACGAAATTACATCTTGCAAAGTAGGATTGGGTTTGTAGAACCAATAAATTGTGCAAGTTTGGCTACAAAAAAATGAGGGAAATGCTCTATAAATGCTTCCTATCCTCTACAATTGAAAATTAATTTCAGAAGAGAGCCACACAAATTAGAGTTCCTAATCCACTTGTCCAACCAGAACCTTCCAACCTTAATAAGACACCACTTTGGTGAAATCCTAATAGATCAATTATATCAACATCCATTAGCCACATCAATAGCCTCTCGTCACCAAGTGTTGTCCCAGTCGAAGTACCTTGTTTTTTACTGAGGTAATAACAAGGTTATAAATGTCATTGTCGCGCATGTCGCCAACATGGTGGAGAAGGAGAAGAGATTAAGGAAACAAGTGAAAGAATTGGTGAAAATAGGGTTTTCTTATAAAACTTTCTAGGGGGTATAGTTTAGAGCTAAACACATTTAAATAACTCAAAATATGACAAAAAGGGATATGTTGCATTTAGGGAGGAAAGGTTGTGTACAGGCACGGGAAAATGGAGAAATCCTCCACAATAATAGCCTAGATAAGACATATACATATCTAAAGACACTAAATACAATAGTATTATCCAAATGGCATAATGCAATTAGATAAAAGGAGCAAACACAATAATAGTCCTGTCTTGTGCACCCTAAGATGTAGGAAGTACAATCAGGAGCAATCATTAGACCACATTTATAAAGAAAAGCACCATGTCTCAATGCCATTCCCATCATCCCCACCTACTGCATCATCTATACGTAGTGACAATATTGTGCGCAATTCATGGTATGATGATAATGGTCCATGTAAGTAATCCCTTACGTATTTTTGGTACTCATCTAGGCTAATGGTCAAATGACCCCTATAGGTGGATACTGGATGTGGAGGTGGATAGGATCCGTATATTAAAAGAAATAGACAACATTTCGTTCAAATGTTGTTTACATCAACTAATGACAAACATGTGAAGCCACATGTGCAACATTTTCCTTCATGTCATCAACATGTTAAGAATGTTAAGAATGCGTTTCTTAATGGTGATTTGCAGAAAGAAGTTTATTTGGAGCAACCCCCTGGTTTTGTTGCTCAGTGGGAGTCTAATCTAGTGTAGGCTGAAAAAGTCCCTATATGGTTTAAAGCAATCACCTCGGGCGTGGTTTGGAAGATTCATTGAGGTGGTGTTGAAGTTTGGGCTTCAAAGAGCGTCCAAGGATCATTCGGTTTTCTTTCGCCAATATGATGCAAGGAGCATTCTTTTGGTGGTGTATGTAGATGCATTGTCATCACTAACAGTGATACTATGGGACTATGGGTATATCGTCCTTGAAATCATTCTTACAAAGTCAGTTTCAGACCAAGGATCTAAGTCCATTAAGATATTTCTTGGGTGTAGAAGTTGCCAGAGTAATCGTGGGATTTCTTTATCACAGAGAAAATATTCTTTGGACTTGTTGCGTGACACAGGGATGATCGATGCCAAACTGTCTGATGTTTCGATGTCTCCTGGAGTGAAATTGTCTCCAGAGGATGGAGAGTTATTTGTTAATCCTGAGAGGTATAGACGTCTACTTGGAAAGCTGAACTATCTTACTGTTACTCATCCAAATATTGCAGTCTCTGTCAGTGTAACTAGTCAGTTTATGACAGCTCCACGAATTCCTCACTGGGATGCGCTATTGAATATCCTTCGATATATTAAGGGCACTCCGAGTCGAGGTTTATTATATAACAACCAAGGTCATATGGATATTGAAGGGTTCTCAGTTGCAGACTGGGCAGGATCTCCTAGTGATTGTAAGTCTACCACTGGATATTGTATCTTTGTAGGAGGGAATCTAGTATCCTGGAAGAGCAAGAAACAACCAATGATAGCTCGGTCTAGTGCAAAATCTGAGTATTGAGCAATGGCTCACGCTACTAGTGAGATTATCTATTTCCGACAACTCCTTAGTGAACTCGGATACCCCCTTCCAGTTCGTCCAAGTTGTGGTGTGATAACCAAGCAACTATTCACATTGCATCTAACCCTGTGTTTCACGAAAGGACGAAGCATATTGAGGTTGATTATCATTTTGTGAGAGAGAAACTACAAGGTGGAGAGATATTATTACAACACGTGAGAACCGCGAAGCAACTGGCGGACGTGCTTGCTAAATCATTGACTGGGAATAGGATTGGGTATATTTGTAACAAGTTGGGCATGAACAATATATATGCTTCAGCTTGAGGGGGAGTGTTAGAACAGGCGAGTGGGGCTAACGACCCATAAGCCCATCTCTCTTTAGTGTATTTATTTTCCAGTTTACAGTTTGCCCCAACTCTAGTTAATATATAAGTGCTCTCTCTAATTGAGATGAGTACGTTTTGGTGCTACAACATGGTATCAGAGCGGGAGGTCGAGTGTTCGAATCCCGGGGGTGGTATATTTCTGTCTTTTTTCTCCCACTGATGTGTTGCTCCTGTGCGGGTGTGTGTGGTGGTGTGTGTTTGCCTTGGTGCCTTGTGTTATCCCACGGATGTGTTGTTCCAGTGTGGACCCCGCACGTGCAGGGGGTGTTGAACATTTGATATACATTGTTGTGCCGTTCTCTAACAGCTTGAGCTTTTAGAGCAATTGTTGTTTAACAGATATTATATATATATATATATGTATGTATGTACGTATGTATGTATGTATGTATACACACACACATTTATACATAGATATATATATATATGCATGCTTCTTTTAATGTTTTATAACTCTATTTATCATACTTACAGTTTGCCTTCATATTCAAATAAGTTTTTATTAAAGTTTCCATGCACGTACACACTTATAAATTAGTTTCTACATTGTTATAAACTACTTGAGTGGGTGTCTAATGTGCAATCCATGTCATTTCATTTTTTTTTTTTTTTTTTGAGCTTATCGTTGCATTTAAATGACTTGTTTAAGTTTTCAAGCGTTTCCATGAGTTTTCAATGTTTTTATTAGTTTTTAACATGTTTCCAAGCTTACCAATACGCTTTCCCAAAACATTCCCAGTTCCCACTGTTTAAAGGATTGAAACTCACCCACCACCAACTTGATCAACTAAAGCAATTGGAAATGGCATCAGGTAGAAAAGCCAAGCCGCACAACAAACTCTAAAAATGAATTTTTTTCTCCAGCTCAAACCTAGAATTTCGTACCATTGAAAAGATGAAAAATATGTATTGGAAATTCGGAATCATGCCAACTAGCAATAACAACCACACCAGCAACCAAATCACAACTACAAGGCTTATCAAGTAGAGCAAAGCACAAGGACTAGAATATCCAATTGACTAATCATAGAGACATATATCAAGCACTTGCTGGTTTCAAATTATAACAGCACAGCAAACTGATCTAACACACTAATCAGTCACAGCAGAAAATTATCAAATACCTTTTAAGCAGACCTCGTAGCATCACAAAAACTAAACCACACACTTCATAGTACTAGTGATGACGGGTTTTGTAAAAAAAAATTATATTAGAATGAAATGACAGCTAATTCATAAGAACCAATACAAACACCCTTCCAGAGAAATAGGTAGGGAAAGCCTGTCTCAACACAGCCTAAACCGTCGCGCAGCCGTTCTGCCAAGGCGTTCCTTCTAAACGTCACATGTGAATAAGACAGAGAATAGACAAGGAGAAAGAGGATATTGCAATAACTGAAAGTCAGTTCGAATGCATATCTCAGATCAAGAAAAACCTCAAGATTTCGAATGACTCGAAGTCTATAACATGTAGAGAATACACATTTATGACAAACTATCCCCTTTCTCTCTCAGAGCCTTTACTCACTGTTGCCTTCTACCTTTTAAATTTTAGAGATTCTCAAGATATCCTTTAATGGAGGATACGTTCTGCAATTTATAAGGAATTTAACCTCTCAAAATAGGAGATATGTCAATCAGTCAGGCCTCCAGAGAGGAGCTTATAAATATCCCCATGCTTTAAACATACCCAAATGCCATGTGTATTTCAACACACCTAAGTTATTTCGAGAAAGAGGGATGAGTCATTCAAATCTTCAAAACTTGCTCTGTAATAGGTTGCTTTAGACCTTGAGGAACACGCATCGAATGACATGTGTTACATGCAATATAAATCTAAAAGCAATGTTACCATTCTTGTTGTCATTCCAGAAAAGACAAAAACCCCTTTAGATAAGTCATACAGCAGATATTATAAGTAGCTGAGGTTTTATCACGTGCTGTCTATTTTGAGAAATCCGTCTCAATCAACTTTAAGAAGTCACTTCACTGCCATAAATACCTTTTTTTTTATCATTAACAACAATTTCATTAATAATCAAATGATAATACAAAACATAGATTCACGGAGTGTGAATCAGAAGGAAATAAAGTAAATAAAATACAAATGATCAACCAAATTCGTATATCTCGAGGGAACTCTCTTTGGCGGCTATTTTCCTTCGAAGGAAGCCAAAATAACCCTATATTTACAAGGTGACCAATATATTCTCGAGTTACCAAAATAGAGAACTCGAAGTTGAGTGCCTCAGCAGAGAACTCGTTTTCATGACCAATAGTCCCTGTAAAGAAGAGCTTACTTTGGAATTCTTTATGGTTTATAGTTACAGTAACCAATCCGAGTGCCTTCAATTTTAATGAACTCAGAAGTAAATATGTTCCCTTGTGAATTCTTTTGAAGAAATTTCTCAAAGTACGTAAGAAACCTATCTTCAAGAAATACTTCTAGAGATGGCGTGAATTCGACTTCTGAAGCTCTTTCTACTGGGGATTTGCCTTTAGAAGTCAAAGTCTATCCAAAATATAACTCGAACTCAATTCCTAAGGATGAATAAGATTGACTTCGAGTCTTACTTTGTAATTCGGATGCATATAAGAGTGCTTTCGAGGGGGTAAACCCAATCTTTGTCCTTCAAAGGAGACAAAATCCTTGGTCTTTTTGAGGGTGACAGGCCCTTAGTCCTTTAAGGGTGACTAACCCTTGACGAATTGACCATCTCAGGGTGTTTAGCCTTGAGTTCACTTTATTTGGCGGAAATATACCTCCTTCGAATTCACCATCTGGAGGTGGCTGGCCTTCGAATTCACCATCTGGAGGTGGTTAGCCTTCGAATTCGCCTTAGCAGGAGAGAATATATCTACTTCGTCATCCTTTCAAGACAAATATGGTAAATGGTCCTTCGAAGTCTATGGATATGATCCAAGAGTGACTTCTGAGTTAGAAGGCATAAAAAGTTCCCTTGAACAACTCTGATCAAGGGAATTACCTTTAAAATGTAAAGGTAACGAAATAAAATCACTCGAAGTCTCTTCTAAAAAATGAGTAGATGTGACTTCAAGATTTTATTGAAGTTTCATATGTTTAAGAAGTTCATTAGGAGTAACATACCCCTGTATCTGTCCTTCAAAAGGAATAAGGTCCTTCATGAGCCGCAGGAGTCTAAACAGTATATCTGCTGAGGACTTAGAATACTGGGGGAAGACAGTAGCTTGCTTGAAGGAGATGAACTTCCAGTTGGGTGGCTAGAAAACTGGTTGGAGCAGTTGAAGGCCAAGGTGCAGAAATTCATCAAAGTGAAGGAACTTGAAACTTTTGTTACAACAGAGACGGAGGAGATGAACAAGCTGCAGCAGGCCTTTGATAAGTGTGTATTTGATGTGAAGTTACTGGAAGAAAGGGCTGAACACTAGGCCGACTAAAGAAGGAGGTTGCTGATGAACTTGTGAACTTCCATAGGGATCAAGAAGAGGCAGCGCGTACTCTGTCCGGAGAGCAAGCCAAACTTATAGAGGCACAGACTGCTCTGATGAGAGCAAATATTCCAGTTCCTGGAACTTCAACATTAGGACTGTTGGAGGGAGCCTTCAAAGGCATCACCGAATCCCAACTTACAGGAGCGCAGTAGTTTCATTTTCCTTTGCTTTGTAATGTACTTGTATTGTAATGATAGAATCCTTTTGTAAAGACAAAATTCATTCATTAATAAAAGTACTTCCTCAACCACTTCCCATTTACAGTTTCTTGAATTGCATTCTCTTCCAATAGAATTATCTTGTAATATCCTGAAACTTGAGCAGAAATAACTTCAAAGGGACCTTCCCACCTAGGAGCAAACTTAGGCTTGACAGCACTACATCGTGCATACCAAGTTGCCCGTAAAACTAATTCGCCAACATAAAAACTCCTGGGTCTGACCAACTTGTTGTAGGTCTGAGCAATAATCTGATGATAATACAAATTACTTTCTAAACCTTTTTTGCCTTTTCTCATCCAAATTATCTAATTCCTGAGCACGTATAAGAACGATGTCTCTAAAATCCCAATCTACTCTGCTTGCATGCAAGATCCTTGCTGAGGCAACTTGTAACTCGACTGGAAGAAGGGCTTCTGCTCCAAATACGAGGGAAAAGGAAGTTGCATTCATAACCCGGTGTGTGCTCACCCTATAAGCCCATAAAGCTTGAGAGAGGGATTCATTCCATCTTGCAGGCTGATCATGTACCATTTTACTTAGGATTCTGATCAGAGTCTTGTTGGTGGCTTCAGCTTGAGCATTCCCTTGAGGATAGTAGGGGGTAGACTTATTATGATGAATTTGATAAGAAGTTGTCATCTCCCTAACTGGCCTGTTGAGGAAGGAGGTTCCATTGTCTGTAATGATCCTTCGAGGTGACCAAAACGAAGGACAAGGTTATCTCTGATAAACTGAGCTACAGAAGCTCCATTGGCTCTTCTCAATGAGACAGCTTCAACCCATTTTGTGAAATACTCTGTGGCTACCAAGTTCTAAGAATGTCCTCTCCTACTCGTAGGATTAATAGGTCCAATCAGATCTAGGCCCCAAGTATGAAATGACCATGGAGTAATGATTGACTGCATTTCCTGAGAAGGTTTACAGGGAATGTTATCTTAAACCTGACACTTCACGCATTTCGTCACAAAATCAGTTGTGTCCGCTTCCATTGTAGGCCAATAATATCCTGTCTTGGAGTTGCTTGTACAATTTCTTCTTTCCTTGATGAGGTTCAGATGTACTACCATGGATTTCTGGAAGGACAATGAAGATTTCCTGAGTACCAAGACAACACAGAGGAGTGTCACTGAAGCTCCTTCGAAATAGCTCTCTTTGCTCCATGTAAATCTGGTGACCTTGCGTTTGAGTTGAAGAGCCTCAAACCGATCTTGGGGCAAAACATCATCTCAAAGGAATCTTATATATGGTTCCCTCCAATCAATGTATTCATGAATACGGAACGCTTCTGCTGTATCAGGTGGCTCTTGACACTTTTGTTTTTTGATCGGTAAATGTGTATTTTATATATATAATAGAGAAAAACTGTACAAGTATTTTGTGAAAAGTACAGTTATATCTACTGACATGAAGCCTAACTAATCCCAAAACAGCCCCCAAATGCTGTCAAATTCTTCAAACAAAAACCCCTTACCTTTGACACTTGGCACAGGAGAGTTGTAGCTTAGCAGCTTCAAGTGCCATTGAAGGCCAATATACCCCTGACCTTTGAAGTCGTCTATCCAAGGCAATAGAATCCAGAAGTCCACAGGTGTCTTCATGCATAGCCTGCATCTTTTCCATGGGTTCCTTCAGTCCAAAGCATCTGAAAATAGCTCCACTGACCCCATTATAATAAAGAACCTTACCTTGTTTTGCAAAGTCTATTAATATGTTGAGAGGGGTAGTAGGAGTACAATAAAGGAGATTGTCTAAATCATAGATAATCTGATACCTCCAGTCTGCCGCCGGAATGAACTCCTCATCTTCTTGAGGAAGTTCAGTGGAGGGAGTAGGCCTTCGAATGACCTCCAAAGTGGCTATATCAAGCTCCATTTGAAGTCTGCTTCCTAGATTGGTCAAAGCATCAGCATGCTTGTTCTTGCTCCTCATTGTATATGTCAAAGACTAACTTGCAAATCTCCCGGACGAGAGCTTGTATAGCTGTCCTATAAGGAACTAAGTCGATTTCCTTAACCGCGAATTCCGCATTGATTTGAGAAACAACCAAGAAAGAATCACCAAATAACTGAATGTTCTGAACATTCATTTGATGCGACAGTGTGAGACCAATCAATAAGGCTTCATACTCTGCTATGTTGCTGGTGCAAGGGAAATCCAACTTGAAAGAAAAGGAAAAATGTTGACCATTTGAAGAAACAAGTTCAATCCCTGCTCCACCGCCCTGACCCATCAAATTTCATCTGTCATTCTTCTTCAGAAACTACAGATACCTCATTTGTAATGTCATCCTCTTCTTCGTGGGTGGAGAAGGCCGCCGATATGTCAGCAACAGCTTGTCCCTTGATAGCTTTTGAAGTTTCACACATAATCCCAAACTGAGCTAGTTGAAGTAGCCATTTGATATGTCTTCCAAAAAGAATGGGCTGAGATAGGAGATACTTAACTGGATCACTCCTAGTGACCAGGTGAATTGAATGTGACTGTAGATAATGCTTCAGCTTATTCACCATGTGCACTAGAGCTAGACAAGACTTGCCTATCCTTGAGTATCTGATCTCAGCCCCCTTTAGAAATCTACTGACATAGTAAACAGGTCTTTCAAGGCCTTGCCCATCCTCTTGAACAAGTAGACCACCTATAGCTTGATCCGTATAAGCAAGGTATAACCTGAGAGGTTTTCCTCGAATAGGAGTCATCATGGTGTGAGGATGGGTAAGCACTTATTTGATTGCCTCAAAGGATTGCTGATGATCCTCCTTCCATGCAAAATGAGAATTCTTCTTTAAGAGAGGCATAAGTGGGATGAGATATGCTGAGAGTCCGGGAATGAACCTCCGGAGGTAAGAAACTCGTCCAAGGAAAGATTTTAGCTCCTTCCGAGTCTGAGGAGAAGCTAAATCAATTACAGCTCTAGCCTTCGTAGGGTAAAGATCAATTCCATGCTTGTGGACTATAAACCCAAGGAATTTGCTAGATGAAACATCGAAGGCACACTTCGCAGGATTCATTTTGAGTTTATACATTCGGCATCTTTGGAATACCCTTTCTAATATAGCAAGATGGTCTTCTCGTTTTGCTGACTTTATAACAAAATCATCAACATAATCCTCAACTTCCCCATGTAGCATATCATGGAATATAGCAGTCATGGCCCTTTGGTAAGTAGCGCCAGCATTCTTAAGACCAAAAAGCATGACCGTATAATAGAAGTTTCCCAAAGGGGTTCTGAAAGCAGTTTTTTTAGCATCCCTAAGGTCTCTATGAATTTGGTTATAACCTGCAAAGCCATCCATGATTGAGAACATTTGATTCCCTGCAGCAGCATCAATTAATATGTCCATCTTAGGCAAAGGAAAATCGTCCTTGGGACATGCTTTATTAAGATCTCGAACGTCTACACAACATCTAATTTGTTCATTTTTCTCTCTTACAAGGACAACATTAGACAACCAGGTAGAGTGTTGTATAGGCTTGATGAAGCCTGCCTGCAACAGCTTCTCAATCTCAGCTTTGATCTGCAACTCAATATCTAGTCTTAAGGCCCTTGGTGCTTGCTTATGGGATGCACTTCAGGGGAAAGATGTAATCTGTGAGTCACCAGCTCAAGATCAAGACCGGGCATATCTTCATAGCTCCAAGCAAAAACATCTTTGTACTGGGAGAGCAATGCTCTGAAGGCTTCCTTCTGCTCTGGCTCAAGGTGGGAGGAGATTTGTACAGGCTTGCTGACACTTGGATTTCCCAAGGTCAATTATACACAAGTCTTCCTGAACAGCCTGAGGACCATTCTGTAAGTGTTATGGGGCCAGTTCAAGTTTGGATTCGGGAGCTACCAACAATTCCTCACTAGGGGAACACTGCAGGACGTCAATGGATGAAGTCCCCTGTGGTTGTTACAATCTGTAAACAGATCTTCCATCAGGAAGATCCATTCTCACACAACGAATCTTCGAAGGCCGACGGTCTTCAGAAGAGGATGGTACTGAGGGATCAGTGGATTCAAGAGTGGCCCAAAAAGGCAAGAGAGTTCCTTGAGACTTGGCAACACGGCGCGAATCCGTCATAGTGGGCCGCTTCAGCAAAGTGGGTTTCTGATTCATCAAAGGGAAAGGGCTCTGCTATTACCCGGACAACCTTTCCATTCCAAATTCCCTTCAAACACTGACGATAAGAAGAGGGAACTACTCTTGCTCAGTGTATCCATGGTCTTCCCAACAACACATGGAATGCAGCTCTATCATCAATGACATGGAAAATAGCATAAACTTTGAAAGATCTTACCCGAATGTTGAGAATGATGTAGCCCGTTGTCTGTTGCCACTTGGTGTCAAATCCCAGAATCCGGATCTGGTTGGGGACAATACACTCCTTCAAAACTCTAACTAGTTCCAGGATCTTGAGAGGGGTGAGATTAACAGCAAAACCGTTGTCAACAAGCGACCTTCGAATGTCTACATCCTACAAAGTGGCATTTACATAGAGTGGCTTGTTGTGGTCCTCTGAAGAAGCCATCATGTCCTCCGGAAAGGTGATGGCAGACTTGCTGAGTCGAGGGGGTAGTATGTAGAGGCATCCTGATGATTATAGCACTCGAAGTGATGCTTCTCAATGATATCCAGTAACGCTCGAGTGGCCTCATTTCTTATTTCCGGGGTAAATTGCATGTCCTCAAAGAACATCTGAAATCTGGTGGTGGTACACACAGCTTCACTTGATTGGGGATCTAACTTATGTCTGTTATACACAGACAACATATGCACAGCTTCCTGTCCTTTCCCTTTATGCTGAGGAAAAGGATCAGTGTGCACCTTCGCTTATGGGATATTGATGTCTCCAACCGCCAACCTAGCATGAAATATCTTCCTCAAGGCCCAGCAGTCAAAGGTGGAATGGCGAGTATTGCGGTGGAACTTGCAATACGCGGGGACCTCTTGTCTGCTTCTGAGGGCTCCTTTTCAACAGGTGGTAGCAAGACACAATCATCCTTAATCCATTCTTGCAACAAGGCATCAAGCTGAGCAGGAGAACAGGTTACCTCGAGAGGTGGTGCGCGCTTCTCTCAGTTGTTAGTGTAGTTGTTGCTACTAGGCCTGCCCTTCCTCTTTGGAACGGGCTCCTCTTCCTTCTCAGTAATAACAACGAGAGCACGCTTCCTCTCTCCTTTCTTCTCAGGAACAGGAACGGAAGCATTCGTCCTTTTGGTATACTCATACAGTTTGGTGAAGCTTCTAATCTCATGGTTCTCCAAATGGATACGGCATGTAAGGAGCATGCCATTGATGTAGATCCTGACAAACTTCTCTCTAGAAGCCGCCTCCGTGCAGGTGATCACAAGATCTCTGAAACGCTTGACATATTGCACCAGATCTTCATCTAGCTTCTGCCTCTCACGGCTAAGATCAATGATGGTGAGCTTCCCCTCCGTGATGAAGAACTTGTGATGAAATAGAGCCACCATGTCTTCCCAAGTGTGAACTAAACCAAGTTCCAACCTGTTGTACCATGTATAAGCCCGCTCAGAGTGATTTTGAAAACTCACGCAAACGGAGCTCCTTGTTACCAGCATAAGCCCCCAGAGCTTCTATTAAGCGACTGACATGCTCCCTGACATTCTCGTTTTGCCCTGAAAATTGGGGAAAGACAGAAGCCTCATAGTCCTTGGGATATGGCAAGCTAAGGAGTGCCTCTGGCTATGGAGGACAGAAGTCACTACCAATCCAGTATGTATCCTTGGACTGGGATTTTTGGAGAAGAGTTTGGACATCAGCAATGGTAGCAAAGTCAGTTTTGGGAGGTAATGAAGGCATGTATGGAGGAGGGTTTACTGTAGGAGAAGTTTAGAGGGCAGGATTTGGTGGAGGATTAGAACCAGACTTGTCAGAAAAAGTATCCAACTAAGCCTGTAGGATCTGGATAGTTGCCTGAGAGACCTAGCCACCTCATCGGGATCTTGAGGAGGAACAGGTTCCCGAGGAAGATTCTATTCTACGATTTCTTCCACAATAGGAAGAGTGTTTGAACTGGACGGATCCATGGACAAAAGCCAAGATAATGACAGCAGCAGACAGATAAAATTTGAAAGGAACGACTACAAGCTCCCCAGTGAAGTAGCCAAATGGTGATGCCAGGTTTTGTAAAAGAGAAAATTTATTAGAATGAAATGGCAGCTAATACATAAGAACCAATACAAACATCCTTCCAGAGAAATATGTAGGGAAAGCCTGTCTCAACACAGCCTAAACCGTCGCGCAGCCGTTTTGCCAAGAGCGTTCCTTCTCAAATGTCTGTGAATAAGACAAAGAGAAGAGACAAGGAGAAAGAGGATATTGCAATAACTGAAAGTCAGTTCGAATGCAAATCTCAGAGCAAGAAAAACCTCAAGATTTCGAACGACTCGAACTCTATAACATGTAGAGAATACACGTTTATGACTGACTATCCCCTTTCTCTCTCAGAGCCTTTACTCACTGTTGTCTTCTACCTCTTAAATTTCAGAGATTCTCCAGATATCCTTTAATGGAGGATACATTCTGCTATTTATAAGGAATTTAGCCTCTCAAAATTGGAGATATGTCAATCAGTCAGGCCTCCAGAGAGGAGCTTATAAATATCCCCATGCTTCAAACATATCCCAAATGCCACGTATATTTCAACACGCCTAAGTTAATTCCAGAAAGAGGGATGAGTCACTCAAATCTTCAAAACTTGCTCTGTGATAGGTTGCTTTAGACCTTGAGGAACACGCAACGAATGACACGTGTTACATGCAATATAAATCTAAAAGCAACGTCACCATTCTTGCCACCATTCCAAAAAAGACAAAACCCCATTTAGATAAGTCATACAGCAGATATTATAAGTAGCTGAGGTTTTATCACGTGCTGTCCATTCTGAGAAATCTGTCTCAATCAACTTTAAAAAGTCACTTCACTACCATAAATACCTTTTTGAATTCGTATATCTTGAGGGAACTCCCTTTGGCAGCTATTTTCCTTCAAAGGAAGCCAAAATAACCCTATATTTACAAGGTGACCAGTATTTTCTCGAGTTACCTATATAGAGAACTCGAAGTTGAGTGTCTCAGCAGAGAACTCATTTTCATGACCAATAGTCCCTGTAAAGAAGAGCTTACTTTGGAATTCTTTAAGGTTTATAGCTACAGTAACCAATCTGAGTGCCTTCAATTTTAATGAACTCAGAAGTAAATATGTTTCCTTATGAATTCCTTTGAAGTTAAGTGAGAGGAAATTTCTCAAAGTACGTAAGAAACCTATCTTCAGGAAATACTTCTAGAGATGGTGTGAATTCGACTTTTGAAGCTCTTTCCACTGGAGATTTGCTTTTAGAAGTCAAAGTCTATCCAAAATATAACTCGAACTCAATTCCTAAGGATGAATAAGATTGACTTCGAGACTTCCTTTGTAATTCGGATGCATATAAGAGTGCTTTCGAGGGGGTAAACCCAATCTTTGTCCTTCAAAGGGGACAAAATCATTGGTCTTTTTGAGGGTGACAGGCCCTTAGTCCTTTAAGGGTGACTAACCCTTGACGAATTGACCATCTCAGGGTGGTTAGCCTTGAGTTCACTTTATTAGGAGGAAATATACCTCCTTCGAATTCACCATCTGGAGGTGGTTGGCCTTCGAATTCACCATCTAGAGGTGGTTAGCCTTCGAATTCACCATCTGGAGACATGGTGTAAGGGATCGCCCGATCCCGAGTTGGATCGGACGAACCAACTCGGGATCGGAAGGGGACGATCCCCGAGTTGGTTCCGATCCGAGACAAACAAAAAAAAATGGATCATTCCGATCCCGATCCGGGCCGGGATCAGAACGATCCATGATTTTTTTTTTTTTTTTAATTAGATGTGGCCGAGAACGATCCCGAGCCGGGAACCGAGTTTAAACACTATGTCTGGAGGTGGTTAGCCTTCGAATTGCCTTCAAATTCGCCTTAGCAGGAGAAAATATACCTACTTTGTGATCCTTTCAAGAAAAAATATGGTAAATGGTCCTTCGAAGTCTATGGATATGATCCAAGAGTGACTTCTGAGTTAGAAGGCATAAAAAGTTCCCTCGAACAACTCTTGTCAAGGGAATTACCTTTAAAATGTAAAGGTAACGAAATAAAATCACTCAAAGTCTCTTCTAAAGAATGAGTAGATGTGACTTCGAGATTTTATTGAAGTTTCATATGTTTAAGAAGTCCATTAGGGGTAGCATACCCTTGTATCTGTCCTTCGAGAGGAATAAGGTCCTTCTGAAGGAATGTAAAAATCCCTATTCCTTCGGTCATTCCGAGGGCAGTATCCTGTTCCATAAGGAATACGAATCCTTATCATTTTGGTCATTCAAAAGGAAGTTAGCCCATGTTTGTTACGTTTGGGACACGTGGCGTTCCCCCACAAGCTGAAATTCAAAAATGTTGCTTCTCCAAGAAGGTTTCCTTTTTGGTGATAAGGACCAGATATCTCGAAGCCGTTTCAAATATCACCTTTTTACCAAATGGTCTAATCAACGTGCAGCTGCTGTTGACAACTGACACGTGAGAGACGGCTGTGCAGCAATTAACAGCTTTATTGAATGATTCAGTGTATGCGGCTATACCCAGTAAACGTACACGTGCGCTTTTAAAATAGTGCCACGTGTTTAGTGGGATTAATTAGACCACCTCATCACCAGTACCAAGAACTTAGTTATCTATATCTAGCATGTGTAGTTTTTTTTTTTTTTATGAAGTGGAACCCCAGCCGTACTTAGTATGACTGGGTAAAATCCCACATACCTACAACCACCTGCAAGCCATAGGTATCATATTAGCCCGAGGGACTCGAACTAGAGACCTCACGCTTCTTGAGGCGCAAAGCATCCATGTACCTATCCTGATAAATGAGCGAATTGAGGACGCTCTACTGTTAAAAAAGGAAAATCACCGTAACTATTTTGAACACGCGCCCTTGTGAAAATAAAGGATAAAATGCTTGTACCTAAAACGGAGAAACATATTGAAATTTAAAGGAAAACTAACTTTTTGACTTCTAATTAATTGCTAAAAAAAAAGGTTGTTAAATAGGGAAAAACATCATTAACTTTTTTGAACACAAGTCCTTGTGACAATAAAGGATAAAATGCTTTCCTAAACAGAGAGACACATTGGAATTTACAGGAAAACTTCGACTTCCTTTTTCTTTTCTTTTTTTTGAGGTAAAATTTTTGAATTCTCATTAATTGCAAAAATGGCTCTGGACCCTATCATTATTACTTAAGAATAAGTGCACTCATGTCCCTTTGAAAAATATTCGTAATTACAAAAATAAATAAATAAATAAACTTAAATTACAATATTTAATATGTATGTATAATCTATATAATTTACAAATAAACAATAACTAATTTAAATATGTGTATATGTATATGTTGTGAAAGCAACACAATTAAGACGCTCTGAACCCCATCATATTTGTGAAATTAGCACTTTCACGATCTCATTCTCACTCCACTCTTCCCTCCAATAACTTACCAAGATAGCAATATACTTCAAGTACTGAACTTGTCCACAGATTAACCATACCAAATCACACACCATAATCTACATTTTATAAGACTGAAAGAACCAGCACATAAAACTGATATAATATAAATCCACACTATGTTACATGCACTTGGTGTAGGTGTCAGGTGCGGATGTATTGTCTAGTTATCAGACTCATCTAATCCGCACATAGGACATGGGGACTCAGCCAGCAATTTGTATATTTTTTACTATTTGAGTAAGTAGTACAAAATATAGTACTACCCATACACAATATTAGTTTTTACAAATTTGAAACTCTAGTTAAGTGCAGACTGGAGATTGAGACATCTATTTAGAATAGAAGAAACATCTGTCAAAAAGAACGGGATATAGTTGTGAAAGATTTGACATACTCCCCACACCCATATCCATATCATATCGTGTTGAGATGGGTACTTGGGATGAATAGAAGAGTTCATGTAACGTCAAAACCACAAATACATACCATCCCATAGGATCATTCGCCACCAAAAAGACTAAGCGCCACATACTTCGGAACATCATGACCTGCACACCCTAACTTCTCTGCTTTATATGTGATCAATAGCAGAGAAGTTTTCTACGACACCGCACAAACACAGCAACAACCACGCTGGTCACTCACTACAACAATGACTAGTCAATCAAACTGTAGGACAAGCCATTATCACAGAAACAAGACAAGGAAAAGGTTGCTTACGGAGAGAGAGAGAGAGAGAGAGAGAGAGAGAGAGAGAGAGAGAGAAGGTTGCAAGGTGACTAAATGAGAGAATCGGGTAACTAAAAACACCTTCACAAGATCAGAGCTCTGATACCATGTTCTGATTTGAGTGTGTGTGTGTGTGTGTGTGTGTGTGTGTGTGTGTGTGAGAGAGAGAGAGAGAGAGATAGAATAAAAGAGAACAAGAAAAAGAAAAAGGAAAAAAAGGAAAAAGGATGTCAAACCTACTAAAATTCAACCTCTCGAGTCTTTATTATAGTGGATGCTACAAAGACCAAAACACCCTTGCTGTACACACAATAATAATCTTGACAAGGTACATGCAAAAGTATGTAGACATAATGCATTTAGTACCGAACATGTAAAACCAACCTTATTAAGCAACTTTGACCGATCTGAGATGCTTGCTGTGCCATAACGATCCACTTCCTCCAACAGATTTTGGGCAATATTATGCCTTGACCGGGAACACAATTTGGAAAGCTTGGAAAGGAAGAAACTGTTAAACCTGTCAGATTTGGTACAATTTAAAAAGGTTAACCAAGTTATCACTTCCCATGCCTTCTGATTAAGACATCATGTATTTTACCTCATTTTCCATACAAAAGCATTTGGATATCCTTTTTTAGCTTCAAAAGATATTGCACTCCTCAAGTGCTTCTCATTTAAACACTGGGGGGGGAAAAAATCTTCAGGTACAGGAAAGCACATTCATGAATAACATAAGAAATTTAATCAACATCTAAAACTAACAATTATTAGTATCAAACAAATGATACATTTTCTAAAACATCTTTACTTGATTTATGATAAGTATATATGTAAATCTTGTTAAAATGTGAAAAGAACGTATATAAGACAGGATGAGGGTCACAGAAATAATAACAAGAATAAACTAACATTTACATCCCTACGTGCAGCATGAAAATCCTATCCACTTCTTTGAAGTGAACTATCAACAGCTGAGCCTTCAACTGACAAACAGGATATAGTATTCATTCATTTTCACAAAAACCAAACACAAAAAAAAATCATGTCCAAGCAATTTACCATTGGCTATAGTTAAAAATAAAGAAGGCAACTCAAATATAAACATATTAACCTTTCTTAAAATATAACCAGAAGTTTTCAAAAGTAACTGATCAAATATATATATATATAACCTAAAAGATAACATCAAAAAAGCAAACTCATAATAGAAAAGAAGAGCTAATAAAACCCAAAGGCTATTAAAGACTTCTAAATTAAGTATATATCTCTTTGACAGGAAGGCTGCTGGCTGTAGATTGTATGGACCTACAGTTCAATTAGTTGATTAGAAGGCTTATAGCAGGCCAATTTACTGCATAGGTCCCTGCTGTACAAACCTTCTTCATTCTACTCCAGTCAACTAATATCTTCCAAAAATATCAGCTTGCTCAAGGTGGAATGGCATAATTTTTTAAATCTTCTCCTTTTGCAATACACTAAAGGGGATTTGGAAAGAATGGAATGGCAAAAAATTTTATGACAGAGTCCAGCCGATTGAGCAAGTTTGTTGTGTTGCAAAAATCAGAAAGAACATAAGGATTTCTGGACGATTTGATAAGAGAGAGAGAGAGAGAGAGAGAGAGAGAGAGAGAGAGTGGGGTGGTGGGGGTAGGGACGCTTTTAGAACCAATGGTTGGGAATGAATCAATCAATGTAGAGATAGGAAAGTGAGTTTGCTCTCAAATAAGGCAAATGAAACGTATTTTTTGGACACAACCCCAGATATACTTTTCAACCTTGGATTTCAAGTCTAATGCCACAAAGAGAAGTCAACACCCCTTCTTATATTATCCAATCATAGCTCTTGAGGTTATTTCAAAAGTGAGTTAGGAAGTCCAAGTGTGAGAATTTCTAAGGTTTAAGAAGTGGTGTTACTCGCTTCATAAATTTCATCATTATGAAGGCATAATGCTCAAGGATCATTTCTAGATACATTCACATGTTTTGCACTCTTTAGGTGACATTAGTATCCTGACTTTTCCCTTTATGGTCCGTTTGGATCGCAGGAATTCAGGGGTGGGAATTGGAATTGGCAGCTGTGAATCTCAATTCTTGCGTTTGGATGACCAATTCCCATGGGAATTAAAATTCAGGTAGGAAAAAAAACACACCCAATTCCCATGATTCATGAGAATTATAATTCACACCTAGGGGGTGTTTATTATAATTCCCCAATAAACTAATTTACACCGAAGGTCGATCCCGACTGGTACCTCCGATTCGGTGACATTTCCCTCCGGTCCAGCGACCGATCCCGCAGGTCCGGCAACCGATCCCCCCGGTCCGGCGATCTGTCCCGCCGGTCCAACATCCGATCCCGCCAATCTGATCCATTTTTTTTAATTTGAAAATGTGTTTTTTCTAATACCGGATCCGGACCGGCTGGTACCGTTGGTCGGGACCTTAACCACCGATCGGGACCGGTCCCGGTACATTACACCTTGTTGCCATCCTTATTTGTAAGAGATCCATCACTTGAGTTAAATAAAACTAGTAACGAATAAAATATACACTAGCTATACAAAGTAGATAAATTAGGCTATGAGTAACGTGTCAACCAAACAACAGAATTTCAATAC
>JAUPMG010000002.1:6103357-6122006 GCA_031762675.1 Pachysandra terminalis | reverse complement strand
TATTACAAAGATCAGCTATATCTCCCTCTCTCTTGTGACATTATGGCCATAATAAACCAGATCTTTGAAATCTTGCTTTTAAAAAACCTAACAATTATCCGAAAAGTTTTTAGCGATGGCTTTTCCTTAAAAAGCTCATACAACTGAATTTATTTTTAATCCATTTTGAATTTATTTTTTTGTGGTATAAGCTTTCTATTTACTTAACTAATCTATTTAACCATGGTAAATTATTTACTACTCAATTTAAAATTCATTTACACCTTTTTCTTTGGCTTTTCTTGAAGCTATGCCAATTTGTTGTTAGACTGTGTACACTTTCTCCTTTAAATCCTTCTTAATGGTGTATTGAATATAATTATTATACTCAACCATGTTATGTTTTTAATTTTTTTGGTGAAATACTCAACCATGTTAAATTGTTGGTTCCATGAAAGTAAACTTCAGAAAATTTATGCTCTTCTATGTTCTTTATATAAATAAACTGGACAAATTGTATTTGTTTTAAAAAATGAAAAAAAGTTTGAGAGTAGGAGTTGAGAAAAAGGCAAACCAATTTAAACTGGTTCAGTTTGGGATTAGGATTTTGGGGTAACCCAACCCAAACCGAATTAACCCAATTTTCAAAATAATTATAAATATAATATATAGGGTTTATAGAAACCCCTAATCTTTTGTTATTTTTAAATAAGCCCCTTGATATGAAGACCCAATGGCTCATTCAAAATTCATTGTCTTTCATTAACACGATTACACGAAGAGGAAGAGGAGTGTGGAGTAAGGTTTTGTAACTTTCTCTTCATTGTTTCAATAATTTGTCCAGTGACGACAGTAATAGTAGCAACGATGTTAAGGTATAAGTAGGTTGTTCTTCTCTCTCTCTCTCTCTTTCACTCTCTTCAATCAATCATGACTTCTTTTGTGAAGAAGATGATTGTGATTCTCAGATAACCAGACTATGTGGTATTTAAAGTTTGAATTAATCAAACCCACCCGAAATTGTATCTCATGATTGGATCAAGACTTCCTCTCTAGCTTTTGAGGGTACAAAATTTAAATCCGTCAAAAAAGTTTTGTAGGACCTAAATCAACCCAAAATTGTAGTTTGGGTTGGGTTTAGGGTTTTAAAAAGAATTCAGTTTGGTGTTTGGGTTTTAGAGTTTGGATTGTAAATCAGGTTGGGTTGGATTTGGGTTGACCTCCAAGGAGGTCGGTTTGGGGTTGGGTTGAGATCAATCTGATCCAACCCAACGTAATATAGGATTACCAAATTTTATCATAGATGGTTTAACTCTATGTAATTCTAGAGGAACTTGAACTTCCAATTAGACATCCTTCTTGAGTATTAATGGCATGATTAAGAGCGGTTCAATGCAAAATACCGATTTTACTTTTACACTTCAATAAAAAAATAAAATAAAATAACGGAAAAAAAGAATTCTTATAGAAAAACATATTTTGCGTCAATAAGGTTAGAATGACAATAGAATTTTCAGAACAGAAAGAATCATTTTATACGAAAAACTTAAACAAAAAAAAAAAGGAGAAGAAAATAATATAAAAAAAATTTAAAACTGGCATTCTCATTTTCTTCGTTTGAAATCAATTTATTAACAATTTTCAAATATAATAAAAGTTAATAGCCTATATGTTCAGTTTTATATGTTATTGGTTTAGCAGCCAATACCACATAACTTTAGGTTTGATTATTGTTATTAGAATAAGGGCAGAAAATCCAACTACAATTGTTAAGAATAAGGGCAGAAAATCCAACTACAATTGTTAAGACAAATATAGATATGAAGTACTTGAGTGGTTATAATATTTTAGACTCTTAACAACTCCAAGTTAATGCCCCACCTCATATGTTATGAAAATACTAAACAAACTTAGTTGCATCCTTATTATAGTATATTGGCCGTGCATTAAATTTATTAGGAGGTTGATCCGATTCAATCCATTCGAACCTATGGTTCAACTAAGATGATCCGGAGACATTAACATTGTGCTTTCATACTTGAAAAAATTACTTAGATGTGTTAGTGGTTCGACCAACCAGTCAAACAAAGAGACAGTATAGGAAAACAAAATCCATATATTAGATTTTTTTAGTCAAATTTAGTTATATTAACTAATGGTTTATCCTACTATTTTATTACCATGATTTGTAGAGTAAGGTTTAAAGGATCGGTCCAATCTGATTCGTATTGGGATCGAACAGGACCGGATCGGTCTCAAGCCACGATACAAGATATTTATCATGAATTTTTTGGACCAGTCCGGTACAACCGATACAGGTTTGGACCGGCCAGTACAACCAGTAAGGTCACTGCTACAATTGGTACGATATTTTTTTTTTTTTAATTTATAAATTAGACGGTCCAAACTGGTATCGATCTGGACCGGTCATTCTGATCCATTTTTTTTTAATTTAAAATTTAAGTGGCGGTGTACTTTTTGTATCGGATCCAAATCTAATGATACCGTTGGTTTGGACCGAGACCGATCCGGTCCTTGGTCCTAAAACTTTAAATCTTTGTGTAGAATAGGGAAGGAAAAAGGAAAAAGTGGACTAATAAAACTGGACACCTATATTGGGTGAGGGTACGTTTCTTACTAGTGCTATCAAAATGGGTCCGAATTCGACCAATATTCGATCCGAAAACATCGAATATGTTTATTTCTCCATATCCAATTGAACGAATACGGATGTAAGAAGCCGATTTTCTATATTAACCCAATTCACGTATATAGAATTATATTTTATATATAAAATTTTATCCCATGGAACGAATACGGATGCAAGAATTATATTTTATATATAAATTTTATGTTTTATATATCATACATAAAATATAATATACGTATATAGACTCTAATTCGGTTCAGTTCAATTTAACCAAGACATCAACCCAAAATCAAAATTTAGTTTTATAATTTCAAACCAAAACTGAACCAATTGTCATGAAACCCAACTCAAGTCTCAACCTGTACTAAAAGTTTGCCTTTAACATATATAGATACCTAAAACTAAAGGTGTTATTCAATTTCACCAATAAGGGTGTAATTCGGTTGGTTTGGTTCGGTTTAGTGGTCAAACCTAAACCAAATCGAATTACACATTGCACTAAATCGAAAACCGAATTAGAAAATCAAATACCAAACCGAACTATAATAGATAAAACCGAAAATCGAACTAAACTGACATAGAAACCAAAAAATTTTGGTTTTTCAGTTTGGTTTGACAAAACTAATACTATTTTCTATACAAAACACATATATCTATATATTATGTATAATCTACTTCGGCTTTTTTGGTTCGATTCGGTTTAGTCGAAGCCTTAACCAAAAACTAAACCGAACTAATTCGGTTTTTTGTTTTCTAATCTATACCAAACCAAAATGAAAAAAAAAAAAAAAACAAACCAAACCAACTTTTTGCGGTTTGGTTTGTTCGGTTTTCGGTTTAAACCGAACCAATTGACACCCTTATAAAATACATAGAGAAGGGATCAGACAATATTATCAAGCAAACAAGGGTAAGAAAATTGATTATTAACCAAAACCATTTAAGCTAGGATAAAAATTGAAGCAAATGTGAAAGAAAGAAACAAGTAACATACATGAAACCCAAAGAATCAAAACTAGATGGAATCATGTTACAAAAATATCTCTGATGCATGCATCAACTAAAAAATGTGTAAATTATTATAGGATATAAAAAAAAGAATAAAATAGAAAAAAAATTTGAGCGAATATGCTTTAGGGCTAAAAGTAAAGATATTATTTCTCTTTATAGATTGGAATAATAGAAAAGGATTTTTCCTTAGAATGATCGTATAGGATTTGTGTAGTGACTTGGAGTAATTCCATGTCTGCGTGCTATTTCTTTACTAAAAAGAAGGAAAAAAGAAAAAAGTCTTGTTGGAAAAGGCACTTTTTATAAACCTTTTGATTTGATTAGTGTTGATTTGTGACTAGATTCTGCTGTTCCCAACTTAGTTAGGAAATAACATTGACATCTAAGTTCTTACGTTACCCTTCATTCATCAAATACTTTTACCCGTCAATGGCAGGGTTTTAAGTCTCGGGATCTTGGATCCGATCGGTCCTGGCCGATCCTGATCCGGATCGGTGATACCGGCTGATCTAAAAGTTGGATTGTTCTTTTAAAAAAAAAGCACCGATCGTCAGAACGGAGATATTAATCATCAAATCGACTGTGCCGGTTGGTATCGGATTGATCCAGGTCGATACCTATTGGATCGTTAGTTTTATAAATTAAAATAAAATAAAAACACTTTGGATCAATTGGATTGTTAGTTTTATAAATTAAAATTAAAAAAAAAAAAAAAAAAACGCTTTGGATCAGTTGGATGGTTAGTTTTATAAATTAAAATAAAAAATTTTTGGATCAGTTGGATCGGTATCAGTTGAACGAGTCTGATCCAAAGCCACACGATACAATAGTTGTATCGTGGCTTGAAATTGACCGGTCTAACTGATCCCAGTACGAACGGTCAATCTGAATCGGATTAATCCGATCCTTGAAACCATGTCAAATGGTCTAGAAAAAGGATTTATTTATTTATTTTTTTTATTTTTTTTTTTTATATCTCCGTGTTGATGGCCACTCGATCACTCTCTCATAGGGGAGATATGTATTAGATCTTCAATCCCACCCCACTCCCAACCCTCTTTTAAGGTAATATTCTATCACCATATACTAAATCCGCTCTTAACACTATGGGGGCTCACCTTCAATATATTTTATAAATAAAATTATAGTTTTAAAGTAAAATATATATTATTTAAGATATTTGTTTATAAATTATTTAATTTTATATAAATTATATGTGATTAACATCTATACTATAAAGGGAGAGGGTGCCTCAGAAAGTGTATAAAAAAACTAACTCTTTCTCTCAAAACTAACCTCACAATAATGACAAATATTTATAAGCACAATTCTGTTTTTTTATACATTTTTAAAAATAGGTGTATGAACCATTACGAAAGAACTCTCTATTTTCAAGACTTTATTTATTTAAAAACATGAAATTCTCGCACTAATAACTGTTAATAAAATAAACTCTGTGGCTGTCTCACGCACAGTATTGGGGCGGGTTACCCGTTTAACCCGCCCCAATTGCTATCCTAAAACAGGTCTTATCCCTGATCTGTGCTTCATATTTGTTGTCAAACGGCGACTTGAAAAGTGTTTTAGGACGGAAGACCCAAAAAAATCTTTTTATCAGTCAATGTCAGTCTTTCTTCTAGATTTCTCATTTAAACTGGAAACACAGGAATTTACTATATAAAGGTTATTGCTGCATCCAATGGAAGAAAAGACTTTGAATGTGTTTTTTCTTTTCTGGAAAGGTATTGCTTTGAATTTGTTTCTTCAATCTATCGTTGCTGGCTTGTATTCGCTTGGTGCAGGTCGGGTGCTTGAATTTCGCATACATTTTTTGTTTTCTGCAAAACAAACACCCACCTGCACCTTGCGAGTTCAATCCTTCTACGAAGAAACCATTAGTTTGTCTGTGAAAAGTTTCGGTGATTTGATGGAAAGGTTAGTTTGCTCTATCTCAGATTTTACTTTTGTTGCTTTTATGATTATATTGATTCTGATATTACTTGGTTTTCATTTTCTTTTACTTACTGGGTTCTGATGCTGGTTTTTGATCGTTTGGATCAGATACATAAAGTTGTTTTTTTTTTTTTTTGCTTAGTAAGATTGTTCTTTTGGTTTTGGATGCTTTTTGTTATATGGGAATGTTGATTTGTTATGATTTTGGTGAATAGTTGCTGAACTATTCGTATTGAGCTGTTAAAGTTTGGTACTTAAGCTTCAAATTGCTGGAAATTGGGAAATCATATGTTGCAATTTCTGCTGCAGAGATATTGTTTGTCTTTGATTCTTAATGGGTTTAATTAGAAGAATTCTTATTCACTAGAGGCTAATAGAAATTTAAAGAATTGCAACTATAGATTGCTGAAAGTTACACGTAATCGAAGATGTATTTTTAAGCTTCTAGTGGAAGCTATTCAAACGTCTGGTTCTGTTGCTTGCTGTTCCATCTATGTCTATACAACATATACTAAAGTAGTCCCCCTTATGCCTGCTCTCTCTTCCAGGTGATTTGGCATTTAATTTCATAACTAAATATATGAAGTCTCTTAGTCTTCCCTGATTGGTGCTGAGCTTTTCATATGCTGTCTATCGATTGTCCCAAATAGTTGTCTCTTGATCTTCCGAAGCATGTGTTAGTTATTCCCAAACTGCCTTGAGGTTGTTCAAAAAATTTACTTGTAGTTGGTTCTACCACAAACAGAAACCAATCTTCTCAATTGTTTTCAGTTGCTTAGCTCCATTCTGAATCTGCCTACCCGGATGCAACTTTTTCCTTGTTGTAAATGTCTATAATATATTTCTCTGGCCATTTCAATAATGGGTCTTTGTTTGGAATCATGGTCTTTGTTCAGGGAATCCGTTGTGAATATAACATATCTGTCAAAACTACTAAGACTGTAAATGTAGCGAATTGTCTAAATATCTTGCCAGTTCATTTTATTTATGCTGGTGATGTTGGATGTGAGCTGTAGCTATGATCTGTCTTATTATGTAATTTATTGTTTTCTGTATTAATCTTTTACTGGAAAACTGTTTAACTTTTTTTGGTAGAATTGTGTTCTATTAAGTTATCTTATTTGAGTATAATCTTTTCGTGTAAATTACAGGAGCATGTCAAATGCAAACCAATATTAGTGGGTTCATGGATTGGATTGTATGTAAATGCACTAATTCAAGCTAGACTGCATCTATTGGTAATTCTAACCATTAGAAGATAGAATTCACAAACTAAGACTTACTTTTTGGACTTCTCGTTGACAGGTGTCCCATGGTGGCAGTCCTTTCACATAGTGTTTCATAATCACTTAGGGAAACCACAACTTTTCAGAGTCAGGAGGTCCGGCATTTTTTGCCACACTTCTGAAGATTTCACGAACAGTAGTTAGTTTCAGCTTATTTGCAGAAGTTAATTTGATCTTTTCTGCAATAACACACCATAGTTCCAGTACTCTGTTTCTGGTTATTCCAACAGCCTTTACCAATTTTCATTGTCTAACTCTTATTTCACCGTTTTTTTCTTGGTTGACGATGGTTCTGAAGTGTCAAGATTGAAGATCATTCTAGGATCTGAAGCGTATCCAAAGTGTACATATATTTGTGAGGCAAATAATAAAAATTTAATTGTGAATTGTAAATAAAAGTTAGAGTTGTTTAAAGAGTACACTCTATTTTATTTATAATAGCTAGTTATGAGTTTGTGTTACGATTTTGTTTCATCTATTGTAACAATAGAAGGCTTCTCCTCAGAAGGGTTGGTTCATGCATATCACCTTTATGGTTTGCAGATGATACAGTTATCTTTTGTGGGGCTTCGCATAGATCAGCCAAGAGCGTTTAGGTGCATACTTATTTGCTTTGAAGCAGTTTCAGATATGACGATAAATTTGAGTGAGAGCATTGTGTTTGGGGTGGAGAGGAGGTTAACTTAGGCATGCTTCATGAGAATTTGAGTTGTAGATTGGGTGAGTTGCCCACCACTTATTTGGGCTACTCCTGAGATCACACTTCAAGGCAACCTCTATGTGGAACCTTAGTTTAGATCATATGGAAGAGATACTGAATAGTTAGATTTCTTTCAAAAAAAGCAAATCGACACATTTGTTCTTTGGCCAATCTGCGTACATATTTTCTATCCATCCACAAATTTCTTGTGTCTGTGGTAGCAAGAATAGAGAAACTTCAAAGAGATGGTGTACATTGAAGGCGGGCACAAATTCCATCTGGTGAATTGGAGATCAGTTTGTAAACTAAGGAAATGGGTGGCTTACCTTATGGCCTTGGTCATGTTTAATAAAGTGCTGTTGGAAAAATGGTTTGGCATTTTAGGGAAGAGTGTGAAAGCTTATGGAGGAAGGTTATGGCGGTCAAATACGGTAGTTCTCTTGGTGGATGGTTACCGGCCAACAAAGAGGGTTCTACAGTGTGTAATTATGAAGGATTATTGATAAAGTGGCCGATTCAATCTCTAGAGGCTCTTTTTTTTTCCCCCAATAGGGAGGGGAGTGAACAAGGATGAGATTTTGGGAGGATGCTTGGTGTGAGGGGGTCTTTGTCGCCAAGATTCCTAGACCTTTACTTGGTGGCTAGTAATCGGTAAACTTGGGTTTGTGATTCAATTATTCAGACAGGGTGACCAAATTAATTGGAATATTTCACTTAGAAGACCTATCTTTAACCGGGAATGGAATTGATGACCAACTTACTTGGGTTGCTTCATGCAGCAAAATGTAGAAGGGGAAAATCTCAGGATATGGAAGTGGGAAAAGATTAAGAAATTTATAGTTCAAATTCTTGTTCGGCTCATCTTTTCAGGAGGATTCAGCTTTTGGTCCTTCCAAGTTAATTTGGAAGTCTTCGTTCCCTTCCAAGATAACCCTTTTTTATATGGTCAGCCTCACTAGATTAAATCCTTACAATTGATTACTTGATTAGTAGCAATTGGGTTGGGTGTTGCTGAATAGTTATATGATGTGTAAGCATACTAGGAGTCAGTTGCACATCTCATCATTCATTTCAAGTTAATTTCAATCATATGGTCATACTTTTTTGCGGAAGTTTGATGTGTCATGGTTGCATCCAAATCAGTGAAGGATCTTCTTGACTCTTGGGGTCGGAGAAGGGCAATGAGAAGAGGAAGATATTATTGGTCACGTGTCTGTTTGTCATTTGCTGTTGTATTTGGATGGAGAGAAACAAGAGAATCTTCACAGGCTTTGAACGGGAATTGGATGGACTTACGAGGATTAAACCTATCTACATTATTTTAGTTGATGGCCATTCAAGCAGAATTCAAAGATGTAATTTTCTGTCATTTTGTAGATAACTGTTGGGGGATATCGGCACTGTAACGCTATGGTGAGGGTTTCATCGTTTTTTCTTGGCTCTATGTATACCTTTTGAATACATGGGTCTTTGCCCTTTTCTTTCCCCTCATCAATTCTGAAAATCTATACTGATCAAAAGAATTAAAATATGTATTCATATTTTTATCTATTATTACAGTATACTTATTTTGGCATTATGACAAAATATTACTTTTGGATGGACTCACACTGAAGTCGCCAGAGTACCACCTGAGCACCAGCTCGTGGCCCCGGCTAATGAATCTGGTTACTAAGATTTGAAAAGTGGATTTAAAATGATATGTAGTATGTGAAATTTTGAAGAAAAAAACTTCTATTTCAAATTTTACATCTAATTAATAGGTTAATTATTTAACGAGTAATTTTATTCAAAAGTGTCATGCTAATATTATGTGTGTGTGTGTGTGTGTGTGTGTGTGTGTGTGTGTGTGTGTGTGTGTGTGTATTTGATAATTAACAAGGATTTCATTAAAAATCAAAGGAGGGTAAAGTACAAACAAACAAAGGGAAAATGTCTAAGAAGGATCTGACAAAAAACAGAAAAAACAGCAAAAACAAAGGCTAAGTGCAACCAATGATCCTAGGTTGTTGGGATCCATTAGGAGACTTAAAATTATGAAAGTTGTTCAACTAGGTCTGTGGCTTATAGTAGTATATGAAGACTTTAAGTGAGAGCCTTGCATAAAGTTCTTTCTTCTAGAAATGTTTTCAATTGTTAGATGGAATTCTTCTGATGCGATATTTAATTCCTATAAATCTAAAGAAAGGATCTTGGAGATCCAGATTCCTATTTGAACAGATCCAAGCATTTGTGTGAGCCTTAAGAATTAGATTTATCCATACAGAGACACTTTCTCACATTATCCAGCTTATTTGCCAAGATCATGTGTATATATCTTTGCATACATGTGTAGGACCTCTTCTCTCATACTGTATCCCTCCATATGAATTCATCATTTGTCTAAAGGAAAAAAAAAAACTATTGGGTGCTTTATTTGTTTCTTATACTCTTACATTCTAACCCTAAATTAGATGAGTACCAACTCATCATAGATTTTTCATCTGGTCCCATCAGGAAGGAATATAAATGTGGTTAGAAAATCATATTTGTCATTAAAAACCTCTTAGTCAGTGAACAGTCGTTAAAAATCTCTTTTATTTATGATAAAAGAGATTGTATTTATGATAAAAGAGCTAAAATTTAGTGCTAAATCATTCAATTGTGTATAGTATCTTCATAATAGACTTAATACTTCTATTTACTAGTCTAACCAGTGGATAAGTACTCTTTGATCTTTAATACTTCATTTGAGTTTGATTAGGAGATACTTCTCTTTGGGTTGTGATCTTGACACCTTTTCATGGATCACTAAGAAATTAAGCCTATTGCAGCCACTTTCAGCTTGTGAAATTACATCATATCTTTCCTAGTTTATCCTGGTCATGAATTCTCATTGTAAATATTGAGCCACTTGTTTGGTGTTTTTCTAAATTATTTTGATTTCCCAGCTTCTATTATTAGCCATAATTATGAGGAATGCAGGGATAGGAGGCGGATTCTCTGTTATGGACGCCCCTGATATGGGAGGTGATATGTGAAATAACCCCGAGGGCAAAATCATGCCCTATATCAGATGCGTCCATAACAGAGGATCCGCGTCGGATAGAATATCTAGTTGTATAATTCAGGACTGTTAGTGATCGGTGGTTATACCAGCTCTCTTACCATTGTCACATCCAAAGGCAGCGATGTTAGCCACCTTTCATGGCCAACTAGTGGGTAGGTGGGGGCCCATGATCACCTTGGTGGCCAAAACGCTCATGTTGGACACCTACAACTACCTGGTATCATGAATGTTAATGAGTAAAAAACTCTCTTCTCAATGACCACATCACATTCATCCAAGCTCGGAGCTACCACTTTCTCATGGCTGCAGATTGTGTGGGCTACAACAATGCCCATCCCCTACTTGTGAGAAGGTTATGCTTCATTACCATCTTATCTTTGCAACAATCAATGCCCATCCCATACTTGTAAGAATGGAAACTCTTCCTCAGCATCTAATCTTTCCTTATTTAAATGGATGTTTGTATGATTTACATTGATTTTTCAGCTGTTTTGTGAAAATGATACTGCCCTTATTTTTTTATTGGAACTGTCTATTTTTACCTACTTTTAAATGGTAATGACTTGTTTCTAACCCATTTATTGTAGTTGTTTGGTAAAGTCTTAAGTCCCAGTAGTAAACTATAACTAGAAGATCAAATTACCATGAAGAAGGCAGCCACTGCTGTCTTCCTCTCAACTGTTAAATTGATTGGGACGACTCATTTATTCGATGTAATCCCTCATGCAAAATTTATGATTGTTACTTCAGTCAGGATTAGATCTTCCCTTGTCTTCCCTATCTTCTTTAGGAGAGTTATAGGAAGTATATTGATGGCCGCGCCATTGTCTACTAAAACTTTGGAGATCGGTACCCCGTCCATATGGATGTTGATATATAGGGTTTTGAGGTGTTAAGTCATTTTTCTAGGTGATTTCTCAAACATCACCTTTTAGGTCGTCCGAGAGGGGACAACCGTTGAATTGGAAGACATACCTTGGTCATTAATAGCCCTTACCTCCAAATTCTGTTCAGCCTCTTCGTCGTCCGGATTGACGAGGTAAGCAATGGTGAAGTCGTCCTCTTGGCCGACCAAGTTCCGTTGATCTGAGACCTCTGCCTAAAAGGTTGTTGGTAGAATGAAGGTCATGTTGCATGGCATTGAGATGGGTGGTAGTGACTCAAAATGGATGGGCTTTGAAGGATTGGTATCGGCCGGTATGACGGTTGATTCTATGAGAACCTCTAGGATTCCGAACTCAGGTAGTAGTGTTTTGAGGAGGAGATCTTCCTCCATGTCTTCTGGTGACAATTCTTCGGTCGAATCTTCCTCAACCATTTCCTAGGTTGGTGAAGTTTCGGTCGGTTGCTTCTCGACCGGGGCCTTCCACGGTTGGATGGCTTTCACTTCATCCTGCATGGTCACCAGGCTTTGGTCATCAGATCGACGATCATGGGCCCTTCTATGGTCGGCTTGCTGTCGTTTCCATCTTTTCTAGGACCTGGTCATTTCTTGGACCGGATGTGGAAATTTTGGATGGGTGATTTTATTCTACCTGTTGTGTTGCACGGGTGGCAGTTTCACCATCCTTCGTGGCCAAGCTTCTTCTTGCCCCCATCTCAATCATTTGTTCCATGGTCATTGATGAAGCCATCACTCTTCACGATCTTCTACACAACACCATTCACGTGGGTGGATCTCCCCAAGGCATCTATCACATAGAAGAGTCTTTCTCTTCCGGTCTGCCTTGGGCTCAATGTAGGCTACCCGTGACAGTCTCACTGCATTCCCTTGGCCAGAAGGTGTTTCCTTCGCCGATGGCAGATTTTCTCATATGAGACTTGTCTCTAGGCCGACAACATTGGAGGCCACCATGTTGATTGATACCCTTGTAGGGAACGGGTTGGTGTTCACTTCCATTGTTTCATTTACCTTTTATGGGAAATTGAGCATTCCCTTGTCAATATTTTTCTGCACAATATTACGGTAAGCGAAACAGTTAGCTGTTGAATGAGTTTTCGAACCATGCCATTTACAAAAATCTCCCTTTTTCATTTCTTCAGATGAAGGGAGTTTGTGACCATCTACGAGTCTTAAGAACCTATCTCGTAAGAGATGGTCGAAGATCTTTTCACTCTTGGATACATCAAACGCATATCTTTTAGTGTTATCATAGATGGTTTTTATGAAATTCTGGCCGAACACCTGGTCCTCCTACCTTTTTAAGGAGGAACATACCATTGGTGTTTTGGCCTAGGGATGTTGGTAGGGCTTGGTTAAAGAAAGGCTGATTTGGGTAAACTAAGTCAACAAGATAACCTCTAGGGTTGAGAACTTAGAAAAATTGAAAAAAAAGGGATGGAATTTACCTTGAACTTGATTGGAGTTGAAGAGGATGAAAAACCCTTGAAAGGTGTTGGAAATGCTCTAGGAAGGGTTGTCTTAGAAGGAGGAGTAAAAACAACGAGTAAAAAGTCCTAAAAATCCCTATTTATATGACTCGGTTTATATCTCGGCCGTAACTCGGCGCATCGAGGATTCGCCAACCTACTTGCTGAGGTGTTAAACTAGCCAAAAATTAAAGCTTTTAAGGTTAAAATTTAAAATAAAATTTAATTCTCACAATACACAACAATCCACTCTAAAAATTTAGTTTTCGCCCAGTTTAAGTGAATTTTAAATTCACTAGAATTTGGGTCTGGGTCTGATATGAATAATACCTTCAAAATCAGACTAAAATCCAAATAATTATCCTGGTGTCTTATATAAGGTTTTATAAATTAATATTAATTAATATATTTTTATAAGTATAATATTCTTTTTTAGTTAATATGAGTCTAATTCCTATCTAATTCTAAAAAATTCTTAGTTCAATATATTTGCATCTATATTGACTTAAATTTCTGAAAATCAGTTAGTATTAGTGTTCTAAGTATTTCTTAAATATTCATTCAACAATTACAAGCCTTTGACTATCATACCCTTTAATAATATAATAACCTAGTATACTTAGCATGAGAAGGTTCCATAATCTATTCTCTTGCTTGGTATACACAATCAAGAGAGGGAGAGAGATTGTTTCACACGATCAAGAGAGAGAAAAGGGGTTTTGCTGTAGAGAAAAGTGAGAAAAAGAGAAGAGGAAAAAGGAAGAAAGGCTATGGAGGAAAAAGGAAAGGAAAAGAAGAAGGAAGAGGAAGTGGTGATCTGTCATTGCCGAAAAAATCTGCAGGAAACAGATCTAAGAAGAAAAGCTTAGGACACGAGGTAGGGATTCCTGCGTTTCTTCAGTAACTATATTTATGTATGATTTCAATATTATAGATATAGATGGAATGCATGTTCTTGAATGTGAAAACATGTTAGATCTAAGATCTAGATAAACTAGAAAGAATGAATGTTATGTCATTTGTTTGATGATCCATATGCCTACCTTGTGTTGCTGTGTTTTCCTGTGTTATTATATGATCATGTGAATTGTATGTATGTTCTTAGATATAATATTATATGTTAATGGATTTACTTGTTTAAATCTATAGAACAAAATAGGTTTTTATGTGTTTGATGTTTGGATCATATGAATAGGTGGTAGAGATTGAAAAATCAATGTTAGAACCTTAGAAAATCCTTGTTTTGGGTAGAGACACGAAGCCCTAGAAGAAAACCCAGAAAATTGGCTAAATTTGTCGTTCGGTAGGAGTCTCGACAGCTACCGAGCACCTACCGAAATCCCTAGAAAAACCAACTCTCTGGACTTGCTGCCGAGGCTCGGTAGAAGACCTACCGAGGAGCTCGGCAACTACCGAGGCCCAAATGGGTCCAAATTTTAGGGAAATGTTCCCTATTGAGTTGTGCACATGCCTACATAGTTGGTTTGTGTGCAAATTGGTTGAATCATGAAAAGTGTAGGAGAATTTAAAAAATTCAGGATTACTGGACTGATTTGAATGGAATATGAGGTGATATCAATTCAAAGGTTTTGGACATGATCATAGGACTATAAGATAAGATCAGAAAGATTAGAATTGATCATATATGACTTGATTGGTTGAATGGTGCTTATGACATCTAATGTTGACTTAGGTTGACTTATGTATGACTTGTGTTTGACCTTGATGATGTTTGACTTGAATGATTGAATTAGTGTACTGTGAGTATCCATGACTATGAATGTTGTTTATGTTTGTATGACTTGAATTTGTGATCTTGGATGGATGTGCTTCCACCATGGGTGAAAGTCCTTAAAGGTATGGGTATATTCCACCGTGGGTGAAAGTCCCTAAGGAAAAGATTTGGTATGGGTGTATTCCACCGTGGGCGAGAATCCCTAAAGTAAGGTCTGGTTGTAGGTGAGCTTCCATCGTGGGTGCAAGTCCCTAATGGAATGGTACATGTGGCTTCCTCCGTGGGTGAAAGTCCCTAAAAGTATGGCGTGTTACTGGTGTATTCCACCGTGAGTGAAAGTCTCTTAAGGAATAGGAATGGTGATTTCTACCGTGGATGCAAGTCCCTAAAAGGATGGGTCGTATGGTCGTGAGTTGGTATGATCACGTATTTGGGCTAGGCTCGGTACACCCTGTATTGCATTGCACCTCATTTCACTCCATGCTTGCATCATACACTTGCATTGCATAGCACATGTGTTTGAGTTGACTGTGGTGCATATTCATTATGACTTGCTTGAATTGTCTGTGATTGTGATTGGGTCGCATTGGTTGTAGCATGGTGGGACCTTCTGGTTACTGGTCATAGCAAGGTGAGACCTTGTAGTTATTGGTCGTAGCATGGTGGGACCATGTGATGTTTGTTTATGTGTTTGATTGGACGTATCATGGTGGTGTTTGTTTATGTGTTGATTGGCCATAGCATGATGGGACCATGTGTGTTTGTTTGTGGCACATAATGATACTATGTATGATATGTGATATGTGTTTATATGAATGTTAGTCGTAGTATGGTGGGACCATGTGGTGTTTGTTTATATGTTTGATTGGCCGAAGTATGGTGAGACCATGTAGTGTTTGTTGTGGAACATAGTGAGACTATGTGATTGTTGTGATCTTTGTTATTGTATCACATGGTGAGACTATGTGTATGTATGTATGTCTGTTTTGTTTGGAACATAGTTGAACCATGTAGAATATGTTTAAACATGATGGGATCATGTGGGTAGCATTAACATAGTGGGATTATGGGATTTGTGAACTATTGACTTGTTATGACTTGATGTTGTATGACTTCCATGTGAATAGTGATTTCATATGATGATTGTATTATACATACTAGTATGTGAGGTTTAGTATGATGATATATTTAAATACATTTGATTGTGATATTATATGATTGTTGAAATGCATGTAATGAATCATATTGTCATGCATGCATAAAGATAGATATTGTAGTCTCGTTGGATTTCTCTATTAGGTTTCGGCTGATCCTTATCTCTACAGGTAATCTGTTCGTTTGATGTGTCAATCTGGAGAAGATATACTTTCGGTTTTAGATATTTGATTTTATGATGGTGTACACTTGGTTTTTAATTACTTTGTTTTGACCCTTGGTGGGCAAAAACTTGTAATTAAGATTTTGATTATTTTACATTGCGGGTTGTTAGCTTGACTTAGTTTTGGTTGAGCTATGGTTTTAAATTTAAGAGACTTCTGTTGGTGTTTATATTTTGTTGAGACTCTGATTCAACCAAGTAAGGGTTGATTATGTGGCTGGTTATCCGTATCAACGTGGTGGGTCCGAAGGTCAGTTCCTTGGAATCCTCGAGATCCTATATCTCGAATTTGGGGCGTGACACGTTGACACTTTGTAAATAGATGTGCAAGACATATAAAAAGTATGTGACTTTATATCATTTTCATGGTATTGTTTACATGACTTCATGAAACCTAGGCTATAAATTATTAACAAGCTGGACAAGAAGGTTTCATGCTCCTAAGTTAGTGAGAATGTCAGCAATGTCTATCAGGGTCAAACTATTTCGAATGACTAGCTCTACATGTTTGGGCTTCAAACATAGAAAAATAATATAAACGGAATACAATCACCTACTTATGGAGTGGTACACGATTTATATTTTCAGGTAACCATCATTGTTGTTGAGGTATCATATATTGGGGACTAAAAGAAAAGTAAGAAATAAATTAAAAATATTGCAGCACAAGTTGTCATCGATGTCATCAAATCCAAGGGAACAAATAATACATTAAATATTGATGTTATAGAATTTAAAAAACAAAAAACAAAAAACTACATGATCTTCAAAAAAAAAAAATTATTTAAATTATGTGTAGTTTGGCAATTTTAAGTTATGCTTGATTGAGATCCATGATACGGTTGGGCCATGCCATGCCGGGCCATATTGTGCCATGTCAAGTCAGACTGGCTTGGCCTATTTATAGTTTATATCTATAATTTATCTTATTATAATTTTAAGTTATGCTTTGTTATAACTATGAGGTAAAAATTTATACTTGTATAAGTAAGATTGATTGTATGTTAATATTTAATTAATATAACTAATAATTAAAGTTATATTTTTAATTTTACTGTCTAATATTTGCTTAAAGTCCTTGTATTCTACATAATTATCTCATGATTAACTAATCATCAATGATGCAAACAATATAATAGTGGAATATATAGTGGAAACTGATAGCTTCCTATACAAAATAGATTATTTGACCATGAATGTTAAGAGTGAGAATTATTAGTCTATGAGAATAATTTTATCTAATGTATTTGAATTTTATGAATGGCGTTAAACTTTTTGGTGTTTTTGGGCTCTTATTTATAAAAATATTTAGTGATTTTTATTTTAAATACTTTATTTTGATTTATTATTTGCTTATATTTTAAAAGTAGTCTATAGGGTGAGCGATTAACTAGTAAAAAAAGTCGACATCTGAATATCCCATCCTACATGTCATTGTTGAAAGTAAATTATATATATTAAGAAAATTATTTTAGATATTTTAAATTCTAATTTATTTTTTCTAGCCCTTTCTTTTTTACTTCTATAGGTTCATGCACTTGTGCATATGTTTCATACTTTAAACTAATAAAATAAAGTTATTTGAAAATTATGAATTAAAAGATTGAAAGGTTTCACTAAATATCTTAATTTCGTTTTCTTCATAAAATTATAAAAAAGAATCAATGTAATTGATTTGCTACTTAATGTTAAAGCAAGTTCCAAGATTTTTATTCAACTTAAAAAAAGTTATTAAATATTTAAAATTTTTAGTGAATTTTATTATCTTATATAGTACATAAATAGGAATGGCTTTTTTGAATTTTTTACAAGAAATTAAAATAATATAAAAATAAAATTATATTATACATTTATTTATTTTATTTATATTGAAATACTATATATTAAAATAAAAAAATAATTAAATTTTGCCTAAAATTAATTTAATTATTTTATAAAGTTATCTTAAAATTTGTTATTAATGGAGGATTATCACGTGTAACGCATGTGCAGTATAACTAAGTAATAAAGAAGGAAAATATAATACTATTACAAGTTATTTTTTTAATTCCTGCGATTCGGAACGTAAACAAAGGGTGAAATTGAAGCAAAAATCCGAGCGCGTTCGAACGCCCAACATTTCGCTGAAGTCTCTTTCATTGTTTGCTTCTACAGACAAGCATGCCTTACGTGAAGTAGCGGAAGCTGTACTTAAAACTTTCCCACTCGCTTTAATGGAGTCATAGGGTTTAAGATCTGTTCATAAAATGGAGGAGATTTATTTAGTCGAACTGAAGGCAAAATTGCTCTAAAGTTTTCAAATTTACTTCCATGGATTCTCTGAAACTCAGTCACTCAATCTCTCTCCATCTTCTTCACCCGTAAAAAAAGAGTCAAGTGTGCTCTTTCTCTTCCACTTCCGTCTTTCTACTGTAAAATTCATTGTTTAGTTGCGCTCTATCCATGGAACTTGGTATTCTCAGTGTTATGAACACAAAATGCTGTTTAGTTTAATCTGTAATCGTGTTCTTCTCCCTAATGCCTGCAAAATCCCATGTG
>JAUPMG010000002.1:6067896-6103257 GCA_031762675.1 Pachysandra terminalis | reverse complement strand
CTAATACACTTTTCGATGTATACTAGTCTAAGTACTCCCGAGTAGACCAAACCGATTCAATCCGTTATCATATTCCGCTTTGAACCATTTCAAACCACCTTAAGTTTCCGTGAAAACTTAACAACCTTATTTTATCATAATTAGAAAAATTACCAAAATACCCTTCCTTTGAAACTTCAAATTTCTGGGTCATTACACACGTGGTCCTGGATAATATCTTAAGGGACGCGTGTAATTCAACACGACAAAGTTACTTCTAGAGAAAAAGACCAAATCATTTCAAACCTTAAAAACTGCTTTGCGAAAGGTTGTCTTGGGACTTGAGCAACACAGTTCTGATAACGTGTGTTGCTTTTATACAAATCCCAAAGAGCAACGTCACCATTCCTGCCACCATTCAAGATAAGACAAAACCCCCTTTAAATAAGTTAGAAAGCAGATATTTTATATGTCGGTGAGGTTTTCACCATGTGCTTTCCATTCTGAGAATCCGTCTCAAGCAAACTTTTTAGGGGACAATTCAATGTATAAGGTACTTTACTGAATTCGTAAATTTCGAAGGAGAACTCTCTTTGGCAACTATCTTCCTTCTAGGAAATCAAGTACCACTGTACCCTTACAAGGTGATCAATGCATTCTCAAATTACCCATATAGAGAACTCGAGGTTGAGTGTTTCATTAGGGATCTTGTTTTCATTATCAATCGTCCCAGTAAGGAGGGGTTTACCTTGAAATCCATTAAGGTTCATAGCTACCGTAACCAATCCGAGTGCCTTCTACTTGAATGAAATCAGAAGTAAACATGTGAATTCCTATAAGGTGAAGGTGAGAGGACGTTCTCAAAGTCCGAGGGAAACCAGCCTTTCAGGAAGTACGTCTGAAGATGACGTGCTTTCAACTTCTAAAGCCCTTTCCACTGAGGATTTGATTTCTGGAAGTGAAAGTCCCCAGATATGATTCGAAGTCAGTTCATAAAAATGAATAAAAGTGACTTCGAGTCCCAATTGGTAATTCGAATGCAATAAATAAAACATTCGAGGGGGCAAACCCAATTCTGTATCCATCGAGGAGGACAGAATCCTTAGTCTTTTGTGGGAGACAAGCCCTTTGACGAATTGACCCTCTTGAGGTGGTTAGCTTGGAATTCGTCTCAGGAGGAAGGAATATTCCTCCTTCGAATTCATCCTTAGCAGGAGGGAAAATACCTCCCTCGATTTGACCATCTGGAGGTGATTGGCCTTAGAAGATTTCTTTCGGGAGTGTCCATCGAAGTGGTCTCCCGGACCTGTCATTCAGAGTTGTCCCTCGGATATGTCCTTCGAGGTCGTTCCTCGGATATGTCCGTCGAGGTCGTTACTCGGATATGTCCGTCGAGGTCGTCCCTCGGAGTTATCCGGCGAGGTCGTCCCTCGGAGTTGTCCGTCGAGGTTTCCTTAGAAGGAATATATCTGCCTTGTGATTTATTCAAGAAAAATCATAAAGAGTGGTCCTTCGAAGTCTATGGATGTAATCCAAGAGTGACTCCTAAGTTAGAAGGTATAGGAAGGTCCCTCGAGGATCTTTCCTTGAGTGAAAAGATCTTTAAAATGTAAAGGCAAGTAATAAAATCACTTGAAGTCTGTTCTAGAGAGCAAATAGATGTGAATGAGATCTGAACTATTTTGAGGGGTCTATTAGGGGTAGCATGCCCCTACGTAGGTCCTTCGAGTACAATGAGGTTCGTCGGGAGAAAAGTAAGATTCTCACTCCCTCGAGTGCCCAAAAGGCAGTATGTCGTGGGAACATAAGTCATTGGTCCTTTGAATATCTCAAAAGGAAAGAAGGAACATGTTTGTTGGGTTTGGGACACGTGGCATTCTCCCACAAGCTGGAATTCAAAAAGGTAGCTTCCTTGAGACGCTATTGCCTATTTTTGGTGATAAGAACGGTCATATATCTCTATGTTGTTTCAAATCTTACATTTTCACCAAACGGTCTAATCACCGTATGCAACTACTGATAGCTGGCACGTGAAAGGGACGGTTGTACAACTGTTACTACTTTATGAATGATTGAGTGTACGCGACTATACCCAAAACGTGTATACACACTTTTAAGAAAGCGCCGCGTGGAAAGTTGGTTTAATTTACCCGCCTGATCACCAATGGCTTTTCCTTAAAGAGCTCATACAATTGATTTCGAGGCTTAGTCATTATGAAATCTCAAGTTCATTAATCTCTTTATATGGTATTTTTAATCTATTTGAATTTATTGTTTTGTGGTATAAGCTTTCAATTTACTTAACTAATCTAATTAACCATGGTACCTAATGCATACTTACTATTCAATTTAAAATTCATTTACAGCTTTTTCTTTGGCTTTTATTGAAACTATTTCAATTTGCAGTTAGACTGTATACACTTTCTCCTTTAAATCCTTCTTAATGGTGTATTGAATATAATTATTATACTCAACCATGTTAAATTGTTGGTTCCATGGAAGCAAACTTCAGAAAATTAATGCTCTTTTATGTTCTTTATATAAATAAACTGGAAAAAATGTATTTGTTTAAGAAAAAAGGTTTAGAGTAGCAGTTGAGTAGAGCTGGCAATCGATCGGGTTTGGGCGGATTCGGGTCGGGTTGACATAGGGTATCAAGAGCTTGACCCTAAACCTGAATCCGCCCGTTTAATAAACGGGTTGAAATTATTCAATCCGCACCCAACCCGCTCAACTCGTCTGACTCGACATTTTTTTTTTTAAATTCCTCCTAATATCTTAAAGAGGAAAAACGTTTCTTTCACTATTCATGTCATTAAGAAAAATGAACATGGGGTTTTGCATACCAATCGAAAAAGAAGAAGAAGAAGAGGTCTTTGAAGTTGGATTCAAATGTGGTTTGGGTGTTTTTGAAGAGGATTTTGTTTGGTTCGAATATGGGGTTTTAAGATTGGTATTTTCAGGGTTAGATCATATGGGGTTTTGCAAGGATTTTTTGGGGCATGAATTGGAGTTTTCTGCTCTTGAGTTTTTCATATTTCCTTCCTCCAACTAGGCCAATTGAAGCCCCATTTATAACATTTCAATGAAAATGAAGATCTTGATAATCTCTGATTTCGAGTCAACCATAAAGGATCGAGATATTCAGGATGAAGATCAAATTTTCTTCGATCTCCCATGATCGTGAGAAAGAAGAAACCTTGTCATAAAAAATAAATAAAAATAAAAAATAAAAAGGCTAAGAGAGAGAAAGAAGAAGGAAGAAGATGAAATTGGGATTTTGTCTATAGCACTAACCCGACAGGTCAGACAGGCTAACCCGAACCTGACCCATTTATTTATGAGTCACAAATTCTTAACCCGAACCCGACTTTACTAATGTAATAGCTACTCTTACTTAAAAGGACCTAAAACGTAGGTTTACCTTCAAAATAAATACCTAAAACTAAAGGTGTTTCAATTTTACGAATAAAATAAATAGAGAAGGGAGCAGACAACATTATCACGCAAACAAGGGTAAGAAAATTGATTATTAACCACATTGAAGTAAACGTGAAAGAAAGAAACAAGAAAAGTAGCGATTGGGTGGGTTCGAGCAGGTTTGGGTCGGGTTGATTAGGGTAGTAACGACTTGGCACTCAACCCAAATCCATCCGTTTAATAAACAGGTTGAAATAATCAAACCTGCCTTGACCCATTTAATTTTACTAAATTTGTATTATTTATTTTTAAATATTTTATCTAATGTCTTTTATAATAAATATAATAAACCTAATTCCAAGTTAAAATGATATTGTAATTTAATACTTATCTTTTTCTTCTATACTCTTATTTAAATCTCAAGTAAACAATAATAATGTAATATCTTACAGTATTCTACTTTTCTACTCAATGCTCGAACCTCTAGTAAGTTAGCAACCTAGTTCTACCATATGAGAGAAAGAGAGAGGAATAGAAGAGGAAAAATGGAAAAGAAAACATCCTATTCCTTATATATATATATATATATATTAAGATATACTAAAATATTAAAACATATAGTATAATACCTAACGGGTCAGACGGGTTAATCCGAACCTGACCAAACACACTCAACCCAAACTAGGGGTGGCAATTTGTCGGCAGGGTCGGGCTCAAAAAAAAATTGAGATTTCATGCATGCCCAAGTCCGACCTTGCCCCATTTTCAGGCCTGGAAATGAATCCCAATCCCGGTTTTGTTGGGAACTTGAAAGCCCGAGTCCGACCCATTTAAGCCAATTTCTTATTATTTTTTTTTTAATTTTTCTTATTTTATTAATAAAATAATCTTAAAAGTCAAACATCTACATTAATTTTTTTTGCTGTTGACAAGAATCGAACCCAAATCTATACAATGAGAATGTAACATTCTCGTCACTAGGCTACAACACAAGATCTTGTTACATATTCTTGAAAGTTTTAATAAAAAATACATGCCTATAGTACTATAAATTCATGACAATTAAAACCGAGCCAGGCCGAGCTTGGTCGGGATTATACATGCCTAACCCAGCCCTAAATAAATCGGGTTTTAAAAATTCAGGCCTAAAAAGCCCACGGACTTACAAACCGGGCTTAAGCCCAAATTTAAATGGGCGAGCTAACCGAGCCAATTTGGGCCGGGGTCAAATTGCCCCCTAACCCAAACCTAAATCGAAACCAGCTAAAATTTGGACAGATTCGAGCGGGTTGACGAGTTAGATTGGAAATTGCCAGCTCCACATGAGACACTAAAGAATCAAAACTAAATGTAAATGACAAAGTTTTGTCATGTTACAAAAATACCCCTGATACACGCATCAACTGAAAAATGTGTACATTATAGAATATAAAAAAAAAACAATAGCGTCTTTTTTTAGAGAATATGCTTTAGGGCTAAAAGTAAACATAGCCGTATATAGATTAGAATAATAGACATTACCAAAAAAAAAAAAAGATTAGAATAATAGAAAAGGATTTGTCCTCAGAATGATGGAAAAGGATTGGGCAGTGACTTGAATTAGTTCTATGGGATCTTGTCTGCGTGGTATTTCTTTACTAAAAAGAAGGAAAAAGAAAAAGTCTTGTTGAAAAAGTCACTTTTTATATGTCTTTTGACTTTTGATATGATTAGTGACTTTTGATTTGATTAGTGACTCAGATTCTTTTGTCCCCAACTTAGTTAGGAAATAACATTGAGATCTAAGTTCTTACTTTACCCATCAAATCTATTTACCTGTCAAGTGATCTAAAAGAAGCTTTATTTATTTATTTATTTATTTAGTGGTGTTCATCTTATATTAAATCCGCTCATAACTCTATCTAGATGGTTCCCCTTCAACATATTTTATAAATAAATAGTTTTTAAGTAAATTATATATTATTTAAGATATTTATTCATAAATTATTTAATTATATTGAGTGTAACGGGTAGGTTTGTACAAATTAGGGTTGTCAACGAGCTAGTTCAGCTCAGGTTCGGGCTCGTTCATATGAGTTGAGTTTGAGCTCTATAATTAGGTCCGTGAGCAAAACTTGAGATCGAAAAAAAGCTTATTATCTTAACGAGTTTGAACTGAGCTTGAATAAAGTCGACTCAATTTGTATATGAGACTATACATTCACATTCTTATATCTTTTTTTTTTGTTTGGAAATAGTAATTCTCATATTCTTATATCTTATAATATGTATCAATACTAAACACATATGTTAACATATTATATTATATATAATAATAATTATTTATTATAATATTAATGTATTTGTACTAATCTAAGTTTTTTCACGAACTGAACTTTTTACTTGCCAAGTTTTTTGTAAGTCGAGCTTTTATGAGCTTGAGTCGAGTTGGACAAAACTTGGCTCAGTTCGGAGCCTAAAATCTTTTAACGAGCTTGAACCTTGTTAGAGATTTACAAGCCTAAACTGAACTGGGCAAAGCTCGACTCGGCTCAGCTCGTTTACAGCCCTCGTACAAACAATCAGTCCGAACCCAATTTATGAATTTCCAACTTCGATTTATTAAGTGAAATGGGGCGGGTTAAACGGGTAACCCGCTCCAATTGCCATCCAAAAACAGGTCTTATCGCTGATCCGTGCTTCATACTTTTTGTCTGTCAGACGGCGACTTGAAAAGTGTTTTAGGGCGGAAAAATCCCCCTAAAAATCAATTTTCTCAGTCAATGTCAGTCTTTCTTCTAGATTTCTCATTTAAATTGGAACCACAGGAAATTACTATATAAAGGTCATTTCTGCATCCAACGGAAGAAAAGACTTCGAATGTGTTTTTTCTTTTCTGGAAAGGTATTTCTTTGAATTTGTTTCTTCAATCTCTCGTGGCTGGCTTGTATTCGCTTGGTGCAGGTCGGGTGCTTGAGTTTCGCATAGATTTTTTGTTTTCTGCAAAACAAACACCCACCTGCACCTTGTGAGTTCAATCCTTCTACGAAGAAATCTTTAGTTTTTCTGTGAAACTTTGGTGATTCGATGGAAAGGTTAGTTTGATCTATCTTTGATTTTACTTCGGTTGCTTTTATGATTCTGGGTTCTGATTTTACTTGATTTTCATTTTCTTTTACCTATTGGGTTCTGATGCTGATTTTTGATTGTTTGGATCAGATACATAAAGTTTTTTTTTTTGGCTTGGTGAGATTGTTCTTTTGGTTTTGGATGCTTTTTGTTATATGGGAATGTTGATTTGTTATGATTTTGGTGAATAGTTGCTGAATTCTTCTTATTGAAGCTGTTAAAGTTTGGTACATAAGCTTCAAATTACTGGAAATTGGGAAATCATATCTTGCAATTCTGCTGCTGAGATATGGTTTGTCTTTGATTCTTAATGGGTTTAATTAGAAGAATTCTTATTCACTAGAAGGTAATAGAAATTTAAAGAATTGCAACTATAGATTACTGGAAGTTATTCAAATGTCTGGTTCTGATGCTTGCTGTTCCATCTATGTCTATATAACATATACTAAAGTAGTCCCTCTTATGCCTGCTCTCTCTTCCAGGTGATACTGAGGTGGCATTTAATTTCATAACTAAATATATGAAGTCTATTAGTCGTCCCTGATTGGTGCTGAACTTTTCATATGCTCTCTATTGATCGTCCCAAATAGTTGTCTATTGATCTTCCGAAGCATGTGTTAGTTAGTCCCAAACTGCCTTGAGGCTGTTCAAAAAATTTACTTGTAGTTGATTCTACCACAAACAGAAACCAATCTTCTCAATTGTTTTCAGTTGCTTAGCTCCATTCTGAATCTGCCTACCCAGATGCAACTTTTTCCTTGTTGTAAATGTCTATAATATTATTTCTCTGCCCATTTCAATAATGGGTCTTTGTTTGGAATCATGGTCTTTGTTCAGGGAATCTGTTGTGGATATAATATATCTGTCAAAACTACGAAGACTGAAATGTAGCGAATCATCTAAATACCTTGCCAGTTCATTTTATTTATGCTGGTCAAGGTTGTCAAATCGTGAATTGAATCGAAAATCGTTAGGCGCCACTTTGAATTGAATCGTAATTTTGAATTGTAAATCGTAACATTCATAGTAATTTTATTAGGAAGTAGGGTTTGGGGTTTAGTTTTTGGGATTTCTCTTAGGAAAAGGGCTTTTTATTGTTTAAAATACGTAAAAAATATTTCTTTATGTATATTTAATTGTTTTGGAGTACCATATTCTATATAAACAAGGATCAAATGGGAAAAAAGAGAATTCGTTCAATAAAAAAGAAGAGTCATTTTTCTTTGCTGTTGCAAAGTTGAATTGTATGAATCTTACGATTAAATCGTAAATCGTAAGATTCAATGTATAGATCGTAAGATTCAAACATAAACCGATTTCTTCACTAATTTGAATCGATCTAGGGTCAAATCGAATCGAATCGTAAGTTTCATACAATGAATTGTAAGAGTTTAACAACAGAGATGGTGGTGATGTTGGATGTGAGCTGTAGCTATGATCTGTCTTATTATGTATTTTATTATTTTCTGTATTAATCTTTTACTGGAAAACCGTTTAACTTTTTTTGGTAGAATTGTGTTCTATTAAGTTATCTTAGTTGAGTATAATCTTTTCGTGTAAATTACAGGAGCTTGTCAAATGCAAACCAATATTAGTGGGTTCATGGATTGGACTGTATGTAAATGCACTAATTCAAGCTAGACTGCATCTATTGGTAATTCTAACCATTATAAGATAGAATTCACAAACTAAGACTTCCTTTCTGGACTTCTCGTTGACAGGTGTCCCATGGTGGCAGTCCTTTCACTTAATGTTTCATAATCACTTAGGGAAACCACAACTTTTCAGAGTCAGTAGGTCCGGCATTTTTTGCCACACTTCTGAAGATTTCACGAACAGTAGATCCTTGGTTAGTTTCAGCTTATTTGCAGAAGTTAATTTGATCTTTCTGCAATAACACACCATAGTTCCAGTACTCTGTTTCTGGTTATTCCAACAGCCGTTACAAATTTTCATACACCCCACTAGCTTCTAACTGTTACTTCACCGTTTTTTTCTTGGTTGACGATGGTTCTGAAGTGTCAAGATTAAAGATCATTCTAGGATCCGAAGCATCTCCAAAGTGTACATATATTTGTGAGGCATATAATAAAAATTTAATTGTGAATTGTAAATAAAAATTAGAGTTGTTTAAAGAGTACACTCCATTTTATTTATAATAGCTAGTTATGAGTTTGTGTTACTATTTTGTTTCATCTAAAATTATTGCCCTTTATTTTATTTGACAATAAAAAATAAATGTTTGGACTCTAAATAAGGGACGGGGAAGAATGTCTAATATACAAGTTGGATGTAGAGAAGGTGTATGATCATATGAATTGAGAATTTTTATTGTATGTGCTTCAGGATGTGTTTGGTTTGTCTAAAAGGTGAAAGCAAGAAAAGTGGAGGGAAAAGTTTGAGAGACTTTTGACTGAAAATGAGGCTTTTTTTTTTTTTTTTTGGAAAAGTACATTCCAGTGGACCCAAGTTTTGCAATGAACCAAAAATACTAATTTCGTTGGAAGATCTACTTTATCTTCCTTTTCTCCAGCTTTTGGCTAACCAAACACAATGTCTACATAGGGGGTTTGGGACGAGATGGAGATGGTGGATTGGTGTTGTATCTTTTTTTATTGGGAGGGAAGCACAAGTAATAAGAGTGAAAGGAATCCTGAAAGGAGAAGGTGATTTCAATTTAATCGTTAATTAAGAGTGTTTTGAAGATGATTGAGGCATGGGAGTCCACTATCACCTTTTCGTTCATAGTAGTGAGGCGCTTAGCAGATTGATTAGAGAGCTTCAGTGAGTCAACTGCTAGAAGGCTTCTCCTCAGAAGGGTTGGTCCATGCATATCACCTTTATGGTTTGCAGATGATACACTTATATTTTGTGGGCATTCGCATAGATCAGCCAAGAGCGTTTAGGTGCATACTTATTTGCTTTGAAGCGGTTTCAGATTTGAAGATAAATTTGAGTAAGAGCATTTTGTTTGGGGTGGAGAGGTGGTTAACTTAGACATGCTTCATGAGAATTTGAGTTGTAGATTGGGTGAGTTGCCCACCACTTATTTGGGCTACTCCTGAGATCACACTTCAAGGCAACCTCTATGTGGAACCTGATTTTAGATTGTATGGAAGAGATACTAAATAGTTAGATTTCTGTCAAAAGGAGACCAATTGACACATTTGTTCTTTGGCCAATCTGCATACACATTTTCTATCCATCCACAAATTTCTAGTGTCTGTGGTAGCAAGAATAGAGAAGCTTCAAACTTCAAAGAGATGGTGTACATTGAAGGCGAGCAAAAATTCCAACTGGTGAATTGGAAATCAGTTTGTAAACGAAGGAAGTGAGTGGCTTATCCTAAGGCCTTGGTCATGTTTAATAAAGCGCTGTTGGAAAAATGGTTTGGCATTTTTGGGAAGAGTGCGAAAGCTTATGGAGGAAGTTTACGGCGGTCAAATACGGTAGTTCTCTTGGTGGATGTTTACCGGCCCACAAAGAGGGTTCTACAGTGTGTAATTATGAAGGAGTATTGATAAAGTGGCTGATTCAATCTCCAAAGGCTCTTTTTTTTCCCAATAGGGAGGGGAGTAAACAAGGATGAGATTTTGGGAGGATGCTTGGTGTGAGGAGGGCCCTTTGTCGCCAAGATTCATAGACCTTTACTTGGTGGCTAGTAATCGGGAAACTTGGGTTTGTGAGTCAATTATTCAGACAGGGTGACCAAATTAATTGGAATATTTCGCTTAGAAGACCTATGCTTAATTGGGACTGGAATTGATGATCAACCTACTTGGGTTGCTTCATGCAGCAAAAAGTAGAAGGGGAAAATCTCAGGATATGGAAGTGGGAAACGAATAGGAAATTCATAGTTCAAGTTCTTGTTCGGCTCATCTTTTCAGGAGGATTCAGCTTTTGGTCCTTCCAAGTTAATTTGGAAGTCTTCATTCCCTTCCAATAACCTTTTTTATATGGTCAGCCTCACTAGATTAAATCCTTACAATTGACTACTTGATTAGTAGCAATTGGGTTGGGTGTTACTGAATAGTTATATGATGTGTAAGCATACTAGGAGTCGGTTGCACATCTCATCATTCATTTCAAGTTAGTTTGAGTCATATGGTCATACTTTTTTGCAGAAGTTTGATGTGCCATGGTTGCATCCAAATCAGTGAAGGATCTTCTTGACTCTTGGGGTTGGAGAGGGGCAGTGAGAAGAGGAGGATATTATTGGTCGCGTGTCTGTCATTTTTCTGTTGTATTTGGATGGAAAGAAACAGGAGAATCTTCAAAGACTTTGAACGGGACTTGGATGGACTTGCGATGATTAATCCTATCTACATTTTTTTAGTTGATCCATTCAAGCAGAATTCAAAGATGTAAATTTTCTGTCATTTTGTAGATAACTGTTGCGGGATAGCGGCACTGTAGTATACGTTTCGAATACATGGGCCTTTGCCCTTTTCTTTCTCCTCATCAATTATGAAATCTATACTGATCAAAAGAATTAAAATAGGTATTCATATTTTTATCTATTATTACATTATACTTATTTTGGCATTATGACAAAATATTGCTTTTGATATTACTGGGATGGGAGGAGAAGATAGAGACTTTGTTTTTCTTAGGAAAAGAGTGTGGGACCAACTAAAATCATGAAAAGGAGAAAAACAGCACAAAAAAAAAATTCTGTTCAATAAAACGTGATCCTAGGTTCTTGGGATCCATTAGGAGACTTAAAATTATGAAAGTTGTTCAACTAGGTCTGTGGCTTATAATATATGAAGACTTTAAGTGAGAGCCTTGCATAAAGTTCTTTCTTCTAGAAATGTTTTCAGTTGTCAGATGGAATTCTTCTGATGTGATATTTAATTCCTATAAATCTAAAGAAAGGATCTTGGAGATCCAGATTCCTATTTGATCAGACCCAAGCATTTGTGTGAGCCTTTAGAATTAGATTTATCCATACAGAGACACTTTCTCACATTATCCAGCTTATTTGCCAAGATCATGTGTATTTCTTTGCTTACATCTGTAGGATGCTTCTATCATCAGTGAACAGTTGGATTAATGAGCTTGCTTGTTGGACCTTGGTCTAAGTTAATTGCTGTAGTACGTAGTATGGAATTTTATTTATGTTGTTGTTGACATTTTCATGCACATGAAGCACTACATAATGTGCCCACTATGCATGGCATGTAAAAAACTTTACGAAATAGTCCTTCGAGTTCTTCAACCCACTTAAATGGAATCAATAATTCAATATTGTAATGTTTGGTAGCTACGGTTCAAAACTGTACTGATAAACTTAGTAAATCTCTGTGCAACATATACAGCTGACCTTGAACTGATTAAACAGTATGAAATGAAACGAAAATGGTTATGCTAAATCATTCCATTGTGTATAATACCGTCTCTTTTCTTTATGATTAAAAAGGGCTAATATTTAGTGCTAAATCATTCAACTGTGTATAGTATCTTCATAATAGACTTGATACTTCTATTTACTAGTCTAACCAGTGGATAACTCTTTGTTCTTTAATACTTCATTTGAGTTTGATTTGGAGATACTTCTCTATGGTTTGTGATCTTGAAATTACATCACATCTTTCCTAGTTTATCCTGGTCATGAATTCTCAATGTAAATATCGAGTCACTGGTTTGGTGTTTTTCTAAATTATTTTGAGTTCCCAACTTCTATTATTAGCCATATGAGGAATGCGGTTTGAATTGTGTGCTAGATAGGATATCTAGTTGTATAATTCAATACTGTTAGTGACCGGTGGTTATACCAGCTCTCTTACCATTGCCACATCCAAAGACAGCAATGTTAGCCCCATGATCACCTTGGTGGCAGGAACGCTCATGTTGGAAATCTACAACTACCTGGTCTCATGAGTGTTAATGAGTAAAAAACTCCTTCTCAATGACCACATCACATTCATCCAAGCTCGGAGCTACCACTTTCTCATGGCTGCAGAGTGTGTGGACTACAACAATGCCGATAAGGTTACACTTCATTACCATCTTATCTTTGCAACAATGCCCATCCCATACTTGTAAGAATGGAAACTCTTCCTTAGCATCTAATCTTTCCTTATTTAAATGGATGTTTGTATGATTTCAATTGATTTTTTGAGCAGTTTTGTGAAAATGATACTACCCTTATTTTTGATTCATTTGAACTGGCTATTTTTACCTACTTTTAAATGGTAATGACTTGTTTCTAACCCATTTTGTTGTAGTTGTTTGGTAAAAGGTTCCGTTTGCATAGCTTCTCACAGGAGGAAGGGCTTCTTTGGAAGGGCTTCAGTAGGACGACCTACTGATCTTTGGGCGTTCTGATCCTAGTGAATGCACTTTTATATCTAACATCAATAAATGTAACTGTGATGAAGCTTGTCAATTGCTTAGCAATGAAAAATCCACTATTCACATCAACCCTAACCTGGTTGGGCAGTCGAAGGCATCCATTGTTAACACTTTTGGCATCCTGTGGAAGCAAAATGTTAAAACTTACCTTGGTATGCCTATATGTGATGGGAAACCATCAAAAAATATGTAACAATCTCATGGCCAAACTAAATAGGCGCCTTGCCAGTTGGAAAGCCCGCTTGCTCACCCAGGCAGGACGAGTTACTCTTGTAAATGCTTCATTGGCTGGCCGACCACTACATTTAATGGCTAGTATGAAACTCCCCAGCACTATTTTAAAGGACATTGACATGGGTGCCAGAGACTTCCTTTGGTCCAGGAGTGAATTGAAAGGGAATACCCATACTATTGGTTGGTCAAAAATTTGTGTTTCAAAAGGCATGAGGCCTTAACATCAAGAAACCTGCTGCCTTCAATGAAGAGTTGATTCTCAAAAGAGCCTGGCATTTGCTTTCAAACTCTCTCCTTTTGAAGCAATATGGTCAGGCAAAAGTACTTCAGACAATACAACTTTTGGCAAGCCCTGGCTAAAAGCTCTAATCCTCATTTTTGGAAAGAGAATTTTAAAGTCAAGCACAAGCTTATTGATGGCCTGGTTTGGCAGATCACCGACGGATCTTGCATTCCTACATCTAACAAAAGTTGGCTCCCGCCAAACCAAGACTATGGCAATGTAATTATCCCTGCCCAGCTAACCAATGCTAATGTCTCCTCTTTAATTGACCACCATGCTCGGCATTAGAGAAAAATTGGGATGATGAAACTGTAAACTCTATCCTTGCCATTCTTCTCAACCCTAACCTAATCTCAGACAAAGTGGCATGGAAACTCACGACATCGGGTAAATTTTCTGTTTCGTCTGCTTACAATTTACTGGTCAATGTTGGTATGCCTCCTACCCCACTTGACTCCTTTTGGTTACTCCGCTTACAATTTACTGGTCGACGCCGGTATGCCTCCTACCCCACTTGACTCCATTTGGCTACACCTTTGGCATGCACCATGTGTACAAAAATTAAAATTCTGTATATGAAAAGTGTGTTAAAATGATCTCACTACTAGTGATTATTTTCTTAGATTTGATTTCTCTAACTTTGATTGTTGGCTGTGCAGCGAGTCTGCTGAGAATTGTTATCATCTATTCCGGGAGTGTCCTTTTGCCTGAGCTCTATCGTTTCACGCTACTGGGGGCATGCTTGACTCCATTTTCTCTTTGAAAAAACATCTTAGGGCAGCCATGTCTAACTAGGGCATGCTTGACTCCAGTTTCTCTTTAAAAAAACATCTTAGTGCAGCCATGTCTGACCATGTTATGCCAGTCCAAGAACACGTTATTAATCTCCCCGCGGCAATAATAAATTTTGCATGGATAATTTTGAACTCGAGGAACAAATTTCTTTTCGAGGGCACTCTCCCCAACATTGAGTGTGCTAAAAATCATTTTTTGGTGCTTCAACAGGATTCTGACAGAATTTTAGAGAGCGCCTAAGTGAGAGAGGGCTTCAAGCAACCATTCACAAGATACATTCGGAGGAATTTGCTTCTTGTGAGTTGGACCAAACTGAATTTTGATGGTGCAACTAAAGGAGGTAACAGACCGGCCGGAGCTTGCGATGTATGCCGGAATGAGGACGGTAGCTTCCTCTGGATTCGCACTAAAAATCAGAAATTGCAATTCTCTATCGGCTGAGATGATTGAGTGTGTTGAACGTGTTACAATGGCACTCCATCAGGACATTGGTGATCGGGCTAATTAAACAATAACATCAAGCTGATAATTATGGAAGGGGGCTTGGCTACCAACATACACCTTATCAACAAAAATGATAGAAAGCTTTCCTTGAGCTATCGAAGGTGCCATCATGACATTGGTGATCAGACGGGCTAATTAAACAGTAACATCAAGCGGATAATTATGGAAGGGGACTTGGCTACCAACATACACCTTATCAACAAAAATGATAGAAAGCTTTCCTTCAGCTACCGAAGGAGATTAGTAAAAAAAGCGAGTCTCATCAACTGTTTTGAAGAAGTCAGGATTCAACATGCTCATCGAGAGTCTAATCAGGCCAGCTAATCACGCCTTGTCGGATGGTTCTTGTTAGGGGTGCAACTTGGGTCGAGATAACCCGAACCCAAACTGATTCAACCCGACTTTGAGTCGGTTTGGGTTGGGTTTTACAATATCTTGGATCAGTCTTGGGTTGCGTTTCCGATTTAAATTGGTTTGGGTTTGTCTTAGGGCTTCAAGTAATCCAATTCAACCCGAAACCCAAACCGAATTAACCTGCTTTTTAAAATACTTATAATTATAATACGTAGGGTTTATAGAAACCCCTCTAATCTTTTGTTATTTTTAAATAAGCCCCTTAGTATAAAGTCCAAAGGGGGCTCATTCGAAATTCATTGTCTTTCATCAACACGTTTATACGAAGAGGAAGAGGAGTGTGGAGTTTAGGTTTTGTAAGGTCCTTTTAAAAGTTTTGATACTCAGTCTCGTGGTGACGGTGACAGAGATAGCGGTGTTAAGGTATAGGCAGGTCTCTTCTTTTTTTTGGGTGGAGGTCATTCTCCTCTCTCTCTCTCTCTCAAATCAATCATAGCTTCTTTTGTGAAGAAGATGATCGTGATTCTAAGATAACCGGACTACGTGGTATTTGAAGTTTGAATTGATCAAACGAACCCAAAATTGAACCTCTTGATTAGATCACTTGTTCCTCTCTAGCTTCTATTGTTTCAAAATTTAAATCCATCAAAAAACCTTTGTAGGGTCCAAATCAACCCGAAATTGCAGTTTGGGTTGAGTTGGGTTTAGGGTTTTCAAAAAAAAAAAAAAATTAGTTTGGTATTTGGGTTTCAAAGTTCGGGTTGCTAATCGAGTTGGGTAGGGTTTGGGTTGGCCTCCAAGGAAGTCAATTTGGGGTTGAGTTGGGGTCAACCCAACCCAAGGTGCACCCCTAGTTCTTGTTTCTGGAAGAGGAAGCCTCTCGCTGGGGTACAACAGATACTCTTTGACGATGCTTCTGAGAGACAAACCGCTATAGACCTCCCTCAGGCACTATGGACCTCCCTCCTTAGGCTTTTGTTACTCTGTAGTTGTGTTTTTTTTTTTTCTCACAATAAAATAAAATAAATAAATAAGTGCAATATTGCATGTATCACCCGGTAGTATATGGACCGGGATCTTATGTGCTAAGATCCTGTGTGCTTGTCGTGTGCTGTAGAGACAAACTTGAAGGTGGGGTCCACACCCATGGGTGTAAATACCATTTTGCCCCCCGAAATTTGTCTCTACAGCACATGACAAGCACACGAGATCCCACCACATAAGATCCCAGTCCGTAATATATATGGTACAGTTGATCAACCCCTACCCACCCTAATATTGATCGAATTAGGCTAAGAAGAGGTTTGTATTGGGGGGACTCCTAATATTGATCAACCCCTACCCACCCTAATATAGAAGCGAGTTGGGATTTGTCAAAAGACTCAAAACACTCCCCGTTGCCATCCCTATTTGAAGAGAGTTCATCACTCGAATTCTCTTTCATTATTTGCTTCCTCTGCATCCAAACAAGCCTTACGTGACGTAGCGGGAAGCTGTACTTAAAACTTTCCCACTCGCTTTAATGGAGTTATAGGGTTTAAGAGCTGTTCATAAAATGGAGATTTATATAGTCGAACTGAAAGCAAAATTGCTCTAAAGTTTTGAAATCTGCTTCTATGGCTTCTCTGCAACTCGGTCACTCAATCTCTCTCCATCTTCTTCACCCGTAAAAAAGTCAAGTGAGATCTTTCTCTTCGACTTCCGTCTTTCTACTGTAAAAATCATTGTTTAGCTGTCGCACTATCCGTAGAACTTGGTATTCTCCGTGTTATGAACACAAAATGCTGTTTAGTTTAATCTGTAATCGTGTTCTTCTCCCTAATGCCTGCAAAATCCCATGTGGGTTTCAACAATCAGGTCGTTTTCTTGTGGAGAATCAGCAAAACATTGTAATTTAATCCGTTATAAATCATTGTTCGCAGTCGCTCAATTAACTCATCACTTGTCCGATCCCGAAGAACAACCCATCTTTTCGGCCAACAAGAACTCTGAATTAGATACAGTTCGGGTAATTGAGATATTAAACAATTTGAAAAAGGAACCCAATTGTGCTCTGACCTTCTTCCACCAAGTGAAGGAACGTCCGTTCAAGCACAATGTTGAAACTTACACGGAAATTGTTAGGATTCTGTGTTATTGGGATCTCGGGGGGAAGTTGCAATCTCTCTTTTTGGAACTTGTTGGGTGTAAAAGGGGTAACACGGATCTCAAGATTTCATTTATATTTGATGCTCTTTCCAAGAGATTTGAGGATGAGGAGGAACGCTCGAATTCATTGGTTCGGGCATTTGATGCGTTGGTCAAGGTTTATGTCAAGCTTGGGATGTTTGAGGAGGCTATTGAGGCCTTATTTCAAACGGGCAGGTATGGATTTGTTCCCCATGTCTGGTCGTGCAATTTTCTAATGAATAGACTGATTGAAAACAGTGAATTGGATATGGCAATTGCCATTTACAGACAGCTGAAGACGTTAGGATTAAGACTGAATGTTTATACATACTCAATTGTTATCAAGGCATTCTGCAGAAAGGGTAATCTGGAAGAAGCCCTTGACATGTTCCAAAAGATGGAGAAAGAAGGGATAACCCCCGATACCATCACTTGCACTGCGTATATTCAAGGATTGTGCTCGCAATGGAAATCGTATTTGAGCTATCAAGTGCTTCAAGCATGGAGAGAAGCCGGGATCCCGATTTTTACCTACACTTACAATGTCGTAATTCGTGGGTTCTGCAATGAGATGAAGATGAAGGACGCATATGGTGTAATACATGACATGGGGAAGAAAGGAGTCATCCCCAACGTGTATAGTTATGGTAACCTAATTAATGCGTACTGCAGGGCTGGGGATCTAGTAACAGCCTTCTCTCTCCATAATGAGATGGTTTCAATGGGGATTCGAACCAATTGCGTGGTAATTAACTCGATTCTTCAATGCTTATGTAAAATTGGTATGGCTGCTGAAGCTTTTAATCAATTTCAGAATTTTAAGGACTCAGGTATATTCTTTGATGAGGTTTCATATAATGTTATGATGGATGCTTTGTGCAAGCTGGGCAAAGTGAAAGAAGCCAAAGAGTTACTTGACGAAATGGTGGGTAAGCATATGGTCCCTGACATTATACATTATACAACATTGATTACTGGGTTCTGCCTCCATGGCAAACTAGTAGATGCCTTGCAGATTTTTGAGGATATGAAAGAAATGGGTGTCAAACCTGATGTTATTACTTGTAATGTACTTGCCAGTGGGTTTTCTAGAAATGGGCTTGCACGAGAGGCATTTAGTCTTCTGGTTTATATGGAGACTCAAGGTTTGAAGCCCAGCACTGTTACATACAGCACCATCATTGAAAGCCTTTGTATAGGAGGCAAAGTAATGGAGGCAGAAACCTTTTTAAATGGTTTGGAAGAGAAGTCTGTGGGTACTTATACTGCCATGATTAACGGTTACTGTGAAGCCGGCTGTACAAAGAAAGCATATGGACTGTATGTTGGGTTGTCTAAGCAAGGGATTTTCGTGAACAGGAGTGCGTGCTTGAAATTACTCGGTAACCTCTGTATGAAAGGTGACTTGGACAGAGCTTTCATTGTGTTTGAGAAAAACTTGGCTTTAGATGTGAGCCCTGATGTGATCGTGTATAGCAAACTTATGGCTTTGTTTTGTCGAGTTGGAGATATGAGAAAGGCCAGGTATGTATTTGATATCATGGTTGGCAGTGGATTAACTCCAGATGTCATCACCTACACCATAATGATTAATGGATATTGCAGGGTCAACTGTTTGCAGGAGGCCTTTGATCTTTTCGATGAGATGAAAGAGAAGGGCATTAAACCTGATGTGATTACTTATACAGTTTTGCTTGATGGTCATTTAAAAGTAAACTTAAGTAGGGTTTGTTCCTTTCCAAACTCCATTGGGAGGAAGTCAGAAACAATGAATGCTTCGGCCTTGTGGAGCGAAATGAATGAGATGGAAATAAGACCTGATTCTGTTTGCTATACGGTTTTGATTGATAAGCACTGCAAGACAGATAACCTTTGTGATGCTATTGAACTTTTTGATGATATGATGAACAGAGGACTGACACCCGATGCTGTGACGTATACTACTCTTGTGTCTGGATATTGTTGTAAGGGAGATGTGAATAGGGCTGTAAACCTTGTTGATGAAATGTCATTCAAGGGAATACCACCTGATACACATACCATCTCTGCATTACATTACGGGATTCTGAAGGCCAGGAAACTGTAGTTTTGGCACTAAACACTTTTCCAATTTGGTAGCTAGATAAATCCACGATGTTTTCATTAGTCAGCTCATGCATATGGTAAGGGGGTAAAAAAGGAATTTTAGTAACTGATTTTTACAGGTTCTGTTACGAACAGAAACAACTTGTGTATCTTGAATTACTAAAAGAACTTCTGTGCCTGTATTTTATTAATTTTTTTTTATGGTATTACAGCAAACAATATTCATTGATGCTCCTGCTGTCCTGAAGGAAGAAAAGTACATGGGCAAGGAAACTGTAAGTCAGATATCTGTGGGTTAGAAATAGTTCTTTACCAAAAGGAGAAACTATGTAGCATCTTACCTGGTTCATTATCTTTTCTTTCTTATCTAGTGTGTTAAGCAACTCATATAGTTGTGTATGAATGTCTAATTACAACATATTTTTCCACTGAGCTCTGGACTCATTGAATTGAATATATGCATAAATCCTGTCTGTATAATCCACAGAGATGAAAGATTTTAATCATGTTTTCCGAATCTTATTTATTTCCATGCATAAGATGCTTTTTTCACAAAGTAATGTGTTTAAAACACCGTTCCTTGCTATATCATGCGGGGAACAATAGCACTAAAAACTCCTGGATGATGGTAATGATTTCATTTTAATCTTGATTGGTAAAACTGCTACTCCACACTGACTATACATATGTAGATATTAATTTTCCTTCTTGAAAAAGTTGAGTTTGCCCTCAAAAGAGAAACTTTCTTTTGTTCATTGTGTCCAAAGACAAACAAATAGTGACCGTGATTTTTTACCTCAGGATATAATATTGAAAACAGAACTTATCGGAAATGTTATTGCCGTATGCAAACTGGAATTTCTGAAGAATGCATACCATATGCTTGGAGAAGTCACTGTGGAACATTAAGACTGATTCATTGTTTGCTTTTCCAAAGGACATACATACATTCAGCAGAATTTCGTTTCAATGAAATGACTGGTCAACTTTTATAATGTTATTTAAAACCACGATCCAAATGAAAAATACCATTTACAAGAGGATATAGGTTTTCCTCACTAATTTGAAGAAAGATGGTTATCTGTCCAAGAAGGTCAATGACCACGTAACCCAGCCGTTTCTCTGCCAGTTTCAGATACTGTAATCTTATGGTTGGGCTAACATATGAACTTAATTGAGCGCAAGAAGATCAGCAAAAGGGTTAATTATGCAAGAACCAGGAAGGTGCTTGAATGAGGGTTACACACAACCTTATTAGTTATTGCACCTGCAAAGCAAACACAACTTTTTATTCCTTTGCTTATGTGTGGAATGTAAACAGACGAGAAAGCCTTGGAAAGGGGACCAGGAAACTACCTATATTGTACAGCAAGCTTCATGAAAGTGTCTTCATAATGGCTGGTGAGTGTTTTGCAAAAGTGTTCATCATGTTGCTTTTCCAACTAATATATCTATTTTCTTATTTTCCAAGACTTTAGCCTTTGACTTTCAATTTCCTCCCCCAAACCTCCATTTACACTTATCAAATAACCCTTTGTTCATGGTCTCAAGGATCTTAAGCCAAGGCCTCTACTTTCTTTTAGCATGCAGATCAATTTTCAATCCAGCAAGTGGTTATTTGTCTTCTCATAATTTTTAATAGAAGATCCATTTTCAATTAGTCTAATTCATTTCCAATCCCTGTTCAATACCGGTTAACACCTCCCCGAAGGTTCCCACAATTGACATGGAGATTGTGCAATGTTATGCATGCAAAATGAAAAGAAATTCAGTGATGGAAATCATGAAAGGATCTCATCAAGTTGGAGGTCTTGTATGGATTGGATGAAAGTTGGTTCCATACCCCAAATCAGATAACAAATAATCTTGATGTTGTAGCCAGAAAACACTCCTCCCTTACCTTTGATCTTTCTAAAGCTACCATGAGGATCTATAGTGAAAACTTTTAATTCATAAAGATAGTGGAAGTCGTCTTATCTAAAGATTACTAAATTGAGATATTAATGGTCAAATTTGATCAATTTCAGCAATTTACTTAAGACATTGCGTCTAACCTTACACAAAACAGGATTAGAGTTTTACTCTGACCATTCACTGTAAGATAGATTTATATTGCCTATGTGCTTAAAACTATGCGGGAATGGGTGGAAGGCCATTTGAAGAGGAGGAAATAAAAAATAGCCATTTGGTTACTTGACCGGGACATAGCCTCAGGACCCGATGGTTTTACTATGGGCCTATGGTTTTCTTGCAGGAGTCCTAGGAAGTGATTAGGGATGACCTTCTAGATGTTTTCAGGGAATTTTTTTGGAGTGGGATTGTGAATAAAATCACGAAAGCAACATTCTTAGTACTCACCGAAGAAGGGGGCCGAGGAGATCAAAGATTATTGGCCCAGTAGCCTAATCAGTACCTTTACAAGGTCATTTCCAAAGTGCTAGCCGAGAGATTAAAGAAGATGATATCAGATCTAGTGTCTCGTAATCAAAACGCTTTTATTGTTACTAGAAAAATCCTGGATAGTGCCATGATTGCAGAAAGGTTCTTCGATCGAGCAACTAGCTCCTTCACCTTCTCCTTTGGACCCTCTCCCCTTTCGTTATTAGGCGTGGTTCTGTCATTGTTGTTCCAAACCCCCGATTAGGATAAGCCCTAACGAGGTTATCGAAGAGCGGGTGGGAACGGGGATGGTAGGTCTTGTGTGTGCTAGATATGGAAAAGGCATATGAAAAGGTAGAGTGGCAATTTTTGGACTCGGTACTTGTATGGAAAGGTTTTGGGCAAAGGTGGAGATAGTGGATAGGTGGTTGTGTTAGAAACGTCTCCTTTTCTTTTATCATCAATGGGTGTGTTCATGGTCAGTTTGCATCGTCTAGGGGCCTACGTCAAGGGGACCCTCTATCTCTTTTCCTCTTTACCTTGGTTAGTGATGTGTTCAGTCGAATGGTATCCAAATCTGAGGAAATAGGTCTGATAGTGGGGTTTAAGGTCAGTAGGGATAGGGTCCCGATATCACACCTGCAGTTTGCTGAAGATATAATTTTGTTCTTCAAGGACGAGGACGTAAATGTAGAAACATATTGGATCATGGTGGTGATTAAGTGCTTTTGAGATGGTATCGGGGTTAAAATTGAACTTGGAAAAATCCACGTTGTTGGCCGTCCATATTTCAGGGGATAGGTTACAGTTGGTAGTGGAGGTAATGGGGTGTAGCATTGCAGAATTGCCACTGCAATGTCTCGGTCTCCTGTTGGGGGATAGCCCCTGCATCCTTAGCTTTTGGGATCGCATAATTGAGAGAATAGAGAGAAGTTCGGTTGCATGGAAGAGGAACTACGTATCTCTTGGTGGGAGGATCAGTTTGATTTAGTCTGCACTTGCCAACCTCCCCACTTGTTATTTGTCCCTGTTTAGAATCCCTGTCAGGTAGCTATGACCATTGAAAAGTTGCAACGTGATTTTTTATGGGAGGGAGGGAAGAAGGATCAATTGGTGGAATGGGCTGATGTGTGTAAAAGCAAAAAGGATGGCGGTCTCAACTTGGGGAACATCATGGCTCGCAATTCGGTAATGCTTGATCAATGGCTTTGGAGTTTCATCTCTGATCAGAATTCTCTTGGGTTGTGGTCATAAGTAGCAAGTACGGTATGCATTTAAACGAGTGGGATATTAACCCTCATGCTAGAACATATTGCAGAAGTCCTTGGAAGGCCATTCAGTCCCTTGGTCCCTTGTTTTATCAGTTTTTTCGTTTTGAAGTTGGAAGTGGGACTCAAATCATATTCTGGCGAGATGTTTGGTGGGAGAATCCCTTCTTGCCCTTTGTTTTCCCATATCGTTTAGACTGGTTCGCAATAGGGAGTCTTGTGTGTCTGATATCCGTTCTTGGTCTGGGTTGGGTTGGAACTTGGTCTTCAGACATGACCCTCACCTAGCGGAAATGAGTGAACTTGTGGTCCTGTTTGAACTCCTTAATGATGTTTTTATTGAACCCAATTGCTCTGATAAAAGAGTGTGATCCCCCGAGTCCAGAGGAGTCTTCTCCACCCTGTCTTTTTTCTTGTTGCTAAACCACACCGCCCTGCCTTCCCAACTTTTGTTTCATCCATCAAACGTTGGAACTCTAGAATCCCCACCAACCCCTATCATGGCTTTTACCTGGACCCTTTTCCAGCACAAGATTGACACTGTCGATATTTTGCACAAGTAAAGGAAGATATGGATGCTTCCCTCATATGTGTTTTCTTTATAAGGCCAATGGGGAGTCAATTGACCATCTCTTTGTTCATTGTACAACATCGAGGAGTATCTGGCTACACTTCCTCAGACAGGTGACGGTGTCTTGGGTGATACCTTTATCATTAGAGGAGTTGTTTGAGCAGTGAAGGTTCCTAGGGATGGGGAGAAGAGATCTTTTGATCTTTCAGGCTCTTTTCTGTGCAATTATATGGGCTATATGGTTTGAAAGGAATAGAAAATTTTTTGAGGATAAATCAACTAATGTCGAGGTTATTATCGATAGTATCACGTTCATGGATGTCTCTTGGGTGGTAGTTCGGCCTTAATTCAGAAGAATTGCTATAGCAAATATCACCAAGGCCTATGGGGCAGTTGCATTCTCCTCCCCTATAAGGTTTGTATCAAGGTTTTAAATTTCGTTTTCGCTAGACATTTCGCCAAGGGGGGCATGGCGAAATTTCGCCTAAATTTCGCTATATTTCGCCGAAATTTCGGCGAAATGGAGAAATATCACCATTTCCCCACTTGGGGAAATGGTGACATTTCGGCGGCATGCCGCCGAAATTTAAAACCATGGTTTGTATAGTCTGTGACTTGGTGTTCCCCAAGGTAGGGCTTCATTAAGCTTAATTTTGACAGATCTTCTTTGGGTAGTCCAAGCCCTTTGGGAGTGGGGAACATCTTTCGAGATCAGTATGGATCTATCTGTCACACATATTCAAGCCTAATTGGCCAGGGGGGCTCTACAAGGGTTGAGATCCTAGCATTGGTCATGGGGTTGAGGGGGGACGAGTATGGGTTTTTCATGTTTCAAGATTGAGGGTGATTCAGCAATGGTAATCTCTTGGATAGGATCTATGATGGAATGGCCATGGAGGTTTGCTCTGTTGGTTCGTTTGGCCCCATACCTAGCTCATGCGTTCTTATTCTCCCTGAGCGTTGTGATATGTCCACAATTGATTTATCTAGATGCTGAGACACCGTAGCATTATCCTTGCCTTTGTCATTTACTGTGCAGAAGAGTTGGGAGCCACCTGTAGTGGGTATCATCAAGATCAACTTGGATGGGAGTTTGATGGTAACCCCAGGATATCAGTTATCAGGGGAGTTCTCAGGAATCATCGTTGCACAATTCTATATACTTACTCAATGCCCATTGACATTGGGGATGCGATAGGGCGAAGATTCACGTCCCTCCAGACACACTCTTGGTGACTCTCCCATATTATTAGAACAGGGGTGGCATTTGCTAGTGTATCGAACGTCTCGTTCATTCATGTACCAGGGTTGGTTAATGTGACTGTGTATTAGTCTTGCCTGGGGGAGTTGACAAGGAGGCATTATTTTTAGGAATCCTGTCGGACAATATGATTCTGATTATATAGGAGTGGATCCAACTACATAAATGATTTTTGTGTTGTGCTTTCTTTTGTGGCTTTCTTGTTTTGCTGTTTTTCCTCGGCCATGGTTAAATACTTTCTTTTTTCTCATCTATATATCCCTTCAACGTTCATCAAAAAAAGAAAAGATATGGAAACCTACTGAGGGCATACTGGATTTTGTTTAAAGGTTCCACACTGTCACCTTGGACTGCCATGAGCCACTCAATAATGATTGACCAATCTGGCTTTGCATAAATAGCATACATAGAGTATACTGTGCCTTCATCGAGAATAATGGCATCAAAAACATCAGCAAGTTCCTGGAATTGGTGTGGTGCACAGGAAGCTAAAAATGAACTGGCCTCAACTCTAGCTGCCCAGGCTACAGAGGTTGAAAGTGCAGCTCTGAATCTACTTCCAACACAGAAAATAACCAAGAACAACCTCCCTTTGCAGTGAAAACCCAGTCAATGCACTTATCGACCAGTGGATCGCTGATAAGAAGATCAAGCTCCCATTTGTCTCCTGTGTGTCATCTGCTATAGAACAAACCAACCTTATATACAGTGAGTTCCATTGGAACCCCACTCATCTCACTGCTGAGTGCGAGGGGCTTTGGAATACAACAAAAACCAGTAGTATGAGAGGTGGTATAGAACAACCCAACCTTAGATACTGTGAGTTCCATCGGTACCACACTCACCTCACTACTGCATTTGAGGGGCTTTAGAATAAAACAAAAACCAGTAGTATGATTGGTATCATATATCTCATAGTACTGGATATTTTCCACAAACGGTTGGTTGATTGTTCAAGGAAAAAAAGAATCCCTAGAAATTTGCACCCATTGAAATCAAATCTTTCTTCGAGATTTCATATTAAAGCAGGGAATACAAATAACTATATAAAGCTTTGCATGTTCCATCTCTGATCTCTCGTGCTGGCGTGTATTTGCTTGATGCAGCTCGGGTGATTGAATTTCACATGGATTTGTCTTCTGTGAACAATCACTTGACTGCACCAAGCAAATTCAGTCCTTCACGAAGAAAACTTTGTTTTTTTTCTTAGTAAAATTATGTGTTCAATTGAGAGCTTAGATTGTTCTATATTTGATTTACTTGTTTGCTGTTCTGATTGTACTTGTTTTTTTTTTATGGTTCTGCTCACTTTTTATCAGGGGTTGATATTTTTTACGATTTTTGTGAGTAGTTACTGAATTTTTAGTGCTAATGCTGTTAAAGTTTTTTACTTTGCTTTAAAATGTTGAAAATTGGGGAATCAGATCATGCAACTCTGCCGCTCAAGTAAGAGCGTTTCTTTTTTATTTTTAATTAGTTTTGATTAGAAGAATTCTGTTTAAGAAGCAAATACAAAATTAGAGAAGTGTACATATATTTGGATCAAAGTTGTAATTAGAGAATTCTGGAGCTAGCATCCCAAATCCTGTTGGATGGGCCTAGCCTTCTCAATGGGCTTCACGTGCGCATTAGCACCCCTTATATTTCTCTACAAGCTCACAAGGCTCATGGGAGGAGAGTGTAGATAAACAACTCCTCAAGCTTTGTAGAATGTGGGACTAAACTTGCACACAAGACACACACTACCATAAAAGAAACCAAGTATCAAACTCTCATAGCAACAAAAAGTGAGGGGTTTTTTTATTTTATTAAAATACCCCAACCAAATCTTTCTTCTAGATTTGATGCATCATGCCAATTATGTGATATCAAATTTTTTCCCACTGAATCAGAATTTTAATTCAGAAGAAACAAAATAGAAAATTTGAAGAGTACAACTCTAGATTGCTCAAAGTTTGCTTTAAGAAGGATTTGTGCTTGTAGAGGAAATTACCCAGATGTATGATTCTGATGTTTCTGTTCTATTTTCTTTCAATTCATTCACATTTTGTGATATTCTGGCATAAGTATTGTTGGTTAATAGGCTATTGTTACTCGGTTGATCTCTCCTCTGTTAAATCTTTTTTGCTTTGTGTTGTAACGCGAAGTTCCTTAAAAATCTCTGCCTTCTTTGGAATATCATGAACAGTTCCTGTAGGTTGAGCGCCTTTTTCAAGGAAATATATAATAACAGGATTCTTGTGATAGCTAATGAGCATGCATTGAATGATCTACTCATACGTATTGGCATTGCTATGTTTGTATTTAAAGAACCTGTTTTTTTATGTGTTTTTCAACGCTTACAAGATTATGTCTATAATGGTGAAAATTGATTAATGAGGCCAATTTCAGATCTTACAATCATCTTCTAATAGGAATCCCATAGGATGCATGTTATATGATAGGTATCATATATCTCAAAGTACTTGATATATTCCTCAAACGACGGCTTGAAAGTTCAAGGAGCAGAAGAATCTCTGGAAATCTTTTCCCACTGAAATCAAATCTTTCTTCTAGATTTTGCATTTAAACTGGGAAACAAATAGCTATAGAAATGTTCTTGCTTAGGCCCATGACATCCAACAGGGAAAAAAGCTTTCAGTGTTTTCCATCTCTGATCCCTCATTTCTAGCTTGTATTTGCTTGGTGCAGCTCGGCGTTTGAATTTGACATGGATTTTTCCTTCAGCGAAACAATCACCCAGCTGCACTTGGTAAATTCAATCCTTCTGAGAAAAAAAAACTTTTTTTTCCTCGTAAAATTAGGTGATTCAATTGAGAGCTTAGTTTGTTCTTTCTTGTATATTACTAGATTGCTATTCTGATTTTACTTGTTAACAATTTTTTTCTCCTCTTTTGGGGTTCTGATTCTGGTATTCATATTGTTTTGATTAGTTAGAGCAAGTTAGGAGTTTTTCTTTGTGAGATTTTTCCTTTGGTTCTGCATACTACTTTTTTTTTTTTTTTTTTTTTTTTTATGATTTTGGTGAATAGTTGCTGAATTCCTAGTATTAAATCTGTTAAATTTTTGTACTTTGCTTCAAATAGCTGGAAATTGGGGAATCAGATCATGCAACTCTGCAACCCAGATAAGAACATTTCTCATTGATTCTTAATGGGATTTAAGTATAATAATTCTAATTCAGAAGGAGCAAATAGAAAATTGTAGAAGTGCAACTATATATTGCTCAGAATTGTAATTACTTTAAGAAGGATCCATGCTTGTTTAGAAAATTACTTAGAAGTCTGATTGTGATGTTTCTGTTCCATTTTCTACTTATTTTTGTTATTTCATTTCATTCACCATTTTTGATATGTTGTCATAAGTGTTGGTTAATAGGACATTTGTTATTTGATTGATCTCTCCTGTTAACTCCTCCATTGGATTGTTGTTTTAAGGAAGCGTATCAATTCTGTTTTGACTTCTGCTGTTCTCCCTCCTGAGCGTGTGCAGAAAATAAGTTCTGTTCAGAAGGATGCAGGCATATAAATACTGGGAGATGGATCCATTAAGCTGATGAACCTCAGGTAATGCAGGAATCTTTGTCATATTAGAGACTTAAACAATGAAATAGTAAAGAGTTTCCAGGTACAACTAGGTCTATGGCTTCCATTGAAGAAGAGCCTTGCACCAAGGTCTTCTTGTAAAGATGTTTTATGAACTTACCTGTTGTCAAATAAAATTGTTATGATAATCAAAAGGATCTTGGATATCCAGATTCCTGTTTGATCAGACCAAACCATTTGTGGGAGACCTGAAAATTATGTTATCCGTAGGTGCCTTGCTTGTTTCTTATTCTCGTGTTCTAAACCCAAAGAAAACTGAATATTGGCTTACCTGATATTTTTCGAGTGAAGTTCCTTAAGGAAGGAATAGAAATATGGCTAGAGAATCATATTAGTCTTTTTACACCCGGTGACTGTTGGATTATATGGTCTTACTTTGTGGTTTGGTCTCAGTTAGTTGCAAAATTAGCATGGGTGGATGGCAAAACAGGGAACAGGAACAGAAAACTTCTTTGACATGTTCATGCAAATGGAGATGCTACATCATGTGATTCATGTGCTACCCTTGGAGTTCTTTAACACAGCTTATATGTGCACTATCATGCATTTCTTGGTGTTTTTCCATGCTAGGAGAAAGTACAAGTATCAAAGACATTTTTCGCATGATGAAACAGGCAAAGATTACACCCAATATGCTTTTTCTATATAGGTTGGAAATTGCCATCAGGAGCAATGCAAAACCAGCAAAAGCTTGAAGATCTGAAGATCTGATTGCTGCTTCAGTCGGACAGCCAAATTAATGTAAGCATGGGACTAAATGTCAATTTCTTCAAGGGTGAACAATAGAACATTTAACATACATTCCTTCAGATTGCTCGAGTGTCCTCCCTTATGAGTACTGATGGCACTGATGGGGCATTTGGAAGTCTTATTCACTGGACAGAACATTGTCCCTTGGTACTTTATACGAGTCTGGTACTTCTTTCTGACATCTTTGCTGCATTATTTAGAAATTAAGTCTCTTGCAGACTCAGTCAGCATGTTAGATCCATTTCTTTTTCAGTTAACATGTTGACTAGTTGGTTTCTGTTGGCAATATGAAGTATGAACAAGATCAACTCAGATTAGAGCAGTAGTTGGTTTCATTACAACATTGGAAGAACGTAACCAGGAAAATCAGGTATTGAACTTGCTCAACCAAATGAACTTTATTGTATGCAGATTTTGTTGTGTAAAGGTCAAGTGTTTTTGCTTAATCATATTACTAAATGAAATGTGTTAACACAACACAATATTGAATAAGGGATTAGTTCGGCGACACAGTTGACCAATGAGAAATTAATTGCAATGTCTTGGTCTGTTTAGTAATATAAATAGTCTTTACAAGGCCTTTTAATATAAAATTAGGGGTTGTAGAAATTTTTGTCTTTACAAGGCCTTTTAATATAAAATTAGGGGTTGTAGAAATTTTTAAATGGCTTTCATCTCAACTTGATCACTGCATGTTTTTTCTGTGAAAAGGAAGTTATCTCTTAACACACTAAAAACATTGTATCTGGGCACAAAGTTTCACTGACTGTTCGACAAAACACAACCCCTATGGATGTAAGCGATCAAAACGTCATCTAGGACCCCGGCGATTGTTGAAGGCTAGATTGAATTGTCATGGGCTTTTTAGGCCCAAAACCATTAGACCTTGAGCCCATCAAAGTAGTACTTAATGCATATGTTTTAAGCTTACTAAAGGACAACCTACAAAGTGAAGCCATTATTGGACTTATATACAATAGCAGTAATACTGAATTATATTTTCTAAAACGTGTTATCAGTGGGAGAATTTTGTTCTAGAAGAACTCTGTTGAGAATAAGCCAAACCTAGGGCCTCACCTAGCGGGTCTTCTGCTTTGATTTAGAATCTTTAGATGCTTTTCTCTCTCTCTCTCTCTAAGGTTTATGTTTGTGTGTGCCACTTCCCTCATTCCAATACCAATTACGTTTATTCATTCTCCCAAAGCAAGGACTTGGTACAACCCTCCTCACTTCCTCCTTAAGACCAGATTTAGAGGATTTGAAATGAGAGATTAGTGCCTCTGGAATCTGGCCAGTCAACCTACCAATCAAACCATACATGATTATGTACTTACTTGCAAGAATACCTCTCACTCTTCACAGTATTCCATATTAACCCCTATTTCGAATTTATCTTACCATATACTAACATGTACTCTTTTCTTCTTTCAAGAGGTTTGGATTTGAGATTCTCCATGCCCATCTATCAGGACTGTCCATGTGGTGGACTCCAGCCAGTCCCAAATTTTTAGCATCCAATTGGGTCTCTTGATCAGTGGCCATAAATACAAGAGAACAGATAGAGGGGTGATTCTGTAACTGTAACTTGCATTTAACAATGGTTACAGACATAAAGCTGAACTCCTTTTCTACACTTCGGATGGTTTGCTAACATAAATGCACATCCAATCTTCATATGTAAGTCTCAGAATCTCTCTCCCTCTATATATACACATATATAAGAGCACTATTATCATCTACCCTTTTGAGGAGAATGATAATGGAGTATGAATCACTTAGGCTTCTTATGTTAGGTGTATTCTCCCTCTTTGGCTTCGTAGCTTTTGTTTTCCTACTTAGAAATCTATCTAGACTGAGATATGGGTCTTCTTCCCCGTCTCCTTCATCTTCTCCTCCTCTCTCCTCTATCCCTCTATCTTCTGTCATGAGGGAGATGAACTTCACCTTATTAAGATCAGTTACTTATGATTTTAGTGCATTCAGCTTGATAAAAATTGGTCATTCAGGTGAGTTCTTTTCTGGGTTTTTACACAGTGGAGAGAAGATTGTCATTAAGAAGGGTGGGGTAGAGGATATGGAGAAGGAACTTGAGCTGTATGTTTCTCTTACTGATAGAAGCTACTTGGTACCTTTGCTTGGATATTGTGAAGAAGGGAAAGAGAAACTCTACTTGGTTTATCTATTCATGAAAGAAGGTGATCTTGCAACTCTTCTGGCAAGAAAAGATCGGTCGCTACCTTGGATTGTTCGGCTCAAAATCGCGACACAAGTATCAGAGGCATTGCTTTTCTTTCATTGCACTTGCACCCCTCCCATCCTTCACAAGTATGTTTATTTTTATTACTACTAGTAGTAAGACGCATATTTTCTGTGAACCTGGGTGTGTGAACCTCACACGAGGTTAACATTTATCCCAAGGCGGCTTCACTATATATAAAGGACGTGGATCCTCTGTGATGGGTATAAAGGGTGGCTGACATTTCTAGAATCTTAAGAAGACCTATGAACCTAAAACAGCTTCTACTTTAACAGGTGACGGCCACCCTTTTTAGTGGGCCTGTTAGGGGCAGGTGTCAACCTCATTATAGGTTCACACGAGGTTACATAACCCAGGTTAACAGAAGATTTTTGTCCATACTAGTAGTAGTGGTGGATGAATTTTGTGGACTTGAGTTGTGTGAACGTCACATGAGGGGGTCACATATGCATGGCCATTACCGATTGGTACAAGCTGGTTAAGATCGAAAGCGGGTTTTAGGTTCATAGGTCTCTTAGTGTTTTAGGAATATCAGTCATCTTTTTTTATGGGGACCGTTTGGAATAGATGTCACCCTCCCGTGAGGTTCACACATCCCAAGTCAACAGTAGATATGAGTCCAATAGTAATAAGAGTAAAAGGATGATAGTTATATATGTTAGGGTTATCTGAGTTGGGTTGCGTTTGGCCCAATTTTTATAAGTACTTATTTAAGCTCATAGCTTATTTGGTAAGTGCTTGCCCATAAAAAGTAGAGGAAAGCTGCCCATAAGGCGAAGCTGTTGAGAACAACTTCTCTTATCACTTATACGGGAAGCTATTTATAAACTTTAGTAATATTTTTATGATACCTACTTTATCCCTGAACTTTCATAAGGACTTAAATAAATGTTATTTTAAACTTTAATAATATTTTTATAATACCTATTTTATTCCTAAACTTTCATGAGCACTTAAATAAATGTATTTATCAAACGCTATTCTCTTCAAGTAAACAGTTTATTGTTGTTGTGGATAAGTGTTCTCATTGAGCCACTTACCCAATGAGTGATTATCCAAAAGCACAAACCAGGTCAAACGCAGCCTTATAGTTTATTGAATAGAGAAATTAACAATGTTTCTTTTGATTTCCAGTGATGTAAAGAGTAGTAGCATTATGATAGGTGACAACTATGAGGTCCGACTTTGGAGCCTAAGCAAAGCCATGAGAGTGGAAAGCGGCTTGTTGAGTTCCGATATCTGGCATTTCGGGATGCTCCTCATGGACCTGATCTCAGGCCTTGACGTGAGTGGAGCTGAGGACCCTTATGCACAAATGTGGCTACAAAAGGCATTGGCTTGCGCAGATCGAGCGAGTTTGCTTGGCTTGATCGACCCATGCCTTATTGTAGAAGAAGATCTGGCTCAAGAGATTATAATGGTGGTGAACCTTGCTAAGGTCTGTTTGAACAGCTCCACCTGGTTGACGATGAAGATGGTTCGTGAGGCCCTGGATCAACCAACTCAAATTGGTGAAATAGGAGAACTGGGTTTGTCATCATCAAAAGGGGAACTGCAGTTTCATGTCATGAAGTCAGAAGAATCAGAACACCTTGGTTTATAAATCAAATACGTTTTTCAGACGAACCTCAATTGGACTTAGATCAGATAGAAACGACAATTAAGCATTAGTTGATTAGCGAGATTTCAAGGCAGATCTGTATACTCAATCCTCTTGGAAAGAGAATCTCCATATAAATATTGTAAAAACAATACTAAGTTGAAAAACATAGAATCTCCAAACGATTTGAAATTCAACCAATGGCAATCGTCTTAACGGATACCAATTCCAAGGGGTTAATTTTCGAAGTAAAACCCATCTAGATCCGATGTTTGAAATCTCTCCCTTATTTCTAGAGTCAAATTTGAATCCTCTAATCACCTTGATTTGTGAAGAAGCCCCTAAGAACACCCAAATTAACTTGTTCTCAGTAGAAAATTAGAAATTTAATCCCACAAGAAGTGCATTAATAACATTACCCATGTCATGTACTCTTATCCTTTTTAAATATTGCTATTAATGGATGATACTGGTGATGTAGAATTTGTAATGGATACGAATTCGAATGTCTTTTATTGATAGAATAAGAGTATCAATACAATTACATCAATAGAGATATAATCTGGAAAGTCAGTCTTAAGATAGCCTAAACTGTCGCGCAATCATTCCATCAAGATCGTTTCTTCTCAAATATGACCTGTAATGAAGACAAAGGATGAGCAAAAAGAGGAATTCGAGGTATCAAGTATGCCAACAAGAATGCACACTACAGCCCAGGAAACCTCAGTGTTTGAGGGACACGAGTCTCTCTTTGATTCTCAAGTAGTTAGATAAGTTATCACTTCTTTGTCTCTTTTGCATATCTAGAAATTTTATGTTAAGAGGGTTGGATCTTATCAGTTTCTTCCAAAACTGTTCGATCCGATAGCATACTCCTATTTATTAAAGGTGCCAATGGGTCGGGTTGTAATCCGGTTGAGGCTTAAACGGGTTTGGTCGGGTTCAACCTGTTTACCAACGGGTCAGGAAAATCTCAACCCAAACCCAACCCACCCATAAACGGATCGAATTTGCCAACTCGTTTAAATTGTAATTAATTAATTATTTATTTAAATTTTAAATTAATAAAATCGTAAATCATCCTATTTAACATTATATTTTTAATAAATATTGTAAAACATAATTAAAAAAATACTAAACGGGTCAACGCGAGTTTAATGGGTTGGGTCGGGTTCGACCCGTTTACCAACGGGTTGACGAAACCTAGACCCAAACCCAACCTATAGAGAAAATCATCCAAAATTTCTTCTCTTGATCAAGACAAGCATTAATCAAAGCCATGTCCAGAGAGATGTTTGGAAATATCTCCATGTAGGGAGTATATCTAATGTGATAGATTGCCTTCGGATCCAAAAGATCAAGGATTAACAACACATGTAACATGCATGTATATCCAAAGCAACGAATCCATTTTTATCCCTGTCATTCCTGATAGGCAAAAATCCCCTCAGATAATATATATATATATATTGTAGTGGGTGGTTTTGTGAATAGTCACCAAGAGTAATAGTACTGATCGACAGGAACCTAAATCAACGAGTGATTGTATCCCGTCTCTAGAAGAATTGAAGAGTAAGATTAAGTGACTGTCTGACACGGGTCGAACCAGGCTAAGGAAAATAGCGGGTCAAGGTGTTAGAGATTCTCCAACCCGTAGGGCTCTAATTGAGATTATGACTGAACCTTTTGTAGACTGCCTTCGTACCCAAACAGGGATCAAGTCAGACGTAGTTCAAGGTCTGATAATTTCGTCAGAGGTGTCCCCTTTCTGTGATTTCTTATCCCCCTCGAATGAGGGAAGTGAGCTAGTATTTATAGCTTTTGGAAGGGAATTAACTGAAATTAGAATTCCTAACTACCGTTTCTGACGGTGGTTAAAACGTTCGCCTGGGGTAGTACGCATTATGTACCCCCAGTCTCTTAGGTGGACCAATCACAAGTCATTTGGATAATTACATATTTGCCACTGAGAAATCGTGACACGGCCTATAACCCCAATACAGGCAAGTGTTGGCGAACCTCACGACCCCTCGATATGGGCATTGACGATCGATAAATATAAATGATAATGAAAGTTGTTTATTTAGCCTTGGCCTCGTCGAGACTGTCTAGTCTTGGCGCCATCGAGGCCACTAGTCTTAGTACTTTCGAGATCCTCGAACCTTAGCACTTTCGAGACTATGTGACATTTTATGTCGTCGAGGTTTCCTCTAGACGGAGGCTATGTATCACCTTCTACGTCGTTGAGCATTGCTCTAGACGAAGGTAGTATCACCTTCTGCGTCTTAGAGCTTTGCTCTAGACAGAGGTAGTATCTCCTTCTACGTCTTAGAGCTTCGCTTTAGACGGAGGTAGTATCTTCTTCTACGTCTTAGAGCTTCG
>JAUPMG010000002.1:6026224-6048540 GCA_031762675.1 Pachysandra terminalis | reverse complement strand
GGGCAAATTGATTATTGAATGAAATGGCATGCATCTAAAACTATAACCATCACCAAGGTGACTTATCAAACAACCTATATGTTGTGCAAATGCAAACTCTTATAGAATGTCAATGTGAATTGCTTCCTCCTGATCCAGTAACTATTTGGGGTGTCCCAGCAACCTGAATTCACCCCAGGGTGTTCCAGCAACCTGAAATCATTCCCTCATGTAACGGTCCATGGAATAGGGCTATTCTACGTGTATAGCTTAGTTTTAAGGGATTTTCAACCTAGGAGGCACAATTCCCCAACTTATTTTGATCAGTGGTCCCTTGACCGAGACTTGCAACCACCTGCGGTATCTCTCAGGAAATCATGATCACTTGACTAGACTACAGAGACCCACCTATGTTCCTTGGGTCTGATGCCCCTTGGCAAAGGAATAGTTTATTAGGTTAGCTACTCCCTCAACTCGATCCCGTCGGTCTCCTCACTAGACGTGGAATCACATCACTCTCATTTCCATCCACGAGACACAACCGTGAGGTCTCAGGTTATAGGATCAAACTCTTCGACCACCGAGGTCTAGAGTCCATGAAGTGTAGTGAAACGTGCACATTAACTAAGCAAACATCTTGTGGTGTACAGTGTGAAAGATAACAATATAAAGTGTGTAATTCATTTACCTCCATGTATCTCACATAACATTTCTTTCGTTCAGGTTCTCAAGCATCATTTCTACTATCATTCATACATGTGAGTATACATCATGCTTCAATCCATATGTATGACAACAAGTATTAGTTTATAAACATCAAAGCACAAATATAAGTAGTATATTTCGATGGGGTCCTCGGCGGAGTCTTCGGCGCACTCATGACTTGCCTCGGAGCACCAAAGCTTGGTTCAGCGAACCTCTCTGAGATTCGGCAACAAAACCAGGGGGTCCTTTCTTGGTGAACTCTTCGACGACCCTTTCGGCAACCTGTTCTTGATGTTCATGCTCGGCGACCTTTTTAGGCACGCCGAGGGGTTCACCCTGCGCCCAGAAAGTGTTCGGCGACGTGTTCGGTGCGCCTAGGAGGCCGCCGAACGTCGCGAACGAGCCAAAATCTATGAGTTTCCTGTTTATTTTCAGGTTTCTCAATACACAAGAAGGAGGAGAACAGCATATATAGATTGTAAGCAAGAAAACACACCATATGTACATTCAATCATTAGGCTAACTATCCACATTCACCCAACACAAAACATACATGAATCATGTGAGATTGAAAAGCAAACTAGGATTTAACTATTTATGTCATGAATCTATACTTACCTGTTAGGATCAAACAACAAACACCAACAAATCAACACATAAAATTATCTTCCTTTCCAAGCCTTTCCTCCAAGTCAAACCAAACAAAACTCAAAATGGCTTGTCTCTCAAGCTTCCCATGCAAGATAATCTCTTATTGCCATGTGGCATAATCTAGGCCTTCTAACATTAACCTTTTACATCTCAACCATTCATTTTAACTACTCACGTCCAAACCCTTAAAATCTAACTAATCAATCTAAGCCATACACCTCATCACAATATAAGAATTACCAGAATGCCATTAGTTCTAACAATTTAAATTAAACTACTATACATCACACAAGAACCATAAAATCATAATAACTATCATCGCATGGTCGGATCTAATCTAATTGAAAATCAATTCGGCAGATAGAGTCATATCAAGGAATAAAATAATATTAAATACTCACGAGGTGGTTTTTGGGCCGTTACAGTATATTATGCCAACATTAAATAAAAATAATTAGAATCTAATGAACATGATATTAAGTGTTGGATTTTAGAAATGGGTCAACCTGGTTGGACCGACCCGGGGTCTCCACTTAATGGGACGTCCATACTTGATTAGAAGTGTGGATGTAGATAACTCTCTCCTAAATAAATTAAGAGATAGAGCCCTAGATGGAGTTGAGTTGAATCTTCTATAAGTAGAATATTCTTCCTCCCTACCCAAGAATTACTATTCACGTTTTTGGGAGTAAAGCCCTGGAGAACTCTCTCCTCTCTTCATCTCTTCTTCCTACAGAGATTTAGGTTTACTATTAGGGTTCTATACAAAGTCTTAGGTCGATTGAGTGTGGGTTGATTGTATGTGGTTCTAGTAATCACATATTCGGACGTGAGACAATTTCCGGTTCGATAGAGATCTTCCACTCGGGTTCGTGTGCAACGAAATACGTGATCGGGATCATTTACAACCTTCATTAAGCAAGAAGTTAACCCATCTATTTTCTTTTGATATCAAGATATTGCCAAGAAAAAAAAAAACAAAGAAACTCTCTCTCTCTCTCTCTCTCTCTCTCTCTCTCTCTCTCTTTTTCTCTCATTTTCACTATTTAGGATCAGATTTGCAATTGATTCATGTGAGATGAGAAGAAAGATACACATGGACCAACAAGCATTCCAAGTGCCAACCCTTAAACTACATGATTTTTTTTCTTTTGATTGGAAGACTGGAAGAATCACTATAAAAGTAGCATTGCTCTAATTATGAGAAAAATGATACACATTGATTTCTTATAGCTTACTCAGACAGGCTTTTTCCTTGGTGGGGTTCTTTTTTCTCTTGTTCAATTGATTTTTATTTTTTTTCTTCACACGCGGTTCTGTTTTCTACACTAGATTTCCTTCATGTGAAGAAAGTGTAAAAGAAAAGTGACTTTTGAATTACTTTTTATTCTCTCAAATAGCTGGGTTGTATCTCCTTCGAATTGAGTTTCTGCAAGTTTTTATTCCATAAAATTGGATTGCTGAGTTCTATTTATTATTTTTCCTTTCGAATTCATCTCACAGTTTCTTGCATAACTGTTATATAATTTTCTCGTATAAGCGATTTTTGTTCTTGACCCAAGTTTCTCCTACCCGTTTGAGTCTCACTGCTCGGAATCTTTATTCATACGAGGCGGTGGATGAGATTTTGCTGAAACTTTCTGACTCGCTCATTTCGCTTGTTTCAACAGTTTGAAAAACTGTGTAGCGGGAGCGCTACCCCAACCTAACGGATTAGGTAACTAAGGCTCTATGCAGCCTTTCTCTCTCCATTTTTCCCTTCATCTCCTTATTCTCTCGCACACCTCAACCCCTAGCTTCCTTCTAGCGGAGATCTCTCGACTATAGAGTATATTGAATTTCCTTTTCCCTTTTTATGCACATGAAGTGTTCACTGTAAAGACTACAAGGATTACCCAAGTTCTGTCTTAGTTGCTTAGTTCACAACGGAGGAAAACAATTAGGTAAGATGATTTTTTTTTCCTGTTCTGTTCTTCGATCGTTTTGTTTCTCAATGTGGGACTCTTCATATCTGGGTATTACATCTATATGTCAAATTAAATTTGTAGTATTTGATATCATCGGTTGGGTTTATGGATGTACTTTATGTGCACGAGTATATAGCTGTATGTGCACTCTTTCCTGCTGATGTTTGACTGGATGAACATATTTAAATTGAGTATCTAAACAATTAAGCTTTTAGTTCTTTATATGTTATCATTTCCCTTCTACACCAAGAAAGCTTGATATGCCATTACACTCTCTATAACCATCCATTAAGAAGCCCTTTATCAAAAGTAGAAATCAGAAGTAAATGAAGAAGAACCCATCTTAGAAAAAAATCTATTTTTACTCGGCTTTTATCTCTTGGTAATGCATCAAGACTGGAAAATTGATAATATATAGATATAGTCTGGATCCTTCTGGTAAATAGGGGGTAGGATTCTTGATTATTCAGGACCTAATCGGATCATGCAATGGTCATTTGAATTTCATATATCCTACAATTCTCCATGAGAATTCTGATTTATTGGCAAAGAGGCGAAGAAATAGATTCATCATTCCACTCCAATTTAATCAAGAATGAGAGAAAGAACTAATGCCTTGTTCAGGTATCTCGATTGAAATACCCATAAATGGTATTTTCCGTAGGATTGACCAAGAATGATAAATTCAGGTTATGTATCACATGTCGTTTGCTACAATGAATCAACAATGATATATGGTCTTCGTTACTTTTATTACCTATTTAATTTTTTATTCACATGATATCTATGATATTTATTTTGACTGACTCATTATAAGATTTGAGAATGTTAGTTGTTGGCCACAACTTCTTTGAGGAAAGTTACAGTAGTGTCTTAGAGCTAGTTCACATTAAGTGACAGAAGTTAAGCAAAAGAATGAAAAGGTATGGATTCTTTTTTTCCCCCATTTTCTAAACGTCATCATTAATGATATAATTTTAGGAACCTGTACTTCATTTGTCATTAGATTTGTTTTCTTCCTATGAAAACAATCTAGCTTCATTAAGCGAAGCAATCTTGCTTTGTTCTTTTCATGGTTTAAGTAAAAAATCAAATAGAAATTATCTTTAAGAATTAAATATCAACATCTCCATGAAAGAATGCCTGATTTTTGAAGCTTATCTTGAGTCCCAAACTGTAGAATTCAAGAGTTCAATATCCAGATCTACCTGTTTCAATCTTTCCCTTTGTTTGGTAGTTACTTTAGCTGAATTTCAAATTTTGAAGTGTTTCCTGTAATTTATGCTTGCAAGTGTTCCTTGTAATATTTTCAAACATAATGCACAAAAGCTGTTTGTTTCAATGCTTCGTGCTTCTTCCAATGTTATTTTTCATTCAAGTGTTGCTTCTCGTGTTTTCTGAAAATGTTTGCTTGGAAGATGTTTGTTTTAATGCTTCTTCCAATGTTATATGCTCAGGTCACCTTGTGATCCATCATGTGGCTCTATGATGAATGGAAAGCAATTCTGAGGATCCAGAAGTTCAGGAGAATTGTGTCCTATGCGGGATTTTATTGCTTCGTTACTGCGTTGAGCTATGTTTATACGAATAACACGTGAGTCATTTTTATTGTTCTATTAAAAAATATAGAAGTGTTTAGAGTTATCATTTTTTCTTCTGGTGTTTCATTTGAATTTTATTATATTTTGTACGTGAACTTTTTATGAGTTTTCATCATTAAATGAATTTTGCTTGCGCAGGACTAGAGCTGGGATCTCAAGAGGTGACCAATTTTATGCATCTTTCCCTGCTGGAACTGAGCTACTAACTGATACAGCAAAGGTATGTTATGACATGTTTGGGACCAATTTGTAGCTTTGCAAATGCAGCTTGCCTTTCGGAATGATTTCTTTATTGGCTTTGGATGTGATGTTAAACTTCCTTTCTTTTTTTATTTTTTTTTGCCAGTTATATAAAGCTGCACTTGGGAATTGCTTTGAAGTGGAAGACTGGGGTCCAATTGAGTTCTGCATCATGGCTAAACATTTTGAACGCCAAGGGAAGCCTCCTTATGCATACCATGCGGTCAGTTCAATCATTCATTATGAACAAAATTTAATTCTCATGTTTTTATATGGATCATTTTCTGCTGCTAGGGTAATCCAAAGAAACATTTAGACAAGGAAATTTCGGTGGTGTCGTTTCGTTAAATATCAGGTGTGAAAGGGTAGAGAAAGAGCCTCTATAAGTCTCAGGTCCAGGAACAGTTGGTTTGAGAAGAGTGCAATCAGTTATGGATGGGGGGTGGGGAATTTCCTAAGGCACTGGAGGGTGGGGATGGGAGTGAGAATTTCTTGAAGGCACTGGATGTTTTGACTACTGGAATAATCAGACCATTTCTTAATTGTTTGATTGTTATGGGTGTCAAAGTCTAACATGGGTGGAGTGTCCGATGTCACAAATTCTATAAATTAGGATATATGAACATGGCAATTATACCTAAGTAATTCAAAGGAAAAAAAAAAAAAAAGTTAATAGTTTATTTTGGATAAATATTTTTGTTTTCGTATTAATTGCACAAACTAGGGCTTAGTGACTTTGATAATATTATATTATCCTGTTAGTAACTTGTGGAAAAACATAGAATCCATACTCTATGTTTGAAGTTGATGGGAATATAAAGAAAAATAAATCTAGGAGTTTTCTTAACTGAATCTGTCTAGTGTTAAGAGTCCAGCATGTGCTAGATATGGGTGTTTTTCTCACCTAGCGGAGTTTGTGCAACTTATCTTGCACTGTGATTGAAAATGTGTGTGAACTTCTCATAAGTGGAAGGTACAACATTCTACCTATTGAAGAACAAGGTCAATTTTCAGGTCTCAGTTTTCAGTGAGTTCTCTTTCCTGGTGGAGGATGTTGGCAAATAGACAGTAAATGCTAGGAATAAACTGTTTACGACCCTAACCACCTAGGAATTTCCTAATTCCAAAGCGGGAGCTGCACCAAGTTGAACTTTCTCTATGCAAGTCTGAAGTTTAACGATATCCCATGTTGTCTGCACCTGCTCATTGTATGTAACCATAGGTCATAACTTTAATTTCTTATATGTTTTACATTTTTCCCTAACCAAATAAGTTAAAGGCATACTGAAGACTGCCTACCTCTTTGTCTCGTCGTACTAAACATCCATGTTGAATGATCTTTTAACCAAGTAGAGAGTTTACTGTATGTCAATGCCAACAAGCCAATTTTGTTCTGAAACATGGGTGCCATGAAAACAGAAGATGACTCTTAATTAAATGATTACAAAATCAAGTCTTTGGATTGGCGGTGAAAGGTATTATGAACTCTGGCTAAGCTCTTCTTGTAACCTCCTCAAAATTGTCTGAACAAAATAGATGCATTCAGAAAACAGGCTCATGACTCGGATCATTTCAGAAAGGAAATTTTTTTTTTCTTTACTATAAGGAGGTAGCACTGTGCCTCCATTGAGCAGGCATTTAATGCATTCATGCCTAGCCAATACATTTGATACCAAAATTGAGACTGTTATAAGACTTGGATAATTTCATCCATTAATATTAGATTCTAAATCTATTGGTATTCCTCTCACCTTACCAGATTCATGTGATTGAAAAACTGTTGCAATATATCCTTACTTACAATGTGCCATAGATTTGAACTGTTCAATAGGAAGATTCCCAAACATCGACAAATAATTTACTACAATATTTCCCGTTCAAGAGAGTATTTGTCCACAACCACTTGAGTGGTTAAAGGAACTCACCTGAAAACTTGGGAGAGTTTGTAACACTGAATGACTAGAGATCCACCCATTCTAGTATTGAATGGATGTAGGGTACCCCAACGTTACACAGCGAAATAAGCAAGGCTAAGGAAAATATTTTTACTTGAGAATAATGACTATGGATCCTCTGGCTTAGTGAAACTAAAAAGTCATCGGATTCAGTAATTAGCATTCATAATGAAGGCTGGAATCGGCATACTTATTTCTTATATTCACACATTTTGAGTTCTGTAGCTGTTGTGGCAGTTTTCTTGGTAGTTACAGAAGGTAGAATCATGGAAGCAACATCTAGAGAGGATAAGGTTTGTTTTCTTTCTTTTTTTCAGAAAAAAATAAATAAAATCTATATATGTTTTTGGTTCTTCCCTCAATATATATATGCCATGGAACAGTTGATAGATGAAGTTTCCAAATCTTGTATTTTGAACCTCTCTTTGCCTTTTAATTTTCTTATTCAGTATGAATTTTATAAATGGTGAATATGCAAAAAATACGTGATACCGCATATGGTATTTGATACGTATGCACATTGTTTCCATGTTTGCAGCAATACATGGCACACCTTCTTTCTCATGGACAGCTTGATGGAAGTGGCTAGCAAAAGTAAACTACCAGTATCCTCTAGAACAATAATTATCTCATTGTGATACATATATTAAGGTATAAGTTTATAAGAAATTTTGTACACGAAGTTCTGCAGCTCAATTGTAAAAACCCTATTTTGATATTTAGGGCTGTATGCTGAAATGCTTCAGTTTGTGCCCAGCTATTGCATTCGTCTATTGCATCCCAGATGCTGAGTTAAAGACTTTAATGAATTAGGCTGAGTAGTTGAATTGATAAATCAAGCATATCCAAAATTGTATCCATTTACATTGTTGCAAATGGTTCTGGAATCTGAAATCTATACAACAAATGGATTGCATACGTTATAGAAATCTATGTTGCTTCTACAACAACAGGCATAACTAACCCGAAGTATTAAATTTCGAGCTTCTAGACTAAATAGCTTATTGGGTCCGATCTCCAGAGGACTATCAATTTCTCTTTTTATGTTTATGTTTGGTAACCTACTTGGAAATCTAATTTCACCTTAAATCCTAAGCCTATCTCAGCCTGCCACATCTCATAAATAGAGTTCCGATGCCCAAAAAAAATAAATAAGGCGTATTGGACAGCTTCAGAACAAAAGAATCATGTTCAGAAGTATTCCTTCACCAAAAGCAGTGATCTCATTAATCATCAGCACAAAGAACGTATTCTAGTTCTGAAAACTGAAAACATGGAAGAGAAATTAGACTAACTTGAACAACATAAAACCCTTAAAACCGCATACCAACTTGGTTTTTAAGTGGTGTGTCATCGTCACTTTCCAGAGCTTCCGAAACCTAGAAGATACCTGGAAAACCTAATGCTAGTACAACTCATTCTATAACATGGCTCATCTAGTCACGTCCTTAACAGGGAAGAGTTTCATAAAGGAGATCATTAATAAGCATTAACAGATGTGGGTCCGTTGCATCCAACAAGAAAAGTCGGTCTACAATTTAGTCGGGTCCCAACAAATGTCATTTTAAAACAATGCCAAACCATCTCTTCTTACAAGGGCAAAACAAAGAAAGCATATTTATGGGCTTCTTGTTACTCATTGAGCTACAGAGCAAGTCGTGGGCATCTGTAACCTGCAGGTTTTAAACAAGATTATCAGTTCATTGTCTTTTTAATGCAGGCAGATCAAGCACCAACACTTCAAAAACATTAGGAAACAGACAAGATTGCATCAAGAAGTAAGCCAACTCAACTAATATGCAAATCTAAAGCGCTCCTTCTCTATAGATATATGAAGTAGTAACAGGCTCACGGTAATAAAGTAACAGAAGGATGCATCTCTCAATCAAACAAGTAATCCTTTACTCAGACATCACAAGACACAAAACTCATTGATTTAGATGACTTATTTTTCACCAAGTGTCGGGATCTTAATTCTTAACTGGTTATGACAGAAAAATATTATGGATCCACAATTGAGAAGATCGACTGTTACTAAGGTTTCAATTCAGTCATTTCCTTTAGGGATATCGTGCAATGTAGCTTTCAAATTAGAGAAGTAGAGTTATGTAAACCCCCACCCTGGAATATACATACTCTGCATTTTGTGTACCAATTTAGCCTTCCACAGGTATGACGGAATGATATTGTGGAAGGTCAATAATTGAATGAGAGGGAATTGCAGTTCGTAGGGCAAGAACTTGATGAATCTCCATGCATAAAATCACACTGAATTTCAGTAGCCAATATTCATCTTTGATTGTATGATGTTGCATATAGAAAATATCAGACTACTGGGCTGCACTAATGATCAGATAGGAAATCAGAAACATAGAAACTAAATCAAATTAACTCAGCCATCCAAACTGCTGAACCATTTAAGTAAACAATCTTTAAGGTCTGTCCATTAGTGACCAATTGTCAATTACATTAACTAGGATGGCCCGCATAGGTTGACAGCAGAACCTCATGAACAAGACAGTTTGCAGCAAAGTCATCTGGTTTTGACAATTTTAGAACACTAAAAGAATGTTGTTTTTTATTTCATGAGTAAATTGACATGTTCTACTTTGAGTCTATTAAGTCCAAAACTCATAAACGAAGGTTGTGTTGTGCATCACGGCCAAATCACAAAAAAGATGAAGCCCATTCATTTTTCAATGAACAGCGAAGTTAAAATGCCTACTTGCCTAGGAGGAAAAAGTACAAAAGACGTTACCTAAAGAAAAAACAAAAAGAAGACAAATCCTGCCTTCCCATAGTAGTTTCAAAATTGATCTTATACATTAACGTTTTTCCACCAAAAATTACACTCAAATAGCTGAACCTTAATCATATAGCTTTTTTGAGAATTAATTTGTATGTACCACTTATTCAAAAGTGTGAGTACATTATAGACCATTGAAGAAAACAACTGTATAGGAACGAAGAGTCGTGCCAAGCTTAGAAACCTGGTGTTGGAAACCTGGTGTTGGACAACCCCACATGTCCATGTGAACAGTAAATTCCACCTAAAACACCAAGTTTCAAACCCAAAAACATTTATCAGATGACGAAAGTAGTTCCTCTAGACCTAAGGTCTTCCTAGCGTTAAACTTTAAAAATGTTAAAAAATTCGACGAACATCATAAATCTATTACACATATACTAGTGAGGTTTATTTGCACTAATATATTATCCACATGGTTTATCCAGAAGGTCCTCTGTCAATTGGACGGACTTGCTATCATAATCTCTTGATAGGGCCAAAAAAATAAAGTCTAAGCAGATAAAATTGGCGAGGCACACTTAAGTATCCCAAGGAAAAATATTTATGGCTCTGCCCCCCAAGTCGAAGTTATGTATTCATGAATGCGCATAGTGCATCTACTTCACAAGGAAGTCACTTTATGATCATGAACATCATTCCGCTTAGATCAGAACAGAGACTAGATGAAGATTAATATTTAAAAACAAGACAAGATGTATGAAAAATAACAAGTTTCAGATTGTTTTTTCACAATTCCATACTACAAGAATACGGAGTTGGAGAACCATGAAGGGAAAATAAACAATAGCTCTTCTGTAAACAAGTACTCAAAAGTGTGAAAATTATCCCTAGCAACTAGTGTCAGGTCCTCATGGATTTACGATTAGCATTTTCCGGAGCAGTTGGGAGGTGGTGAAGGATGACTTGATGAGAGCGTTTAGTGAATTTTACAACAATGGGATTATTTATAAAGCTACCCATGCCACATTCGTGGTTTTGATTCCTAATAAGCTTGGAGCTGAAGAGAGAAAGGATTTTAGGCCAATAAGTTTGACTACCAGTCTATACAAGATAATTACTAAAGTGATTTCTATTAGATTGAGGGGTGTGTTACCTTCAATTGTATCACATCATCAAAGCGCCTTTGTTCATGGTAGACAGTTCGTGGACAGTATATTGGTGGCGGTGGAATGCATGGAGAGATTTAGAGGTGGGAGTTCAGGGTCGGTCATTAAGTTGGACTTGGAGAAAGTATATGATTGGGTTGAATAGGACTTTCTGGATCAAATTATGGAGTGGAAAAGCTTTGGGAATAGATGGAGGAGATGGATTGCTGGTCGTCTGAGAAATGTGTGCTTCTCCTTCATGGTAAATGGATCGGTGCATGATTATATTCCTTCCTCCAGGGATCTTTGGCAAGGTGATCCCCTCTCCCCATTTCTCTTTACGCTTATTGGAGATGTTTTGTGATGGTTCTTGGGTAAAGCTGAACATAACCGTCTTTTTTAGTGGTTTTCAGGTGGGAGGGATGAGGTTAGGGTTTCTCATTTGCATTTTGCGGATGATATGATTATATTTGTCGAGGCGGAGCCGGAGCAGGTGAGGTGGGTAAAGAGTGTCCTTCAATGCTTTGGTTTTAGGGATGAGGGTGAATATGGAGAAGATTACTATTTCAAGTATGCATATCAATGAGATGATGTTGCTAGAGTGTGTTGAGGCATTTGGGTGTGGGGTTGGTGAGTGGCTTATGTCTTATTTGGGGATGCCCTTAGGGGGTAATCCAAATCCTTGGTTTTTTGGGATCCAGTTATTGAGAGGATTGCGAATCGTCTAGCAATTTGGAAAATGAATTATTTATCTTTTGGGGGCAGAATTACTCTTATTCAGGCTTCTTTGGCCAATCTTCCCATATATTATATGTCGGTATTAGGATGCCTAGAGTAGATGCCTTTCAAATAGAGAAGCTGCATCGAAAATTTTTGTGGGATCGGAATGGTCATAATAGAGACCACTTGGTCCAGTGGAAGTTAGTGTGTATGGACAGGGACCTCAGGGGGCTGAATTTGGGTAATACGGTAGATCGGAACTCATCTCTACTAGGTAAATAGCTTTGACGGTTCTCAAATGAGAGAGATCATCTATGGTGTAAGGTGATTGTTAGCAAGTATGGAATCCAATCGAATGGCAGGGACATAAATCTGAACGCAAGGATGTTTTCGGGCAGCCCTTGGAAAGCAATTGTTTTGTTAGCACCTCTCTTTCTTTCGATGACCCGGTTCTTGATTGGGGATGGGTTCAATTTTTTTTTTTTGGCATGATTTGTGGGTTGGAGAGGTGCTCTTTACTTGAGGTTTCTCAGAATCTTCAGGGTGGTTCAGTCCTAGTCGTCCTTGGTTAGTAAGGTTCTTTCTTGGTCTGGGTCTGACCTAGTGTGGAATCCCCCCTTTGTAGGAATGTTCGGGATGTTGAGTTAGGTGAGCTTGCTTCTCTCCTCAAGTCTCTCGGAGATGTGTTTGCGTCCGGAGTGTCCGGATCGGAGGATTTGGTCTCTTGATTCCAAAAGTGATTTTTCTTGTCGCTCCTTTTTCAACCATTTTAGATCTAATAGAAATGGGCCCCCTATTTCGTTTTCAGCCCAGTTGATATGGCATCCTCCCAGTCCTCCTAGAATTAGAACATTTGTTCGGACTGCGTTGTTTTATCGGATTAAAACTGCGGACATACTCCAAAGAATGAGGTATTTCACGCTATCCTTTGGCACATTTGGAGAGAGAGCATAATATGAGGATCTCTCAAGATAGTTCAGCTTCGACATCTAATGTGATCGAGGTGATCATAATTTATGTGGCTTCTTGGGCGTCTGTTAGGAGAGAATTTGTTGGTATCTCAGCTTCTGACATTAGGAAAGAGTGGCGTATGATGAGATTACAGTACCATAGTACCAATAAAAAAATAGACCCAACACACCCCCTACAGGATAACCAGTCCAGAAGCGAGCTATAGGGATGACCGAGGCGATGAGCAAGGCGACGAGCGAGGCGATTTCGTACAGAGGGGCTCTATTGCGTAACATCGGCAATGGTGGCTGTCGAACTAGTGGTAGGGGGAAAGGGAAGGAACCTCTTCACAGACCTGTTTCCAGTGGTCTTAGAGAGGTTGTTTAAGTTCAGCTAAAGGTGTTTGATTTTGAGGACTTCACGAGTAGCCACTCCTGTTTTTTTCGAATTTCTGAGAAGAGTAGGGGTAGATTCTGTTTGTACACATTCCAGGGTGAGGCATTCAGATGGTTGAGAAGTATGTTGCAGAAAGCTGGTGAAAGTGGAGACAAAGTCAGGGTGTTGGGATCCATCAGGCAAAGACAGCAGGTCCTTATTGCTGAGTTGTCCAAGAACAGTTGGGGGTTTTTCTTGAAGATATCTGCTGTTTCCAGGGGCAGAAGACTTGGGGCATTCTTTCCCAAAGTCCGATTGCTCAAGGGATGGGAGTATGCCATTCTTGCTAGGAATCGAGTGACTAGTGGGGGTTGGTTGGTATTGGTTCAGTGTAATATAAGAAATGAATAAGGTACTGAGGGTTTTTGATGGTCGGGAAACAATACACGGCAGTGACTTTCAGGAGTTCGTGAGGCTTGATGAAACTTCTGGTCAGATTTCAAAAGCTAAATTAATCCCTAGGAATATCTGTTAGCAAACACAAGAAGTTGAGGAGTAGGCTTGGCATTTCCCAGTTCTTTGCATCTCAAACCAGACTGTGCAATGGTCATAATTCTGAGGCACTTGAGAAATCATTTCTTTGCAAAGACCAGTTCAAAGATCTGATCCTTCTCCAGGAGAAGCCATGATTCTAGTCCCTACTGAGGACCTTGCCAGGAAGCTGCTGTCATCCAGATATTTTTACCATCTTATCGGCAGTCTCATTCTCGGAATGGAGACAAGGCTATGCGGGTAGGGCTGGTCCGGAGTTAGAAGAAGATATATGGGTAGCCGTCTCGGGTATTCCTCTAAACCTGTGGGCTCCAAAAACTTTTGCATTGGTCGGGAATGTGTGTGGGGATTGGAGAGGCACTAATTTTCCTCCATCATCTGGGAAATGGGCTGGTGCTGTGTTTTTGAAAGTTGGGGCAAAGAAGGCAAGTCATATCCCTCGGTCAATTGAAATCGATTTAGGGGAAGTGATTTTTGAGACTTTTGACGAGATTATTCTAAGGGAGGCACAAAACCGGATCCGTCCTATCAATATCGAAGAAGCCAAAAGAATCATTCGGTTATTGAATCCAGGTGAGGAAGATGCCAGGTCCAGCGGGTTGGTCGGGGGTGTGGACCCTTCGAGTTCTCAAGGAAACGGGAAGGAGGTGGATACGATCAAGGAGGGTGGAAGGAATAATTCAAAAGTGGACACGTGTCCAAGGGCCTTTAAGGGAAATGAAGAAGAGATAGCCTCTGTTTGTGGAAATGGCCCAGCCCGCGACGGGCCTACGGATTTGTTTGAAAGTGAGGATCGAGCCCAGGCCAATCGCAAACGTATTCACAGCAAATCAGGCCCGCAAGAGAGGCCTGATTAAGGTTTGGAGACCTAAGGTGTTTCAACCTAATTTTGGGGTGCCCAAGACTAATTTCGAAGCCTTAGAGAGGCTGGAGTCTGTCTTGGCTTCCCTCAATGTCATCCTCTCAGACTAGCTGAAATCAAGAAGTTCATCCATGTTTGTATCAGATGAGAAGATTGTTGCGGGTGTAGCGTTGTCAAGGCTCGAGTATTCTAAAGTCGGGGTCAATCGAAAAAACCCCTGGGGAGGAACCGAAGCACTATCAAGGAGGGGAGATGTCCGAAGCAGCGACTGTGCCAATTAGTCCAGCAATTTCGTGCGGTTGTGATAATGGCAGCATTATTCTCAGGCAAGGATTTCAGAGTTTGGGGGTGGTGCTGCAACCGCTGATATCTCCAGCACTTCATGCACATCTGATGGGCAAAAGGGTGTAAATTTTCCACTAGACTCATCCTGCGGTGTTGTCCTCAGGAGTGGTCATAGCTGAAAATTTTCTTCACCTAGTCAGACTTCCTCCAGCTCTCATGTGGAGGGGCTTGGTTAGGGGTGGCAATGGGTCAGGCGACCCGCCTGGCCCGATCAGCCCGGTCCTATATTTGGGCGGGCTTGGTCAAGGATTAGTAGCCCGTGGGCCGGACCAAGCTGGAAATTAAGGCCAGATAAATTTTTGGGGCCGGGCTCGGGTTTAATTAGATTAGCCCGGCCTGGCCCTAGGATGTGAAGACTTATAACGAGTAATATATAAATTTTACTTAAGTGTATCACCATCCTATGATGGTGGTTTAGTGGTGAGAACTTCACATTCACCCCTGTGAAGACCAGGGTTCAAGTCTTAGTACTAAATTTTACTTAAGTTTATCATCATCCTATGGCCCTGCCCCGAGCCCGTACCGTTGCCACCCCTAGGCTAGGTTGGAGCTCCTCCTCTTTCCTCCAGGTTTGACCTTATTCTCCTCGCATAGTGAATTTTTTCGCAATCTATTATCTGCGGACCTTACTGGCTGTGTATCTTTGCAAATCGAAGTCTTTTCGATTGCTGAATCACTAGTGCCCAATTCCAAAAGAATAAGGAATGGCAATGGCAGCAATGTTTCCTGGGTTGATCCAAGTGAGGGGGAAAAACAGTTAAGCAAGAATGTGTATCTTTGCTAGCTGTGTATCTTTGTAGATCAAAGGCTTTTCAAGGTGGAATAAAGAGGTTTTTGGTGACATTAGAGAGAAAAAAGGTAAGATGTTGAAAGAAATTGAAGATTTTGATAAAAAAAAAAGAGGTAAAGAGTGGTCTTGATCCACATGATAGAGGCCCAAGATATAAGGTGAAAGGGGATCTGGATATTCTTTTGAAGCAAGAGGAGGTGTTCTAGAGACAGAAATCAAGGGTGTCTTGGCTTAAATAGGGAGATGGGAACACGGGTTTCTTTCACAAAGCGGCCAATGGGGGGAAAAGGAGATATCATATCCATAGTATGGTGGAACGGAGAACAGTTGATAGTGTTGAGGATTTTGAACAGGCCTTTTCATCTTTCTACTCAAGGTTCGCATCGGACCAATCTTTCAAGTTTGATTTAAATCATGTTGAGAGGCCTAGATTGGAAAAATCAAAAGCTGATTGGTTGGAGAGACCTTTCGCGATAGAGGAGATTAAAAAGGCGATATGGGAATTGAGTAGAGATAAATCCTCGGCTCCAAATGATTACACAAATGCATTCTTTCAAGACTTTTGGGACATAATTAAGGGGGAGTTGCTAGAGGTAATGGAGGAATTTCAATACACGCGAGATTATAAACAAAGCAACAAATGCCACATTTTTTATTCTAATCCCTAAAAAGGCTGGGGCTAAGAACATTCGCGATTTCAGACCAATTTAACGACTAGTCTATATAAAGTCATTGCAAAAAAATTGGCATCTAGAATGAAAGAGATCATAGATTCAGTAGTATCCCAAAACCAAAGTGCTTTCATTAAAGACCACCATATTCTAGGCAGTATTCTTTTTGCCAATGAATGTGTGGATGAAAAGAGGAACTCTGGGGAGCTGAGAGTGGTACGTAAGTTGGATATGGAAAAGGCATATGATAGGTAGAGCGGGAGTTTTTTGGAATCAGTTATGGAATGGAAAGGACTTGGGGAGAGGTGGCGAAAATGGATGAGAGGGTGTGTTAAGAATGTGCAATTCTCCTTTATTATTTAACAGATATTTTAAAGCCTAAAGGCCTAATGTATTCGTTAGGGAGACCCATTGTCACCTTTCTCTTATACCTTAGTCAGTGATGTCCTAAGCTTATTTGTTAGGAATGCGGAAGCTAGGGGAATTGTTAGAGGGTTCCAGGTTAGGTCGGATAGGAACCTTGTGTCTCACCTTCAATTCGCCGATGACACTATCCTGTTTATTGAGGCTTCAGAGGAGCAGATTTTCTAAGTAAAATGCATTCTTAGAGCCTTTGAGATGATTTCAAGGATGAAGGTAAACCTTGATAAGAGTACGGTGTCTGGGATTGGAGTCCAAGAGGAGCAAATTAACAATATAGTCGATATCTTGGGGTGTTGTAGAGAGGAGTGGTCCATCACAGATCTAGGGATGCCGATGGGAGGAAATCATAAGTCGCCCCACTTCTGGACTCTTGTGATTGAGAAAGTGGAGTCTAGGTTAGCTACTTAGAAAAGGAACTACCTGTCTCTAGGTGGAAGGATTACTCTAATTCAATCCACCCTTGCTAACATCCGGTATATTATCTCTCTATATTTAAATGTCAGGGTAGGGTGGTCAAAATCATTGAAAAAAGCCAAAGAAACTTTTTATGGGAGGGAGGAGGTTTTGGTAGAAAGGATTACTTGCTCAGATGGGATATAGTTTGTCATGAGAAGAGGTAATGGGGTATCAACCTGGGGAAAATTGCTGCCAAGAAGATGGCTTTACTGGGGAAATGGATCTGGCGTTTTTGCATCGAAAGAGACAATTTGTGGAGCAAAGTTATACATGGCAGGTATAGTTCTCATGATAATGGTTGGGATATTAATCTACGTTGGAGGGTGTTCGGGTCTGGCAGCTGGAAAGCAGTTTTCGACCTAGCCCCATCTTTCGATTCTCACTCACGTTTCCTGGTCGGGTCAGGCTCTAGAGTTAGGTTCTGGTTCGATCTCTGGTGGCAAGATGATATTTTGGCTAACCTCTATCCCCGTTTATTCAGATTAGCCTCCGACAAGGATGCTGTGGTAGCTAATATCCTATCATTGGGCCCTTCTAGGCTCGTGTGAAACCTACAGTTAAGACAGGACCTTATACCTGTTGATGTCGTTGAGTTGTCCTCCCTTTTTGAGGCCCTTCGGCATGTATGATTTGATCCTTCTCATGTGGACCGTAGAATTTGGACCCCCAATAATAATGGGATTTTCTCGCCACGTTCTTTTTTTCCATTATTGAGAGTGGATTTCCATGCTCCCATTTTTGCGGCCCCTTTCAGGTACCTGTGGAAGTCTATCGTCCCCCCAAAGTTAGGGCTTTCGCTAGGTTGATCTTACATAGGAGGATTAATACTTAGGATGTTCTCTAGCGGAGAAGGAAATACCTTGTTATTTCTCCTCAGATGTACTTTATGTGCAGGCAGATGGAGGAATCAGTTGACCACCTCTTCGTTCATTGCAGTGTAGTTAGGGAGATCTGGTCAAGCTTTCTCAGATTGGTGAATGTTTCTATTGTGATGCCTCACGATGTTCAGTAGGGGTGGCAACGGGCAGGGCTAGACCGGGCTCGGGCGCCCCCACAGTCTAAATATAACTGTACTTATGTTGGCTCAAGCCCGACCCGGCCCGAGCTTTTCGGGCTTTAAATATTTTCCCAAGCCCGCCCATGCATTTAATTTCTAAGCCTGAGCCCACCCATATTTATTATTTATTATTATTTTAAAAATAATACAATTAAAATTTTAATTTTTAAACAAATTAAACCAATCATAGAAGCGGTCCGATCTACCTTCTTAGGCCATTACACCACCAATGATCAACCAACTTCAGAAGCAAGCTGCAAAACTTCTACTCATAGTGCCTCGGTTGAAGTTATTTCATCCCCAATCGATGTGAGATTACTAATTGTATACACAATGTGTAATACATATGTAGTTGTCAACGACAACTAGTATCTTGGAGCATTAGACTGGGCCGGGCTGAGCCGGGCTAAGTAAACACAAGCCCGACCCGAAAAAACATACCGGCCCTAAATTGAAGCTCGACCTGGCCCTATGGACTACATAACCTTGCCCAAGCCCACCCAAACATAGGGCCGAGCGACGGCCAACCCGTTTCCACCCCTAATGTTCAGTCCCTTTTGGATCAATGGAGGTTTCCATGGATGGCAAATGTGGGAGGATGCTCTACAGGGCCTTGTTCTTCGCGGTTATTTGGTCCATTTGGAGGGAAAGGAACAAAAGAATATTTGAGGACATTCGGCTCGACATTCAAACAATTATTGAGAATGTTTCTATTTCAGTTGTATCATGGATGATCTTTAGGGAGGAGTTCAGAGGGCTTTCATCTTCGACTCTGATTAGAGACTAGAGCTCGATTGTGTTACTCATACATCTTTTTCCAAGATTCATGCGAGGTGGTCTCCTCCTTGTGTGAGGTCGATCAAGCTGAATTTTGACGAATCTTCTTTGGCAAATCCGGACCCCTCTGGGACTGGGGGAGTTATCAGGGACCATTGAGGGAGTGTACTACATGGGTACTTTGGGCCGATTGCGGATGGAAACTTGATGAGGGTAGAGTTACTAGCTCTGATCATGGGTATTAGAGAGGCAAGGAATCAGGGGTATAGGAACTTGGTGGTGGAGGGGGATTCGGCTGTTGTCATTTCCTGGATGAGGGAGAGGAGTTGTCATTCGTGGAGATTCACATTCCTTTTTGTTGGCACTGTCTCTTATAAGGGTTTACACATCTCATTCTCGCATGTTCTTAGAAGAGCCAACGGGATGGCGGATCGTTTGGCTAGAGAAGGGATTATCAGGAATTCCTTTTTTAGCGGGATTGTTCCCTTTGAGCTTGTGTTTGAGGTGATTTAGTTTGTTCTTTCGTGAGGCTCTTGCAGTCTCCCTCTTTGCTCGTTTTTTTTCCTTTTTCCTTTTTCTGTTTTGATGTTTTCTTTTTTGCTGTTTTTTCTGCGGTTATCTGACCGCTTCTTTGTGGTCTTCCAGCCATGTATATTCTTTCCCTTTATTTATATAGTCTTCATTATCCATCAAGAAAAAATGCAGTGGCATATGATAGTCGTGAGCGGTGGGAGTCCATCGTTCTTACACTTGGTTTGCAGCCCTCTGGAGATTGGGAGGGTGAAGCTGAATTTTGATGGTTGTTCTCAAGGTGTGCTAGGTCCTTCTGCGATGGGTTTTGTTTTCAGAGATGGTGGTGGTTGTGCTCTATTTGTGTACTTAGTTCCAGCGGGCATTGGAGATTCAGTGCGGTGATGGAGACACTTGTAGCAGGTCTGTGGTATGCTAGTGCCCAGGGTTTTCAGGATTTAGTAGTCAAGAGATCCTCTACCATTAATTGCTTGGATGGAGAAGTCTGAGCTCTGTGCTTGGAGGCTTACTCATCTGGTTCGCCTGGCTTGGTCCTTGATCAGTGGGCAAAACATCTCATTCCGTCTTGTGTATCAGGTGGCTAGTCAGGCAGTTGAGTTTCTGGCCAGGACAGGTATAGGGAGTGTCGGAATGTCCGATGTGTTACAAGAGTAGGATTTTGGTGATATTGTTGGTGCCTCTCGGATGGGTTGAGTTTTTTGCTTTTTGGAGTCCTCGGACTCCTTTCCTCCATGCTTTTAGTTCAGCTCTATAAATCATGGAGGTTGTGTATTTCTTCCTCTTCTATTTTAATATACTCTCATGATTTATCAAAAAAAAAAAACTGTTCTGCAATCCCAATCTGTAAAAAACATCATGATATGTATTCAAATCAAAAGTGTGAATGAAGATATCAATTTATCGGATGAACAAATTTATCGGATGAACAAATTGAATAAGAGCAGACATTCTTTCTTTTTCTTTTTGATATATATAAAGAAAATAAGGGCAGAGAATCCTCTATACATATCGAGATTATTACATCATTCTGCTAATGAGTCTTCAATTTTGATTTAAACATAGATGAAACAATTATTTAAGTGGCCACTAGCTATGTTTCGCTTTTACCAAAATCGAATTTCTAAAGTGTCTCTCCTTATTGTGACAGGAAATTACAGGGAGTACTATGGAAAAGAAGCCAATTTTAAAGACGAGAGACAACAAACTCTGAGATCCAAAAAAAAAAAAAAACATTGTCAGATAAGTATCAGGTTCACAGAATGACCAGTTACTATAGAAAGAGGTACTTGAATGGAGACTTTTAAGTATTTCAGACTGAAAACTTGAAATTGACAATAAGCATAGAAAAAGAAACCAAATGATCAGCAGAAGACTTTTAAGTCTACAAGTAAGATACCCCTCCATCTTTGAGGCATGCTTTCAGCATCAAGGTCATTGTGATCCTTGAGCATAAATATAAAATACAGCACTTAAAATTCAAAAAAAGAATACAACATAACAAAAAATATTAACTATAGATAAGCATAAGCCACAAAAATCCTTACTGGTCCTAGGGTCTATATCTAGAATGGAAACGTAGCCTCGACCACTACTTCTGCTAATTAGTTCTCTAACATCAAATCAAAAAATTATTTAGCTTTTCTAGCAACCTTCTCTTTATAGGAATAACAAAACAATTTCAAATTCCGACTTTCAAAAACGCCCTACTGGACCAATAGCCTAGGTGAATATATTTGATTGTTATTTCTTCAAACATTCCACACGGATGCACCAGTTCATAGAGAATCATTTGGGCCTTGTGCATTGTGAAAGATGGTGAAAAGACAAAGGAAAGACATCCACGGGCTATGGAGAACATTATAACAGCTCTAGAAACAGAATATGAGCAGGAAGCTTGGACAGGAATGGAGAGATCATAAAGATAATGATCAAAATCAACTCGACTACATATTTGGTTTACATCATTTCCTCCTAAATCCACTATTGCACCTTCAGTTCTGACCACAGCATACAACCCTTTTTTTCATCAGTAAAATAAAGTTATGTATTAATATAATTATATGATATCTGTACAAAGTTACATTTCTGAACTAATGCTACCCTTTCGATACTCAATCTAAATCTAATCCCAAAACAAGCCCCAAATACAATCAAATTCCTCAAAACTGCTCCTATATATTCCAAATGAACAGAAACCCAGTAAAATAGAAGAGATATAGCCTTGTCCACCAATTTCTGAGCTGAAGATTCCTTGCCTTCAAAGATCCTGCTGCTCCTTTCACTCCAAATCGACCAAGTAATAACTGCTGGGCAATAATTCCACAGAAGAAAGCTCTTCCTCCTACCAATCTTCTTCTTCCAACCCCAACTGACAAGCACCTCTTTTAAATCCTCTTGCATGACCCAAACCAAATTAAATCTTTGTATAAGAGCACCCCAAATACTCCTAGCATACTCACAGTGAAGAAACAATGGGAAGAGGTTTCCTCCTCTTTCTTACACAAACAGCACCTAGAAGCTAGAAACCATCCTCTCCTCTTTAAGTTGTCTAATGTGAGCACTCTATCTTCAACTGCAGTCCATAGAAAAAAAGGAAATCTTAGAAGGCAAGCCAGTACTCCAAATCAACCAACCTCCACAGACCCTCCCACGAAACTGCATTCAACAAAGAATTATACATAGAAACTCACCGAAAACCACCATCATCGGACCACTTCCATATTCTAGAGTCTCCTTCTTCCCTAACTTTCACTTTAAAGATCTCACCCAACAGTCTTAACACTTCCTCCTCTTCCCAATCTAAGACATTTCTCC
>JAUPMG010000002.1:6008387-6023926 GCA_031762675.1 Pachysandra terminalis | reverse complement strand
TTTTTGAACAAGATACGTATTAAACACGAATTATTGATTAAAAGTATTTTTTACGTTTCCGTTTATTTGACCCTTTTTTTTACTACGTTTTTTAAAATCAAAATCGTATTAAACCCATATTTTTTCCGTTCCGTTTTTTTGACATATCACGTTTTGCTAATAATGGTTGATGAGACTTTCACACACTGTGACAGATCAGGTGAGATTTGGAGAGAATTGCATTATGTGGTTTGTGCTTATGTATTGAATATATTTATAAGATATTCTTCGGTATTTCTTCAGTCATATGATATTACTTATTTTCATGTAGCATGTGCTTATGAGTAAAAACCCTGATTTTTAAGGCCTTACTCATGCGAGCTTTCAGCTTACGTACGTTGTTTAATATTTCATGTCCTCAATGATCAATCGAAGAGTTCAGCTAGTTGGGAACAGTTGGGTAGAAATCTCATTATTCTTTATATTGTAGCTGAACTTCTTGACTTGATTAGTCATAATATAATGTTTATTATTATTTATTAGAACTATTAATAGTTATGCTTATCTTCTATATTGCTGTGCCACCTCTAGAGATCAACTCAGAATTGGCCAAGGGCAAGCCGTGATCCTTGGCCGATCTCTCATTCATTAACAATTTGCTGACTCGGTCCGAAACCGAGTCAAATCGTCCAATCCAAACGATCTTACTCAGTTTCAGACCGAGTCAGTTAGGACGATCCCAAACATTAACCCAAGTAAACAGTAAAAAAGATGTCAGCCGTGGGGCTTGAACCAACAACCAAGTTAAGAGCAAGGCACTCTACCAACTAAGCTAGAGATTCATGTTGTACATTTCTAACTGATTAATAACATTTATTGAAATCTAAGATTACCAACAAATACTAAAACATGTTCAGCATGGGATTCGAACCCTCGACCACAAACCTAAATGTCTTGCACTCTACCAACTACGCTCGACAGTCACATTGTGAATCATTAAGGGATTAATAATATTAAGAGCAATATAATAGCGCTTGAGCCATGTTTTGGATAGTCTGATACCGAATTTAAACACCATGCTAGAGATAGGGGTGAGAGTCGCATGGACATTTCTAAGGATGTCCAAGGGGATTACTTAGAATGGGATGTAACAATGAGTCACTCAGGGATGTGTTTGTGTCCAGAGTGGCCGGATCGGAGGATTTGGTCTCTTGATTCTCGAGGTATTTTTTCTTGTCGCTCCATTTTCAATCATTTTAGGTCTAATAGAAATGGACCACCTATTTCGGCCCGGTCAGTATGGCATCCTCCCAGTCCTCCTAGAGGATATGGCCCTTTCTCCTCGTATGTGTTACTTATGCAGGGAGGAGGCAGAGACACCCGATCATTTGTTTATACATGGTCAGATGGCAGATAAGATTTGGAGTTTCTTTCTAAATATCATTGGTAGGGTGGGTGATGCCGGGGAACTTCTGCCAGGTGCTTGATCAATGGAGGTTTCCGAGTTTGGCATATAGAGGATGCATATGGATCGATTGCTATTTCAGGCTATCCTCTGGCACATTTGGAGAGCGTAATATGAGGGTCTTTCAGGATAGTTCAGCTTCGACGTCTAATGTGATCGAGGGGATCATGATTTTTGTGGCTTCTTGAGCATCTTTTAGGAGAGAATTTGTTGGTATCACAGCTTCTGATATTAGGAAGGAGTGGCATATGATGAGATTACAGCACCATAGTACCAACAAAAAAATAGATCCAACACATCCCTAGAGGATACCCAGTCCAGAGCGAGCTATAGGGATAGCCAGGCGATGAGTAAGAAGACGAGCGACGAGCGAGACGATTTCGTACAAAGGGGATCTATTGCGTAACATCGGCAATGGTGGCTCTCGAACCAGTGGTAGGGGGAAAGGAAAGGAACCTCTTCACAGACCTGTTTCCAGTGGTCTTGAGAGGTTGTTTAAGTTCAGCTGAAGATGTTTAATTTCGAGGGATTCTCGAGCCACTCCTGTTTTCTTCGAATTTCAGAGAATGAGTAAGGATAGATCCTGTTCGTTAACATTCCAGGGTGAGGGATTCAGATGGTTGGGAAGTATGTTGCAGAAAGCTGGTGAAAGTGGTGACAAAGTCAGGGTGTTGGGATCCATCAGGCAAGGACAGCAGGTCCTTATTGCTGAGTTGTGCAAGAACTTGAAGATATCAACTGTTTCCAGGGGCAGAAGACTTGGGGCTTTCTTTCCCAAAGCCCAATTGCTCAAGGGATGGGAGTATGCCATTCTTGCTGGAATCAAGTGACTAGTTTTAAGGATCGGACCGATCCGATCCGGATCGGTCGGTCGGTCTATATCGGGATCGGCCAGGACCGATCCAATCCCAAGTCACGATACAACTATTGTATCAAGCGGCTTTGGATCGGACCGGTCCAACTGATACCGATCCGGACCGACCGATCCAGACAAGTCCAGTGACTGGATCAAACCGATCCAAAGTTTTTTTTTTTTTAATTTATAAAATTAACAATCCAACAAGTATCGACCGATACCGACCGGTATCGCCCTTCCAACGACTGGTCCGGCCAATCCAAATTTTTTTTTTTTTTTTTAAAGACGATCCAACTTTTGGATCGGACCTGGACCGGTCCGATCCACGATCCCGAGAATAAAAACCTTGGTGGGGGTTGGTTAGCATCGGCTCAGTGTAATATCAGAAACGAACAAGGTACTAGGGGTTTCTGATGGTCGGGAAACAACGCAGGGCAGTGACTTTGAGGAGTTTGTGAGGCTCGATGAAACTTCTGGTCAGATTTCAAAAGCTGGAGTAATCCCTAGGAATATCTATTAGCAAACACAAGAAGTTGAGAAGTTGGCTTGGTGTTTCCCAGTTCTTCGCATCTCGAACCAGACTGTGCAATGGTCGGAGTTCTACGAGGCTCTTGAGAAATCCTTTCTTTGCAAAGACCACTTCAAATTTCTGATCTTTCTCCAGGAGAAGCCATGATCCTAGTCCCTACTGAGGACCTTGCCAGGAAGCTGCTGTCATTCAAATAATTACCTTCTTATTGGGCCGTCTCATTCTCGGAATGGAGACTCGGCTCTACGGATAGAGCTGCTCCGGAGTTGGAAGAAGATACATGGATAGCCGTCTTGAGCATTCCTCTGAACCTGTGGGCTCCAAAAACTTTTGCATTGGTCGGGAATGTGTGTGGGGGTTGGAGAGGCACTGGTTTTCGTCTATCATCTAGGAAATGGGCGAGTGCTGTGTTTTTGAAGGTTGGGGCAAAAAAGGCCAAGTCATATCCTTTGGTCGATTTAAATCAATTTAGGGGAAGTGATCTCTGAGACTTTTATCGAGATTATTCCAAGGGAGGCACAAAACCTGATCCGTTCAATTAACATCGAAGAAGCCAAAGGAATCGCTCGGTTGTTGAATCCAAGTGAGGAAGGTGCCGGGTCCAGCGGATCAATCGAGGGTGTGGACCCGTCGGGTTCTCAAGGAAACGAGAAGGAGGAGGGTGCGATCGAGGGGGGTGGAAGGAATAATTCAAAAGTGGACATGTGTCCAGCGGCCTTTAAGGGAAATGAAGAGGAGATAGCTTCTGTTTGTGGAAATGGCCCAGTCTGCGACGGGGCTAGGGATTTGTTTGAAAGTGGGGATGGGGCCAGGCCCATCACAAATCTATTTGCAGCAAATCGGGCTGTCGTCGGACCCGCAAGATAGGCCCGATTAAGGTTTGGAGACCTAAGGTGTTTCAACCTAATTTTAGGCTGTCCAAGACTAATTTTCAAGCCTTAGAGAGGTTGAAGTCTGTCATGGCTTCCCTTAGCATCGTCCTCTCAGACTAGCTGAAATCGAGAAGTTCATCCATGTTTGTATCAGATGAGAAGAAGATTGTTGCGGGTTATCAGGCTCAAGTATTGTGAAGTCAGGGTCAATCGAAAAAACCACTGGGGAGGAGCCAAAGCACGATCAAGGTGGGGAGATATCCGAAGCAGTGACTGTGCCAATTAGTCCGGTGGTTTCGTGTGATTGTGATAATGGCAGCATTGTTCTCAGACGAGGATTTGAGAGTTTGGAGAGTGGCGTTGCAAGCGCTGATATCTCCAGCACTTCATGCACATCTGATGGGAAAAAAGGGTGTAAATTTTCCACTAGACTCATCCCGCGGTATCATCCTCAGGAGTGGTTGTATCTGAAACTTTTCTTCACAAATCAGACTTCTTTCAGTTCTCATTTGGAGGGGCTGGGTTGGAGCATCCCCCTCTTTCCTCCAGATTTGACCTTATTCTCCTCCCATAGTGAATTTTTCGCAATCTATTATCTGTGGATCTTGCTGGCTGTGTATCTTTGCAGATCAAAGGCTTTTCGATTGCTTAATCACTAGTGCCCAATTCCCAAAGAATAAGCAATGGCAATGGCAATGGCAGCAATGTTTCCTGCGTTGATCCAAGTGAGGGAAAAACAGTTGAGCGAGAATGTGTGTGAGGCCCAAAGGTGTGTGTGGAGTGGGATGGAGCAGGTATACAGTATTATTTGGAGACCTAAGGTGTTTCAACTTAAAAAAGTCTCTGCTAGAGGTCATGGAGGAGTTCTATACAGGCGGGACCATAAACAAAGCAACAAATGCCACATTTTTTGTTCTAATCCCTAAAAAGGCTGGGGCTAAGGACATTCACAATTTCAAACCAATTAGTATAATGACTAGTCTGTATAAAGTCATTGCAAAAATTTTGGCAACTAGAATGAAAGTGGTCATAGATTCAATAGTATCCCAAAACCAAAGTGCTTTCATTAAAGACCACCAAATTCTAGATAGTATTCTTATTGCCAATGAATGTGTGAATGAAAGGAGGAACTTTGGGGAGCCGAGAGTAGTATGTAAGTTGGATATGAAGAAGGCATATGATAGGGTAGAGTGGGAGATTTTGGAATCAGATATGGAATGGAAAGGATTTGGGGAGAAGTGGCGAAAATGGATGAGAGGGTGTGTTAAGAATGTGTAATTCTCCTTTGTTATTAACGGGTGTGTTAAAGGCCCAATTCAATCATCTCGAGATATACGTCAAGGAGACCCATTGTCACCTTTTCTCTTTACCTTAATCAGTGATGTTCTAAGCTCGTTTGTTAGGAATGCGAAAGCTAGGGGAAATGTTAGAGGGTTCCAGGTTGGGTCGGATAGGATCCATGTGTCTCACCTTCAATTCGCCAATGACACTATCCTGTTTCTTAAGGCTTCACAGGAGCAGATTTTCCAGGTGAAATCCATGCTTAGTCTTTGAGATGATTTCGGGGATGAAGGTAAACCTTGATAAGAGTACAATGTCTGGGATTGAGGTCCAGGAGGAGCAAATGACCAATATAGCCGGTATCGTGGGGTGTCGTAGAGAGGAGTTTCACATCACATATCTAGGGAAGCCGCTGGGAGGAAATCACAAGTCGCCCCACTTCTAGACTCCTGTGATTGAGAAAGTGGAGTCTAGGTTAGCTACTTGGAAAAGGAACTACATGTCTCTAGGTGGAAAGATTACCCTGATTCAGTCCACCCTTGCTAACATTCCAGTATATTATTTCTATATTTAAATGTCCGAATAGGATGGTCAAAATCATTGAAAAATGCCAAAGAGACTTCCTAGGGGAGGGAGGAGGTTTTGGTAGAAAGGATCACTTGTTCAAATGGGATATAGTCTGTCGTGAGAAGAGGAAAACGGGTATCAACCTGGGGACCATTGCTACCAGAAACATGGCTTTACTTGGGAAATAGCTTTAGTGCTTTTGCATCGAAAGAGACAATTTGTGGCCCAAAGTTATTCATAGCATGTATGGTTCTCATGATAATGGTTAGGATATTAATCCACGTTGGCAGTTGTCCGGGTCCGGCCTCTGGAAAGCAATTTGCGACCTAGCCCCATCTTTCTATTCTCACTCACGTTTCCTGGTCGGGTCAAGCTCTAGAGTTAGGTTCTGGTTGGTTCTCTGGTGGCAAGATGATATTTTGGCTAACCTCTATCCGCATTTATTCAGTTAAGCCTCCGACAGGGATGTTGTGGTGGCTGATATCCTATACTGAACCCCTTCTGGCTCATATGGAACCTACAGTTTAGACGAGGCCTTAGGCTTGTTGATGTCGTTGAGTTGTCTTCACTTTTTGAGGCCCTTCATAATGTATTTGATCCTTCTCGTGCGGACCACAGAATTTAGACCCCCCGATAATAATGGGATTTTCTCGACAAGTTCTTTATTTCCATTATTGAAAGCAAATTTCCCCGTTCCCATTTCTGCGACTCCTTTCAGCTACCTGTGGAAGTCTATCGTTCCCCCTAAAGTTAGGATTGTCGCTTGGTTGGTCTTACATAGGAGGATTAATACTCAGGATGTTCTCCAGCATAGAAGGAAATACCTTGCTATTTCCCCTCAAATGTGCTTTATGTGTAGGCAGATGGAGGAATCAACTGACCACCTCTTCGTTCATTGCAGTGTAGCTAAGGAGATATGGTCAAACTTTCTCGGATTGGTGAATGTTTCTATTGTGATGCCTCACGATGTTCAATCCCTTCTACACCAATGGAGGTTTCCATGGATGGGAAAATGTGGGAGGATGCTCTATAGGGCCGTGTTCTTCACAGTTAGTTGTGGTCCATTTGGAAGGAAAGGAACAAAAGAATATTTGAGAACATTCGGCTCGGCATTCAAACAATTATTGAGAATGTTTCTATTTCAGTTGTATTATGGATGATCTTTAGGAGGAGCTCAGAGGGCTTTCAGCTTCGACTCTGATTAGAGACTGGAGCTCAGTTGTGTTACCTCATACATCTTTTTCCCAGATTCATGCGAGGTGGTCTCCTCCTTGTGTGAGGTCGATCAAGCTGAATTTTGACAAATCTTCTTTGGGGAATCCGGGCCCCTCTGGGATTGGGGGAGTTTTCAAGGACCATACAGGAAGTGTACTACATGGGTACTTTGGGCCGATTGGGGATGGAAACTCGATGAGGGCAGAGTTACTAGCTCTGGTCATGGGTATTAGGGAGGCAAGGAATCAGGGATATAGGAACTTAGTGGTGGAGGGGGATTCGGCTGTAGCCTGTTGCCATTTCCTAGATGAGGGAGAGGAGAAGTCATTCGTGGAGATTATCACATTCCTTTACGTTGGCATTGTCTCTTAGGGAGGGGTTACACATCACACTCTCGTGTGTTCTTAGAAGTGCCAACGGGATGGCGGATTGTTTGGCTAGAGAAGGGATTATCACGGATTCCTTCATTAGAGGGATTGTTCCCTCTGAGCTTGCGGTTGAGGCGATTTAGTTTGTTCTTTCTTGAGGCTCTTATAGTCTCCCTCTTTGTTCTTTTTTCTCCTTTTGCCTTTTTTTCTGTTTTATGTTTTCTTTTTTGCTGTTTTTTCTGCGGTTGTCTGACCACTTCTTTGTGGTCTTCCAGCCATGCATATTCTTTCCCTTTATTTATATAATCTTCATTATCCATTAAAAAAAAAAAAGAAGTGGCATATGATAGCTGATAGCTGTGAGTGGTGGGAGTCCGTTGAGCCCTTTGAAGGTTGGGTGGGTGAAGCTGAATTTCGATGGTTGTTCTCAAGGTGTCCTAGGTCCTTCTAGGATAGGTATTGTTTTCAGTATAGTGTTTGAACTCGGATTCAACTCGGGGATCGTCCCGGTCCGATCCAAATTTAATTAAAAAAAATTTCAAAAACTCAACTCGGTCCGACTCGGACGATCCGGATTGCCAATCCCGAGTTGGATCGCCCGATCCGTCTCGGGATCAGACCGAGTCAAGTCGGTATGGTTTAATGTTGTATCGAATTCAACTCGGGGATCCTCCCGGTCCAATCCCGAGTTGGATAGTCCGATCCAACTCGGGATCAGACGATCCTTTACACTATGGTTTTCAGAGATGGAGGTGGTTATGCTCTATTTGCGTACTCAGGTCCAGCAGGCATTGGAGATTCAATGCATGCGGTGACGGAGGCATTTGTAGCAGGTCTACGGTATGCTAGTTCCCGAGGTTTTCAGGATTTAGTAGTCGAGGGATCCTCTACCATTATTGCTTGGATGGAGAAGTCTGAGTTGTGTGCTTGGACGCTTATTCATCTAGTTCGCCTGGCTTGGTCCTTGATCTATGGGCGGAACATCTCATTCCGTCTTGTGTCTCGGGTGGCTAATCAGGAGTCAGAGTTTTTGGCCAGGAGGGTTATGGGGAGTGTCGGCATGTTCGAGGGGGTGCTGACACCCGATATGTTACAGGAGTAGGATTTTGGTGATATTGTTGGTGCCTCTCGGATGGGCTGAGTTTTTTTCTTTTCGGAGTCCTTGGACTCCTTTCCTCCATGCTTTTAGTTTAGCTCTATAAATCATAGAGATTGTATTTCTTCCTCTTCTATTTTAATATACTCTCATGATTTATCAAAAAAAAAAACCTGTTCTGCAATCCCAATCTGTCAAAAACATCATTATGTGTATTCAAATCAAAAGTGTGAATGAAGATAGCAATTTATTGGATGAACAAATTGAATATGAGCAGATATTCTTTCTTTTTTCTTTTTTCTTTTTTTTGATATATATAAAGAAAATAAGGGCAGAGAATCCTCTATAAACATATCAAGATTATTACATCATTCTGCTAATGAGTCTTCAATTTCGATTTAGACATAGATAAAGCAACTATTTATGTTTCCACTAGCTATCTTTCACCTTTACTAAAATCGAATTTCTAAAATTTCCCTCCTTATTGTGACAGGAAATTACAGGGGGTACTAAGGAAAAGAAGCCAATTTCAAGGACTAGAGACAACAAACTAGGAAATTAAAAAAAATCATTGTCAGATAAGTATCAGATTCACAGAATGGACCAGTTACCACAGAAAGAGGTGCTTGAATGGAGACTTTTAAGTATTTCAGACTGAAAACTTGAAATTGACAATAAGTACAGAAAAAGAAGCCGATTGATCGGCAGAAAAATTTTAAGTCCACGAGTTAGATACCCCTCCATCTTTGAGGCCTGCTTTCAGTATCAAGGAAATGAGATCAGCAACTTGTGCTCCTCATACATTCCCAGTGTGAAGGACCAGGGGGGAGGTCATTGTGATCCTTGAGCATAAATATAAATACAACACTCAAAATTCAAAAAAAGAATACGACATAACAAAAATATTAACTATGGATAAGCATAAGCCACAAAAACCCCACTGATCCTAGGATCTATATCTAGAATGGATAAGTAGCCTTGACCATTATTTCTGCTAATTTTTTTTTTTTTGATCGATTACCACTATTTCTGCTAATTAGTTCTCTAACATCACATCAAAATATTATATACCTTTTCTAGAAACCTTCTCTTTATAGGAATAACAAACCAATTTCAAATTCCGACTTTCAAAAATGCCCTACTGGACCAATAGCCTATGTGAATATATTTGATTGTTAATTCTTCAAACATTCCACACGGATGTACCAGTTCATAGAGAATCATTTGGGTCTTGTGCATTGTGTAAGATGGTGAAAAGACAAAAGAAAGACATCCACGGGCTATGGAGAACATTATAACAGGTCTAGAAACGGAATATGAGCAGGAAGCTTGGACGGGAATGGAGAGATCATAAAGATACTGATCATAATCGACTCGACTACATATTTGGTTTACATCATTTCCTCGAAAATCCACTATTGCACCTTTAGTTCTGACCACAGCATACAAGCCTTGCAAACTCCATAACTCCAGTATGATGATATTGACTTTTCAAACTTGATCGACCCTTTCCTCATGCAGGTCATAAAAAACTTCTAGGGTCTTCTCAATGTAAAATTTGGTGGATAGGCTGGCCTAATCCAACAATGTTGAAGTTCAATAGATCAACCATAAAGCACACTATCAGGGCAGCATATTTCATACATGAGATAGTGGAAGTAGGTTGAGATGATTTGGGCATGTAAGACAAAAGACCTAATGGATAAAAGAAAGCCACAATGACTTGAATAGGATCAGTTAGAAATGATTTGAAGACAACTAATCTGACTGAATATATTGTTTTCGATAGACAGGGAGGATGGAAGAGGATTTGTGTTGTGATCTAACTGGTTGGGATAAGGTAAGGCTTTTATTATTATTATTATTATTAATGTTGGTGATGTTGAGAATGCAACAAAATGAGTAGACTTGAGTTGGGGTGGGGGGATCAAGCTAAATGCTGCTCAATACTGTTGTTGCATTGTTCTGATACATTCACTATAAGTATTTATTTCAAGTTCATTACCTTCACATTCTTACATGCAGTATGACACCATTGATCTAAACATGCATGGCACCAGTTCCCTGCTCAAAAGCATGAAGCTTCATCATTCATCTACTTTCTTTAAAGGCTAAGCAGTCCAATCTGACCTGACACTTGTTAATAATCTTAGGGGAATCTAGAATCTGAGTGATCAGATGTCTATAAGCACCAGATGACTTATTATTCCAAAGGATTGTGGGACCGAACATCTGATTGATCTCACTAAATAAAACAGTAGAAGTTTAGAAAAAATTAAAAAAAAAAAGTGACAGAACATAAATTAGAGAAATTTAACAACTCCTAAAAAAGAAAAAGATAGAAAAAATAACAACCAACCATGTCAGACTGAGGCTGCTAGAAAATGGAAATCAATAATCTTACAAGCACAAAAATATGTCGCTATCCTATATCAACATTTGTGTTTTTTAAAGATTGCAAATTTGTGATATGTATCAATTAACTACCATCACCACCAATCATTAGCTCATATACTGTTATCCATTATCAAAAACATGCCGAAGCAGAACAACAGTCATAGGGCTAAGCCCCAAAAAACTCAATCAGTACATTCCCTATAACATAGGATGATTATTTATTAAAACTATTTATACACAAACATACATGTGTAGAAACACATAAATAAACATGCAAATTCTCTGATTAACACACCTATGCATGACAAATAAAGAATAAAGCACAACAGAAAACAATACCACAGAATAAAGGACAGCGAAGATATAGAAACTTACTGTTCCTCACTTCGCATTTTCTTCTGGCCCTTCTTCTTGCTCTTGGCATGGCGCTTTCTCCCACAAATTGTGTTGACACCGGTGCTTTGGTAGTTGTTTCCATCCAAAGAGGGCTGCAACAACGCAACCTCATTTTTCATTTGGCTCTGATCTAAAAGCTGCGTATCGGATACAGGTTGACTTACCAAACTACTTGGTCCTGCAGGGCTGCCAAGAGAATGTGGATCCACAGCTGACGTCAAATTTATGACTGGATCAATTCTTGCTTCAACAAATGGTTCTTGTTTTGGTTTCTTATATCTTTGTTCTGATGGAGCCTCGGATAATGCAATCATATGCAAAGTACTAGTTCCCATAACTTCAGCTCCTTCCCCTTTGCTCATAGTGAGCCCTGAACTACTACCACAATGTACTCCTCTTGGCAGATTTGGAAGGCCCAAGTCATTGATTTTATGTAATGCAGCATAAAGTTTAGATTTGGACTTGATAATCTCAGAAAGAAGAGTTGCTAATCCAGAAGTGCCTGAAATGCTTTCAAAAAGTTAAGTGCAGACATACATGTATAGGACTTGGTGCATGTGCACACGTGAACTGACAAAGAGGAGTGACATATATACAATGAATTATTTTCACAAACATAAGAATGATTATGCAATCAAACATTTTAAATGGTACCCAGAATCGATTGGATAACAGTGCGTGCGGCCAATTGTTCTGCCTCTTTCTTGTTTTTCCCTGCATCACCAGTATAAGTTTTACCATCAAAGACCAAAGAAGAGATGAAGACTGGAAGAAGTCCTTTTGACTGCTGGGTTGTATAAGTAGGTTTTGTAAGATTCATCTTCACTGCAAATTCATTGAGTATGGACTTGCAAAACACTGTATCCTGGAATAAACAGAACGAGGATGGTATCAACAAAACAAGTCAAGTGAACTGAGCATACTTTACATAAAGGGTCCACCTTATTAATTCTGTATAATTGAGTATGGACTTGCAAAACACTGTATCCTCGAATAAACAGAACGCGGATGGTATCAACAAAACAAGTCAAGTGAACTGAGCATACTTTACATAAAGGGTCCACCTTACTAATATAAATACACTATTTAGTATTTACCAATCCAAAAAAAAAAAAGCAGTTGCCCAAGCACTTGCCTCTTCAATAACATAGCAAGGATATATGTAAATTATACAAGGAACTAAGTACTCATAACACCTAGGAAATACTTAGCTAATCCGTTGCTTAGCTGATGCCTAGACGACCACGATATCCATATACAAAATTTGTAAAAGACAATGACTATTTATTTAGTAAAGATTAAAATTTGTAAATATATATATATATATCTACAACCAGAATGTGACAATAAAAATAAGAATATATAAGTATAGTAGAGGACACATGCTTTGCACAGGTGGGTGCGGTCTTTTGTGCTTCAGATTATGGCCTAATAACCCAAGTGCAATGTTCCTAATTTCTAAAACAGTTGTTCTTGATTATCGTCAGTGAAGTATTTGTTTGATTCTCGTTAGAATGGTGAGAACTCATTGAAGAACCTAACTATGACCCTAGTATCTGGTATTGACAGTGTTTTACAGCAAGAAAGGATAAAATGTAGCATTTTGAACTAGTTTTGCTTTGCCATGCTTGGTAATGAAAAGATACATAGTTGTCATCAAGAATATTGCACCTTAGATATTTTTCTATTCTTGAGATGTTGCATAATGCTGTCTTTTGTTCACTTTATGCTTGAAGCTGATTCCCTTTTAGCATCAATTCTTTCTCCTGCTTATATATTAAATACATAGTTGTCATTAATAATGTTGCACCTTAGATATTTTTCTATTCTTGAGATGTTGCAAATTGCAGTCTTTTGTTCACTTTATGCTTGAAGCTGATTCCCTTTTAGCATCAATTCTTTCTCCTGCTTATATATTAACTCTAATTCTACTGAATTTGCAGACTGCATTATGATATTATAATTCAGCTTACATGCATATACACAGGCTAAGTTCCATGTTATCAATTCATTTACAATTGCAAGGTGCTCGTAACATCACATTTCTCATATGTTCTCTTCTTTTACAGGTAGAGGGACCAAAGGAGGCTCATCTGGAACAATACTCATAACTATTGGATTGAGAGGTATATTCTTACAATACCCCCCTAACTATAACTTTAGTTGTGTATATAAAGTCTATGATTTTTTAAGCTTCTATATAGCCATGTTTGCATGTCTATACATAATAAAACAATTTGAATTCTTCATGTAATAAGCTTTTAATGTACTTTCCTATTTGATAACAATTCAATGGCCTTATCAAGAAATGTATCACTTGGCATATGTGTGTGTAAGGGGACAAATGAATCGAATTTCTGTGTAAGGGGACAAATGAATAGAATTGTATCTATAGTTTTTATACATGACTAAAAATAATACTTAGGGTCAGGCTTAACGTATGGATGGTAATAAAGTGGATAAATATATGTTAAAATAGTAGGAAACAATCTCAAGTGCATGATTAATAGGTCATTTGATACTTGTTTGATGGTTTCACATATAGATGATAAGTTGTTGGGTACTCCATTTTCCAAAAGTGACAACGATGATAGAAAGTGGAGAGGCAGAAGCTTCTTTTTACATGCCCATGCTACAATTACAGCAATTGAAGCCTGGAACTATGAAAAACATATCATGAAAGAATCTAAGGAAGATAATGACTTGTTAAGGCAGCTTTAACTGAAATGCTGTGCCATAGAAACCAGCTATGACTTGTGCCTTCCCAAGCGAAAATTTCATTAGGTTGTGTGAAATCCTTCACAAACTGCAATGTTTTTACAGGTCCTTATGCATGACGTAAAATTTAGTGTAATCAAGTATCATTTTAGCCGCTTGGAGGACACTTTTGACATGCATTTTGATTTTATCTCAAAAGAGTCATGCTCAAATAGAAGAAAGATTTTATGAAAGAATCAAGACACCACGTAGATGATTCAGAAAATCATACATGAAAATGGTTAGGGTAAACAAAATCTTAATTTCTACATAAGATATAATAGCATAGTTTGTTCTCATGAAACCTATTTCCTTAATACCTTCCTCAGACTTGTCTTGGAGCCTTACATGGAAAACATGTTTGAGTAATAATTCTACATGAAGATCAAGGTCGATATTGGAATCGAAAGCAAGGGATTGTTATAAACAGGGTCAGAGCCAGAATTTTGTCATAGAGGGGTAAACAATGGTTGCTTGTTAATATCATTTTCTAATTCATAAATCAAACAAACCAATTCAAACATAGTCCATTTTTTTCCAAGTTTATTCCTTATCTTAATAAAGGACACTAAACTAACTCGCCATTCATTACTTTCCACAATTCTCCCTTTAGGCTTCGATTCCCCCAACCCCACCGCAAAATCCCACGCTATTAAATAATGCAGGTTTAGTAATATATATACATATATATATATATATTCAGACTTCCATAGATCATAGCAAGGAAAAGAAAAAATATCAAATTCAGAATGATAGAATGTATCAATGACTCAAATAAAGCAAGGAGAAGTAAATGAATCTATAATAAACTCAAAACACTTCTTTAACTTACCCGTATCACCTCAAGAACTTGAGGAACTGGTGGAGAAAAAAAAATATCCAGTCTAAAGATGTAGAGCAATGCCTCTTAATTCTTCATAAAAAACTTGAGGTGTCTTTATTTTTAGATCAATGAAAGTGAATAAGGCATAAGGGATCTATTTATTTGATTTTCCCAAGCACAAAGAGTCAAGATTCAAAACCATTCGATCATGTGTCAAACAATTCTTAAAAAATGAAAAGAGTGAGAAACCGAAAGGTCATTGTAGTCTGTAAATAAAATTGAAAAATCTTACAAAAATTAATAGGTGCACTCTCTCTGTCACATGTCACAATATCTCTTTGACTCCCTCATATATTTTTCATATCAGAATTCAAAGGATAAAACGCCACCCATGGATGAATGAACAGTAACAGTTTTAATTAAATTAATTAATAATTATAAATAAAAGAAGTGGAAACCATTACTAAACTTCATTATCAAAAAGAAAACATTAAACAATGGATAAAGATGATTTGTTAGAATTCATGAAAAGTGGATATTGCTATAAGCCTATTAAAACTCATAAAAAGTATTAAACAACTACATCTTACATGAGTCCTAATACACATCAAATTGTATTAAAGATAAAGAAAAAAAAGTGCAATTATACGCTATCCAATTTAGTGATTTACAAGGTTTCAAATACACATCAAACTGTATTTAAGATAAAGAAAAATAAAAAGCAAAAACAGAGCAATTACACTTTATACAATGTACAATAGTTCTAATACAGATCAAGTTGTAATAAAGATTAAAAACAAAAAAACACCAAAAAAGGGGCACGTTGGTTACTATTTACTAATATGAAACAAAAAAGGGAAAAAAACCTGTTGGGAGGTGGTGAAGGAGGATATTTTGCTTGTGTTCAAAGAGTTTTTTGAGAAGGGTTATTTCGAAAG
>JAUPMG010000002.1:5996382-6007497 GCA_031762675.1 Pachysandra terminalis | reverse complement strand
ATATATAAGAAATATTTTTTTCAGTGGGGGCAATTACTCGCCCCCTGGCTCCGCCCTTAGTTATAAAATGCCTTGGGAGTTTGTGAGTGCAATACAAAGATTAAGCATGCACTGCCTAGTTCGGAAGGATCGGCCTCAGATTCGTTTTGTGCCAATATGTCTTTTTTTGGGAAGATGACAAACATAATTTGATGAAATGGCATTAGTCCGTTATTGTATATTATGCAACAATTTATGTTTTGCAGTTTTAGATATTGGGTTTTTTTCTACGTAGAACATGGCACATATGTATGGATCATTTTGAATGCTGTTATGATTCTAAGATATGTACTTGTGTATGAAATATAAGGTTTTAGAATGTTCTAAGTTATTGTTGTATGAACACATGATGGATGGAAACCTTCCAGCTTTTACAGCAACCCACTAAAATTTATATGAACCTAGTAACAACATAACACAGGCATATTTTTCATTGCATTGAGACTCATTCGACTAGATTGTTCTTTATGACATTTACCTTTTTCCATTGCATAGTTTATAATTTTATTAAAGTATCAATAACTTATTATTGAACTCTGTAGGCCCATCCAATCAGTGGAATTAGAACTCAAACCTATTTCTCACTGAATTATGATTCCACACTCCAATTCCTCTGTGTCAGCCAATCACTCGAATCACAATTCTGTCTTGGAAATTGAATTAGAATTCTAGACTCCAATTCTTTTTCCGCGAAACAATTGGAGTCTAAACAAAGTTCCATAAACCCTAATAGCACCTGAATAGAGTTGGATCCATCGAATTAACTTAACACCTGTCTAATTGGAATTACTAGTACTTCAACAGCCGATTTGAAGGATCAGTCAATCAGTTCTGAAACAACCAAAATCAAGGTTTTGAATAACTGAAATTTTGGTGATTTCGGTTCTCTAGATCGAAATGAAATTTTGTGAAATTTTGGTGATTTCAGCAAAATTGTGACAGAAAATTTTTTATCTTCTATTCAAACGAAATAAATACCAAATTTTAGTTAAAATCACCAAACTTTTGTGAACAAATTTTGATTGTGCATGATAACTTCTCTGCTATTGTGCATAAGAGAGTAGTTGTGAGGATGTAAATGTCATTGTCGCAAGATACGTCACCGGACCTTTCCACTTTCCAGAGACATGTCGGGGACATGTCAGTGCCATGGTGGAAAAAAGAAGAAAATGAAGAAAAAAAGAAAAAGAAATGGTGAAAATGGATATTTTTTTAATGAAACTTTGTAGGGATCTAACTTAGAACTAAATACGTTTAATAATCCAAAATATGACAAAAGTTCAATCTATATATAAGGGTGATGATGTTGATGTTGATGTTCAATTGGAATGCCACTCTCTATGGATGTGATGTATTGATGTCTCCTCGTTATGTTTGCTCATTTCATCTAATTGTATTATGCCATTTGGTCAATTTTATTGTGTTTAGTATATTTAAATATGATTGTCTTATTTAAACTATCCTTGTGGATGATTTCTCTATTTTTCCACATGCCAGTACGCAATCACACCTTCCAAGTATGTCATTCAATACATATATATATATATATATCGTCATATTTTGGTTAATTAAATGTATTTATATCTATACTAGATTGCTACAAAGTTTCAATTAAACAAAAAAAAGTCCCATTTTCACTCATTTTTCACTTTTTTGAAAAAAATTTACTTTTTTCGACTATGTCCCCCACATGTCGTTGACATGTCGCGAATGTTATGACATGTTGACGACATATGGGGACATGGTGGAAAAATTGCTGGAGGGACTTCTGCCAATATGTCATGTCGCCCCTTCAAAATTAGGAACATGTCGGGGACATTTAAAACGCTGCTTGTACATAATCAAGGTCTAAAATGTCGATATCGCTTGCCATGTCATCGAGCCTGGCCAGCGACATGTCTCTGACATGGGGAAATTTCCACAGATTCAATATTTTTTATTTTTAATTACTAGAAAAATCTTTTAAAGGTACATTCTATCTAGCTTATGCACTACAAATGTGTATCAAATTTCTTTCTAAACTTTTAATATGCTTTAATAATTTTTACATTTTTATAAAAAAAAATTAATGTATTTTTCTATATTTTTAAAAAAAAAAACTAATTAAAAACTAATTAAATAATGAATATTGATCACCGATTTGCATGGATAATGGACTATTTTAATTAATAATATATAATATTTACAATTAAAGCAAAACTTAATATCATAAAATATTTTTTAAAAAATAAATAATTTTTAATTGATTTTTTGATTAAAAAAATTATTATTTTTACTTTTTCAAAAAAAAAAAAGAACGACACCCGTCGATAGACCGGGTGTCATTAAATCATACATATTATTTTCAAGCAACTTGAATAAGTTTAAAGACAACTAAACTAAAAAAACACAATTTACCTTCAATGCGTCGAGTCGAGTTTTGAATCTTCAATCTTTTACTCCAAGGTATTTTAGATTTGTGTTTTATAAACAAATCTAAATGAAAATAGCCAAAAAAAAAAACAAGTTGGGTAGTGGTTTGGTGTGAAAAAAATGGGGGAAGAAAATAAATTAGGAAATGTCAATCATTCAAATACTCAACTTTCGCATGTGTCACTCGACACGTGCGAAAATTACTTTAAATACATATTGACAACATCAGGAAAAATAGACATAAGGTGACTCCCATGATGTCTTATGTCGCCTAGTCCAGGTTAGGCAACATGTCGCCGACATTTCAAACACTATGCATAATAACTTCCTTGTTATTGTGTGTAAGCAAGAAAGTGTGGTTAACCATAATTATTGTTTTGACTGAAATTAACTTATTTCAACATTTTTTTTGAGCTTTTGTCAAAATTTCACGAAATTTCCGACGATTTAGTCTGAAATTTTTCAAAGTGAAATTTCGGGATTCCAATTTCACCCTACATGAATGAAATCAAAATTTCAACAAAATTTAAAACCATGGCTCAAATTGCAAGGTCCACTTAACAAAGATATTTAAGATAAAGTTACAGAAAATCAATGCAAATAATATTATTGTTTTTTTATATTAATTATGCTGGTGTTTAACATTAATACTTATGAATAAATAAATATTAATCCATATACTTAAATGTATTTAGTGATTGAAAGGAAATAGCAAATTATTTGAATAGGTCATATGTTGCACTATTCTAAAGTCAGGCATAAGAGATCACGTGTTCTATCTTCTGCGATTAGGTTCTCAAATGGGTCTCGAGTAGACTAAAGTAGAGAAGGGCCATTAAGACCTCATATCACATTCATTTCATTTTAAACCAATGGTCTAACTCAGCAATTTCTACTAAGAACTGCTTATGAAGAAATAAGTTTTCATTTTAAATATTCTGAACTATCAATCATTTTAAGTTGCATAGAATTATACTCAGCTGAGTATAAAAGTACAGCAAAACAGCAAAGAATTTGCTTTACATGCATCAAGTGCCAAATTTCAAATCTATAAAGCTATTAGTCTCCCTTAGAAAAATAGTTTAACTAGACCAATTAAACTGATTAGCTAATAAAGAAGGCATGCAACCAAGGATTATTTTTTCCTTTTAGCATTTAACTTGCCAAAAGTGAATTGTTACAAGTTAGTAATGCCACGCAACAAGGTTAATGGTCGAATTGTTAACTGAATGATTGACCAGGTTGCTTCGACATTCAAATCATAAGAAGCCCAAATGAAATAAGTCCTTAGTTTCACCCAGTACAGAATTAAAAGCAAGCATGCAACACACCTCATGAATAAATGGGCATCCTCCATCTCTTAGTTTTTTTGATATGCAATCGAGCGCAAGTTTGGCGACATCCTGCTCAGCCGCTTTTCGATGTGAAAATGTGTTTAAAGACTTGTAAGTTGCTCCATCAACCAAGACAGTAGCCCTAAACCTTGGTGCATGTGGATGTCCTTCATTAACTGTTTGATAAATCGGGAGATGTATGGCTGATCTTTGAGCATATGTTTGCAAGCGGTTCTTATGCATCAAGAGTTCTGGGACACCTAATTAAACTTAATATAAGTGAACTACTGCAGTATGCATTTTTGAGAGCAAAAAACGTAATAAATGCAATAAAAACATCAAAAAGAACTAATGGATGCCATATCATATAGAAAACTAAATATTAATAGAAGGCAAAGACACAAAAAATACACATACACACACATACGATATAGACACACGCATGCAAGCAAATGGATACACACACAAACACAAATATACACGGATTGCTTAAATTGATACAAGCATGCTGATCTAAGGAAATTTTATGGCATAATCAACTCAAAATTAATTTTAGCATAACAGATTATAAACAAAGTAAAGCATACTAACTGCACTATGTTGTTAAAATCTTACAATTCATTGTTTGAATCTTACGATTTGATAGTACATCGATTCAAATCAGTGAAAAAATTAGTTTATGTATGAATCTTACGATCTATACACTGAAACTTACGATTTGCGATTTAATCATACGATTCAAATGATTCAACTATACGGGACTAAGAAAATGTCTGATTCTTTATATACTAAAGAACTTTCCTTTTTGGTTTGACCTAGTTTTTTTTTTTTGATGAATAACGAAAAGGATATTATTAAAAGCAGAAAAGAAGAGAGTACAAACAGGTCACAAGGAGTGACCAGAAGAAAGAAGAACGAAATAAAACTGAAGCAACAAGCGCTCTCAAAGGAAAGCCACTAAACAAAAAAATAAACAATAATAAAAAAAAACTAGAAAGACATAAGGATCTAGCTACACATCGATCATCTCTACTGTGGGTATGCCTGGAAACAAAGACTCTCTATGCACCCCTCTTCTAGCTAATCTGTCTGCCAACGCAACAATCTTCATGTATGTTTAAAGGAAATATTCAAACCAGAAGCGATTATGCCAGCTAATATCACAGAATGAAATAGCCCCCAAGAGTGTAACTGTCCATCTGTGACCCAAGATTTAATAGTCGTTGAATCCCCCTCCACCTCCAAATCCTGGATACCCAATGAAACCGCCTCCCTCAAGCCTGAAAGAAGTGCCAAAATCTTTTCTCTCAATGCATTACTATCTCCGATGGAACAGAAAAAGCATGGATAATGTTCCCCATATGATCCCTGAACACTCCTGTTCCTAAAGGACCTAGGTTGCCCAAAGAACAACCATCAAAGTTGAGCTTAGTAATTCCCCCAAGGTGGGGGAGTCCAGCTCACCTGTGGAACATAAGAAATCATGGATGTAGCTGCTAAAATCCTCCAATCTCTGATAATCTCAGATGTAGAGAAACCCCTGAAATCTGGTAAAAAACTGACCCAAAAAGAGGCCGTAGCCATGATAGAATCAGTGATCTCCAGCCATGACCTTTCATCTTGAAAGATTGTCCTATTCCTTTCAAGCCAAATGGACCAAAAAATGACGAAGCAAACTGCTCTATACATAAACCTCCACCTCTTCTCGCATCGAGAATCTCCACTGTACCATGAAAGACTGAACATCCTTAAGCATGACCCAAGCTAATCCAACCAATTCTATAAGGCAACACCAGATCTTCATCTCCCTGGCGAAAGTAGTATAAAATGATTAAATATACAGTACTGTTTACCACTTTTTGGCAAACACCCAAGCCACTCCAACCAATCCCTGTTTATAATAATATAGTACTCTAAAATGATTTAAGTATACATAAAGAAGTACTGTTTGCTTATTTTAAACAATAAAAAGCCTTTTTCCTACGAGAAATCCCAAAAGCTAAAACCCAAACCTTACTTCTACTAAAACTACTATGAATCTTACAATTCGATTCTAAAAAGCCCCCAACGATTTTCAATTTGATTCACGATTTGACAACCTTGATTAGTGGACTTTTCCTCATGTCTAGATTTTGAGGGATTGCTCCTTTGGAACATGGCATTTGTGAAGATTATAGCTTACTGTTGAATATATGCTCATGTTATATTGTCAAAGCTTAAAAAAAAATTTCAACCATTTTTTTTTATAATTAAAAAAAAATTTATCTAGAATCTCTCCAACTATATTTTGTTTATAGAGTTTTGAGTTGTATCTATGATGGACATAAGCATATATTCATTATGATGCATGTTACTTGCTAAACCTCTGTAAATGATAGTATATTAAAGATCATCATCAACTTACTGCTTTATCATAACTCTGTGTGGTCCAGTCATATTGCCGACCTAGTAGTTATGATAAAGCAATAAGATGATGATGATCTTTAATATATTATCATTAGAGGTTTAACAAGTAACATGCATCACAATGAATATATGCTTTTGTCAATCATATAGATACAACTCAAAACTCTAGAAGCAAAAAAATAGTTGGAGAGAATCTAGATAATTTTTTTTAATTATAAAAATTTTAAGCTATAACATGAGCATATAACATTATAGATACAACTCAAAGCTTTGAAGAAAAATCTTAAGCTTTAACAATATAACATGAGCATATAATAAGCAGTAAGCTATAATCTACACAAAAGCCATGTTCCAAAGGAGCAATCCCTCAAAATCTAGACATGAGGAAAATTCCCTCACTAATTATTGGGGCCACGGTAAGCATGTGTCCTTTTGCATACTAAAGAGAAGAAAATTTAAATGAACTCTTGAATAAGAAGAAAACTGACGACCCAGCAATAAAGGAACTCTTGAGATATAGAAATAAGAGACAGATGCTATACTTCATTTCCATCAAGATTCAAGAACCCTTTCAAGCTAGCATATATTTCCCCTGCAGAGGTTCACAAACCTTACAGTTTTACCAAAAGAAAACAAACAGTAGAACTGCTATAAAAGATTCCACCACAATGATGGCTACTTATCCTTGAAGAAACTCATAATGTCACGTGCAGACCCTGTCCCTATGCTTACTTCCCTCGGTAACGAAAACTACTGTTCTACTTCAAACATAGATAACAAAAGACTAGACAATCAACAAAGGGTATCTAAATAATCAATAAATGAAACCAAGTATCATGTACTCTGCATGCAGTTGTGAACTATTTTCATGTACAAGGAAACATTCAAATCAAAGCAACTAAGAAGTTGACCATTTTAGCACCATAACAGGATATCGGGTCATACTCAAATACTGAAACAAGAGGTTTCGCACAATGAACAAACAATGAATAAAACCATAAGAAAGCACCTAATAAATTTACCAAAACATCTCTCTTTCCTATTTTTACCTATCATTTTAAGTAGCATGCACAAGATACACTATCTCCAATGCCTACTCAAGAAAAATCAAAACTGCTATTAAAAAAAGAAAAAAGAACCAAATGATAAAGGAGATGGAAAATAAGCTCGACCAGAACTGCTAAAAACGGGGAAGAAACTTGCTAATAAACAGCTGAATCATCAAGTTCTGTCTCCAGATAACAAAACCTCAAGAGGATTCTACAAAGTCCATGAGAAACATAACACTTTTAAGAGCTGAAACCTTCGATGAGACCACCAAATGTAAACCCAAACTAACCATCAGAAGCTCAAAACTTGAACAAACAACTAGCATCACTCATACTGTAAAGTTATCCAAAGAAACATCTACAGAGGCACATTTCAAAAAAACAATCCCATCAGCTCAATCCATCCTCATTTCTTCCGAAATCAGTCATTCATAACGACAAAAATTAGAAAAAAAATGAAAAAAAAAAAAAAAAGTCAGAAGCTCAACCAAGGAAGGAGATTCTGAAGAAAGTTTTAAGAAGAAAATCGGAAATGTTGATAGCTCCAGATTTGCTTACTCGCGTTGGATGCCATTTCAGTAGCTTCAGATCTCAGTGAAGACGGACTGCAAATATGCAAATTAGACAATTAGACACACCATCTAGGGTTTCCCGTTTCTCTCTCCTCTTTTTCTCTCTCTCTACAATTAGACACACCATCTGCCATCTAGGGTTTCCCGTTTCTCTCTCCTCTTTCTCTCTCTCTCTCTCTCTTAAATCCAAGCAAAATGGTTCTCTAACGGTGATGATTTCCCCAATGCAGGCACAGTAACAGTGACTGGTGGCGTGACTGATGATAGGGTGCACGCCCATGTAGTGAGAACTCTCCTGATCGTTTGGAAACGCGCCAGAAACAATGCATTTGGGCCCATAAGAAACTACAATCAAAGGCGAAAGGTTTTCCAGTTGTTTTTCTTTTTCCCTTCTTTTAGGTTGTTTGGTTGGTTGTTGAAACAAAACCATTTTTGAAAAAAAAAAAAAAAAAAAATTTGATCTAAACAATCTAAATCGTTCATCTAATCCTCTCGTTAGTCAGGTAAATAATAATTTAACTTACATAAACGCTAATACATATGTTTAGGTTTCATACATGTGAGTTTACATGGTAAGTTATCAAAACACTGACCAGGTGCAGAAGCGACAGGTAGAGTGTCAAACTTGAAAATAACTTGTACTCCAAAACGTCTGTATATATACATAATTGGATGTACAAAAGCCTTTGAATTTTCATTTTTATACCCAATCATTAAGATGAGAAATAACCTAATACAAAAAATTTCTCAATTTAATATTTTATCAATCAAATTTAACTTGGGCTTTTAGCAAAAAAAAATACACAAATTTTTTCATTTAACAAAAACATGACTATTTTAAACTTAATGTCAAAGACATCAATGAATTACACATTATACCAAAAATACCCTTCATTAATAAATTGTTTTCTAGCTCATATTCCTCACATCATTGACCTATGTTTTTTCCCTTTTTTTCTTCAAATCAAACCTCATTTCACTTTCTTCACAGACAAAAACGCAAACCACTCGCCGGCAAATCTTGCTTCTCCGGCCACGCTACTCGGTTGCACGTCGTTGCTCTGCCCTTGCCACACACCTCCCCGCACCCTCTGTTGCGCCCGTCGCTGTTGCTGCTTCTGCTTTCCCCTCTTCTTCCTCCTCTCTTTTCTTCTCTTCTCCGACCGCTACTCGCCGCGCGCACCACTATCAGGGCTATTCCTTCTTCTTCTTCTTCTTCTTCTTCTTCTTCACCTCCAGCTCCACCTGAAACCCACCAATCCCCAGTCTCATCAAATTTCACCTCTTTTGTAACCAGCCAAAGCCCCTATACCCTTGTACCCCTATTTTCTCAAACCCCGTTAACCCAAACCCAGGCAACCCCCTTCTTATCATTGTTCAATTCATGATGAATGCTGATTTGAATGAAAGAAAACAGGCAATAACAGATATTCAGATGCTCTATTATTGCCTAGTTTATTTGATTATTATTTTTTTTAAGTTATTTTTTTTGTGTGGAGAAAGAACAAGCTTTTATAAATTGATTCTTTCAATGTTCTATCCATTTATTGCATTTCTTTTATTTTAATCATATTTGTTCGTAAGGACCTCTCTTCATGCTTTTTGAACCTTCAATATGAGGTTGATTTGTAGGAGTTTGTGACCAATTTTGGCATCAATGTTGAATTAAAGATTATTGATTTATGCCAATTTGATTATGTGATTTATTAGCTGAACGTGCTAAAGTCTAACCATGGCTCACATTTTCGTTTTGTTTCATCTTTAAAATAAGGTACTTGAAGCGAAATGGATGTTATTTATATACCAGTAATATGTTATTAAGATGGAGTGTTACAATAAGAAAGTCAAAACAATATTTATGTAGGTGGACACATGAGAGCTGACCGAGTTAACAAGAATATTGGTGATAAGTGTGTAACACTTATACATTTGAGCTTATTATTGCTACTTGTTAGTCTTAGAAATATAGTAATGTGAATGAATTAATGCGTGTTTGCTGTCTTGCAGGTCTATGGTTGATGAGGAGAAAATGGCTTAAGTCAAGTCCATTAAACCTTCAATTGAACTAAGCTTCAAGGAATGAAAGAGGAGGTGAACAAAGCCCAATCACACCTTGAAGTCTATGGAGGAAACTCACGGTGGAAGACCAAGTCAAAGCCCAAGCATCAAGTCCTGATTCATCCCTGAAAGCCCAGAAGATACACAATCGATCGATCGAGTTACGATCGATCGCAAATATGCGATCAAGCGCACACGCACAGTAGCAGTTGCGTGAATGTCAAGGAGTTTGAGTCTGAATGTGACTGTCTTCTATTTTCTTTTGGATAACTATTAGATTAGAAAAGACATGTAATATATGACTATGTGGGTCGTTCAGATAATTATGAACGATTTAGAGTTTGAATTACTGTGGGATTCGTGTGTTCTTCACACTGTTCTTCGTGATTTTTCGTGTTCGTGCTTGCTGGGGCATATGTTGTGCGTGGGGATGATCTTTCACAACCATGTTCAAGATCCGATGTCCATGAGTAGCTAAACTCCCTTGTGGAGTATTGATATAAACTATAATCATTTATTATGGTTTAATTTCATGTTATTTTTAGGTTCTTTAATTCACTGTTGTTGATTGCATGATTAAGAGGAATTATAGAAATTGGATTTAATTGTTTAATAATCAAGCCTAATAGAATAATCGGCCGTTAGTTTTGTTAGGATTGAACCCAAGTGTTCCTATTTTATGTGATTATAGGAATGCTAATCATGCAATAGTGCATAATGACATGATGAGTATGCTGGATTTCATAGGCCATGCATAGGAAATACGAGTTATACTACAAGTAGATTAGTTAGTGTCGGTAGACAGTCCGTGCCGACCGAAGAGGGTTATCGTTATCCTATATGATAATGTAATTTATGCCTAGGGATTTGAAAGCTTATGCCTAGAGAAATCAACAGATAGGGTATGCTTATTATTAGCATAATACCCTTTTGCGATGTTGTGTGTGCTTATAGCCACACAAGTCTGTTTTCAACAGTAAATTAATGCCTAGGAATTCATGATATTACCATAATTTCAGGGTTAGGGATCATCAATATTCTGCTATTTTCCTGATTGATTAATTCCTTGTAAATGAGTTTAAATTAATTTTTAGATTTTAAATTAGTTTACATTGATAATTAGAATATATTGGTGATGACGGATTTGTAAAATGATAAAATGTATTATGAGGAACCAATTACAATCATCAACCAGAGAGTAAGGTAGGAAGTCTGTCTCAAGACAGCCTAAACCGTCGCGCAGCC
>JAUPMG010000002.1:5975601-5987261 GCA_031762675.1 Pachysandra terminalis | reverse complement strand
GACACTTGATTCCTACTATTATTTATCTGTTAGTTTGAATTACATTAACTTTCAGTTTGATTAAATTACATATAGCAGCGTGTAAGCTAACCCTCATGTAATGACTTTTAATGTGTAGGCATTTGTTTTGCATTTTTTGATGCATTTGGATGCATTTAGGCTTAAATTAGACATGTTTAAAGTTTGGGGCCAAAAATTCATCAAAAACCCATGATTTCCCCACATTTCCCCACTTTTCACCATGTCGCCGAAGTAACCTGACGACATCAACATCGTAAACCTTGGGTACATAGGGATCACAGTGAAGAGTGGGACAACTAGTTAAAGGCCTTTTTTTTATATTATTAATTTGTTTTGATCAATGTATATATATATATATATATATATCGAGAGAGAGAGAGAGAGAGAGAGAGAGAGAGAGAGAGAGAGAGAGAGAGAGTGTTTTGGATTGTATAATGGGAAGAAATGTTTCATGTCACTGTATATAAGTTTTGCAAATCACAGATGTATATACGTATATTATTTAATTTCTGTTGCTATGTTCATCATTTGGATTGTCATCTCTTAATAAAGAGTATTGAATGGTTAGGTTCTCATGATCTCTTGGTGAGCCATGGGTCATGTCTCCTTATTCGTGATATGTATTAATAGATGTGCCACAGATACCAGGGCATGACACAAATACGAAAACAAGGAACTGCCTATGACAGGCAACAAGAGAGCAAAGACTCAATAACACCTAGAACAGCATGGCACAGGACTCACAGAAACATAAGAAGAAATAGAAGAAAACATAAAAATAACATAAACCATTCGATAACCAAAGACTCGGTCTACATCTCCAAGCATCTCCATCGTAGGAATCCCAAACCAAAAGGGACTCCTGATTCTCCCCATCTCTGGCCAATCTATCTGCATCCGAGTTAGCTGCCCTAAGCACATGGGTAAATGAGATGTTCTGCCCATTACCTAGGGATCAAGCCAATCAAATAAAGTGGGTGTATATCTCCATGGCCACATCGAACCACATCACATCCATGAAGTAAAAGTCCAAGAATCTCCCTTAGAAAAATGCAAATCAAATCAATTTCAGTACCAATGATACACATATACTTCTTGTAATGGCCAGCATTTGGACGTACGTCCAATGCAAGTTGGACAAATAGGATAAATCTATCTTTTTCCCCTAAAACATGCTAGAAACTAATGTTTATATACAGCTTATACTTTGTGGTGCATTATAGAATTACAACTTTTTATTACAAGGCAATAACTGATAAGAAGCATAAGGACACGTGTGATATTATTTCTGTCATGCCAGTATTTTGTGTTTGACTTTCCTTAGAAGCCGAGTCCATTTCCACCATCTAGATTTTCAAGATTTTCCATGTTTGACACATAATATCCATGTAAAAGAACGTGACACTTATTTCCATGTTGATAGATCATAGATATGCACACAATTAAGAATAGTGGTTGATTATCAAATTAAAACATGACACTGAAAGAAGTCCAATTCTCATTGTTAATGCACCTTGCAAGTAACTGAAAAGGACATTACAAGCAAATCTGCAAATGTTATTAGTGCCTCAACGATATAAGCTACTGAACAGTTTTACTTGGTTTATAGCAACACAACAACAACAATATCCTCATCCCAACTATTTGGGGTGAGTAACATGAATCCTATTCAGTCAACTTAATCTGTCAAAAACCATATCCTCAACCAGATTATGTGTATACAAATAATTTCTGGCGAATTTCATCCAGATCCTTTATTGTATTCCTCTCACCCTTTTAGATCATTTACATGTAATCCTTCTTACCTTCTTACAGGCGCCTCCTAAGGTCTCCGTTTAATATGCCTAAACCATCTTAGCCTACTTTCTTTTATCTTGTCTCATATCGGGGCTACTCCTTAACACACTATAATGTATCTGCCCTTGCTTTTATCTCTCCTATTCACTCCGCAAATCCATATCAATTCTTTTTTTTTTCTTCAATACACAATGAAGATTTCATTAAGTGGAAAAAGAGAGTACAATAAAAGAGGTTCCTCAACATGAGTTACCTATAAAGTGAAAACCTAAAAGGGTAAAGAACAATGTAAAAAAGCAATATATCCAACCCTAACATCAAGCATATATATAAGACGACACGTCCTATAGCCATAGATCACTAGTCTTCTTGGAACAACACTACCAAGATCCCACGTATCATATCAGCACTTCTGGCCCCCTTCTTAGCCAATCTATCAGCAACATCATTGGCAGATATTGGTATATGATGAAACGACGTATTCAACTCAAAAACCAAAGATCTTGCCAATCTAGTCAGATGACTAAGTGTCCAAGGACATTGCTCCCCCCCCCAATCATCCATGACACAACAGCCGATGAACGTCTCTCCACCTATACGATATAGAACCCCATGGATATCACTTTCATCTCAATTCTCAACATCTTCATATCAGGGACATTCATCTTATGAATATGTTGGTTCTTTTTTGCTCAACATTTCGCTCCATACATAATAGCGGGCTTAATGGCTATCCTATAAATTTCCACTATCTTGAGTGAAATACAATGATCACAAAGCAATTGAAAAGCACCTCTCAACTTGATTCATCCAACCCTCATTCTCTATGCTGCATCCTCGCAAATATCCCCTCTTTGTGGATAATTTATCCAAGATAACGAAAGTGGCTTCTTTTGGGAATCTCTTGGTTCTCAGTTCTTACCATTGGTTCACCCTTGATACTACCTGTGCTAAAGTTACATTCCACACCAATAAGTTTAACTCGAATTATTTTGAAACCTTCTAATTTCCAAGGATATCTCCATAATTCTAGTCACGTATTTACGCCCTCTTTAGTTTAGTCCATGAAAACTACATCACCTATAAATAGCATACACCAAGGCACCTCATCTTGAATAGGAGCCTTCAATTCATCCATAATTAGACCAAAAAGATAAGGACTCATAGGTCATAGCTGACACTTGGTGTAAACCTATAGTTACTGAAACTCATTTATCTCATTGCCAACTGTTCTCACCGTAATTAGTGCTCACTCATAAGTATCCTTAATGATATCAATATATGTCCTTAACAATATCAATGTATTTGATTAGTACTCCTTCCAGCCCAAAAACCACCAAATCAAAACTCTAGGTAGCGCTTATATGTTTTATCTAGATTAATAAAAACCATACTGTCCTTCCTTTTCACATTTAGTTTTCTCCCCTAAATGGTAGACCTTCTTGACATAAAGCCAAATTAATTTTCTAACGCTCAGGTTATTTTCTTAGTCTTTGCTCTATCGTTCTTTTTATAATTCATGGTGTGGATCAAGCTTAATTTTTCAATAATTGATACAAGTTTGAATGTTTTCTTTGTTCTTATACATAGGATTCCAGTACTTCTCCTCTAAGCATCTCACATTTTCTTAAACCTCAAGATTCTATCAAATAATTTAGTCAACAAAAAATACACCAGTCTCTCCCATGCATTTCCACACTTCAATTGGAATCAAGGTTTTAAATTTCGATTTCGCCTGTGATTTTGCCAGGGGGCCTGGCAAAATTTTGCCAAAATTTCGGTGAAATTTGGATATATCAGCGATATTTCGCCATGTTGCAGAATGAAAATTAGCGACATTTCAAAATTTAAAACCATGATTGGAATACTATCCGGCCCTCCTAAGGTCTTGCCTGTTTTCATCTTGAATAAAATTCCTTGTACATTAGTAACCCTAATCTTACAAACACAGTAGTATTCTCGTCTCCCCAATACTCGGCTCCATCTAATCTACAATAGTCATAATGCTAAGAGCTTAAAAGCATTCATATCTCTCCAGTACTCATATCTTCATCTGATCTAGAGTTATCCATACTTTTCCATTTAACAACTTTTGTAAATGTTCTCTCAATTTATAAAGTATATATTATAAGAGAATAAATCTAGGCTAGGGCCTCATATAAGGCTTCTTAAGTGACTAATTTGGTATCAGCCAACAATTAATTTGAAGCACTAAACTAATTCAAATTCTAAATTCAGTTCATTCAAAGTGCTGACTGGCAGATGCCCCTTGGAGTGTGACTCAGCAATTGATAGCTGCTTAAGAACCATTGTAAGGTTCTTAAGCACCAGAATCTCGATGCTCCCATTATGAAAACCAATGTTATCAATGCCAAAGGAAAAATAAATAAATAAAAATTGGTGCAGGAAATAACATATACCATAAACTGACCTGTCATTATAACTCATAATTCAGGTCAGCAGTATAGCAGAAATTGTCAGATGCAAAAAAATACAAATCATCTCCACAACTGGAAATGGAAGAAGATACACACACAATAAACTGCTGAAATACAAAGGCAATAAACAGCTTACTTTGGAGAAAAAGGAACCACAAAGTTCAGGAGCATGATACCATCAGGTTGCCACGTAATCCTTCAAAATTAACAATTATAATTAATATAAATTGGCGTTCATCCAAAAATAAATTGGTATGACGCATACTTTCATATATAGTGATAAATGAAATATGAATAATTGGAGCATTTAAACTGCTCGATCAAGTATAAAGGACAAAAGCTGTTCAGTATCAGTAATACATTAAGCATCACAACTTCATTACATGAAGGAGCCACATACAGTCCAAAAAATAGCTGATGGAGCATCATTGAAAGATACACGAGCAAGCCCAAAATCACAAATCTTTAGTTTGCAGTCGGCATTAGCAAGGATATTTTTTGGCTTTAAATCTCGATGGAAAACATTCGCTGCAAGAAATCAAGAAATTTGCATCAATAATCATGAGGTTATAAACCAATGAAGATTTTATGACATTACATGAAAATATCAACCTGTATGTATATATTTTAAAGCTCGGAGAAGCTGGTACAAGAAAAATTGATAATGTTCAGGAGTAAGATCATCATTTGCTTTAATTACTTGGTGAAGATCAGATTCCATCAACTCAAAACAACATAGATATCTTTAAATTCTCTTCGAGAGGGAGGAAGAATAATATGCTTTATTTCAACAATATCTGGATGGCGAAGAAGACGAAGGAGCTTGATTTCTCTTAGAATGCGTGTGGCATCCGAAACATGCTCAAAAACATCACTGATCTTCTTAATTGCTACTCTCTCTCCGGCGTGGGTGTCAAATGCTGCCCCAACAACACCATAACTCCTTTTCCCAATGACTTCCTGAATTTGGTATTGACTTGCCTCGCCATATTCTGTGAAGAATTCTGTGTCCAGCATGCTCTGAATAAAATCCAAACCACTTTAGCAACCATTCCTTACCAAATAAACTGGTGAATGCCTAAAGAAGAAAATCATATGAGAGAGAGAAAATCGATTTCTATATTAAAAGTGCGGGATGAACAACCCATTCAAACTCTAAAGTAGTGTATACAAAGGAAACGATGGAACACCCAATTCACTAAGATTAGTAGAAACTCGTCATAAAAGAATTATGAGTTACACCAAAAGAGAGACGTGCACATATTTCATAAGTGTATCAGCTAGAAAAAAAAATCATGTTGATTTGACTTGAGATGAGAAAGTAATTAACATGGTTATTAGGAATGGGAGCTAAAAGCTTAAATATTGACCTAAATATCAAATTATTTCATAAAATTATCAAAAATAAAAATAAAAAATTAATTGAAATGATGAAATTCATAACTTTGATATTTTATTCCATTAATACATAGTTAATAAAGAATATCCAGATCCATCTTTTTAAGCTACCCATAATATTTTCCATGTCTAAAGTGCTTTAAACGAAGGCCCTCTACTTGGTGATCTATATAAAAGATAATAATTCTTCGATTTTACTAATTTATACCCTTCAACTGATCCTTCACTGCTAAAAAGAAACATTTTCAAAGATTGAGTATATAAATGTTTTTGACATGCCTATAGTTCAGGAAGCAATTTGCTACCATCTTCAATGTCCTTAGAGTTGAAAGTTTTAAGATTTTGTTAAAATTGAATTTGTCTTGCTCATTATGTGGCCAAACTGATTCAACTATTTTTTTCCACGTTGGGATATGTTCCTCTAAGTGTTCTTCGTGAAATCTAAGCATATTATTGGTGCATATGAGGCTTAAACATATGATGCTAGTTGATGCACTTAATCCATTTCATTCAAATAACATTGCATCATCTAACATATCAGTGTTATGCTCTTAATTGTAAACCCTAGTTTCTATAAGTAATGAAGAGATAGTATAATAAAAATGAAAAGGAGCAAGCCCATGTACGCAAACTATATGCAAGAAGGCTAGTGAAACGAAAAAACAGCTAGCTGCAGCTGTCAGTTTGTTTTAGCTTAATTGTACACCCTAAATTGGTTATTCCAATAATCTTAAGAAGTTAATTGGTTTTAGCTTTGGTACTTATCTGGTTCATTTACCAACAACTTATACATAACTAATATGATGTCGTTTGATGCACATTAAAGTGAACAAGCTAGTGCATATTTTGATCAAATCAAATTGTGATTCAAGTTCAACTGAGATTAGTATAAAATTTGACTTGAGTTATAACCTTACTGAATCATCAACATCACCACCAACAAAATGTCTTATTCCAATCGAACTTCAAATTGGAAACTTGGAACCTGATTCAAATTTGTTTCTTGGCAATTTTTTCATATGTCAAAATCTCATGCACCAATATTGATTCATTGAATTTTATTACAAGCACTATGATAAACCAATTTTTAGAATGACACACCTATCACTATTTATATCTATCTATCTATCTATCTATATATATATAATCCCTCACTTCATAAAGACATGTGAAAGACCTTTCCACTGAATGATTCACTACCAAGTAAAAAGACAAGCAACTCCAACACTACCAATGAGGTTAATTATTCCTGATGCATGCTTCCCATTGGGGTGTATATCTCAATGTCCAAACTGTCGGGGGGGGGAACAAGAACAAAAATAAAACCATCTCAAAAGCATGTGTGTTTTCCTCTAATATAATCAGTTCCTACTGGACAAATTCTTGCTCTTGGATACCTTTCTTCTGGGCCCATTTTCACTTTGTGTCATCACTTTTTACTTGACCAGATAAAACATGGTGTTAACAATTTCAGCCTCAATATAAGACCCACCCAACTTAGAAAGCATGCTATGTAAATGTAGTAGTTGGAAATACTTGATGCTTCCCTTTTTGTCACCACAAATACATAAGAAAAGAACAAAATTCACATCCTAACCTGCATATTTAAACAAACCCTTTTTATGAATAACAAAAGAGCAGTTTTAAACTAACCATGCCAGAGCTATCATTAAGGCTAGGGGTTATTGAAATAATTGCGAATAAACAGAGTTTTGAAGGCCAGAAAGGAAGACATAATGAGAAACTGAGAATATTCGTTTGAAGTTTAGAAGCACTCTGTACTATGATTATATGCAGTAAACCCATACCACTCATTTAATGTGCATTTCTCTGCCTCAGACATACATATAACATAAAAGAATGTATCTCAACATTAGATCAAAGCAAGGAACGAAGACCATTTGATGGCCACTCCTAATAAGTGTGTCGGCGCAATCAGCATTTGTCTCCATGACATCATGAGAGAGAAGCCTCCACTGTGATCAAATTTTACAAAACAGACTTAACATTCTAAGTCATCACCAAATCACCCTTAAGACATTCAAATGAAATTAATGGATTGATGAAGGATTCAGTAGTTCAGTGAGTACAAACATAATGGACACAAATTATTTGGGATCATTAATAGCATAGAACAGAAAAAGAAACGAGCATTGGAAGAGAAGAAACGTAGATACATGTAAGACTTGAGGAAACAGATTGGGGAAACGTTTGTGCTACTAAGGAGAAAGCTCCAGAGAGTGTGATGAAGAAACAAAGCTTATGAGCCCTAATCAAATCACACCCAAAAAAAAAGGTTAAGCATTTGGGTTAAATTCTACAAGATAGAACCAGAGAATGCTCAAGAACAGATCAAAAAGACCTTACTGTTCCTCCGGTAACAAATTCGAGAATCAAAACCGCTGGAGGAATTACAACTCGAGCGCTCCGAGAGATTCGCACGCTAACTTCAATTTCACACAATACGAAGAAAAAAAAAATAAAAAGGAGTGGAGATTGATACAACTCATCGAATAAATGCCAAGGGATCACTAAAGTCAGAGCTAATCATTTCAACAGAACTCATAAATGAACGAAGACAACCGAAAAAAGCTGACATCTTTCTTTCCTCTGAAGAACAAACAAATGGAAACGAAACAAAAACAAAACCAAATGATCCAAAGATCTTAAACGAACAACCCTATCTTCAAGACAGGTATAATAAAACACAACAGATCAGAACTCACCTACCTATGATGATCCACGGAGCTTGTTCTATAATTAATTCTTTTAGGAACTTTGATGAGCTTTATACCAGATATATCAGAGTCTTCGATTATCTTCAGCTCCTTCTTCTGTTCCTCTCCTCCTTCTTGTTGTCTTCGATCTTCTTCTGCTACTACTGCCGTGGTTGTTGTTGTTGATGATTCTCCGTTTTGTTCGCTGAGATATGCATGGTTGTTGTTGCTGTTGTTGAGCTTATCGGTTGTATTGGGAACGATCGAAGAGCGACGCTGGAACCAGCTAAGTACTCCATCCACGAGAGCTCCACCCCCCATGTGCAGTGTCAGATCGATACGCCAACCCCAAACGCTCCCAGCATTGCCCGCTTTTCCCTTCTCTACTTTCACGCGCCGCTCGACACCTAGCTTTCTCTCTCGCGGCGCGTCCGATAGCTTCGGACACACAGACCACCGGAGAGAGAGAGAGAGAGCAGTGTGTGTGAGAAAGGAAGAAGAAACAGAGGAATCACTGCTTCGCGTGCGTTCGTGGTCGGTCTGAAACATTTCCTCCTCCATCATCATCTCCATCTGTCAATCATGACCGTCAAGTTGGTAGACTTTATTTTTTTATGTTTGACCTACAAGAGATTGTCCTGATGTTATGCTTTTTGGGGTACCAGCTTACCTTATCCTAAGATGGAAATGTGGACGTGTGGAGAAACTTCACTCGCAAAGTCTTGGTTTTAAAAACTCATGACAGGTGGTAAAAATATCTCCTCAATGTAAGTTTTTCATGTATTGTTCTATTGGGCAATTGACCATATCATAGGAAGCTAATTCTGATGAGACAGAGTAGGGAGACTTTCTCCTTGAGAGTTAAAGAGCAACTAAGAGAGAAACGGATATTTATATCCACTCCTAAAACGCGGTGCTTACCTGTTTTGCTTTATGCTTATAACTTTCCTTGGAGTTGGTTATTATTTACTCGAATAGCCATCGGCTTCATGACTATGACCGTTGTGTAAATAAACATCAATCTATCATTTTCAACGGCATGTGGCGAGTGAGAACAGTCGAGTTTCGACCGTTGGATCAGTGATAGAAAATTGGTGATGTGTATGCTGATCCATTAAAGGATGAGATGGCACGAATCCATCGATCGTGAGAGGTTAAGGACATTGTTCTTTCTCGGACTTTCAATACGAATGGTTAAGATCGCTCCATCAGCGAGGAATCATTATTGATGGGTCCTACGGCTCCATCAGCGAAGAATATGATTGATGGGTCCTATACTTAAAAAAATATTTCCGACCTGTCGTTTAGGACCACCGACGACCAAAACGTGGATGATTTTCTGGGTCCCACCCAACCAAAAAAACAATGATTTTTCTTTTGGGCTACGAACGTAGCCCAAGATGATGATGGTTAATATTATGGATAAGGGTCCATCAACAGAACGTCAGACAGCAAGACGCTACGTGCTGTCTTCCTCAAGAAGAAGCTATAGATAGACGGGAACGGATCCTCTGTTAAAAAACTGTTAACGGGACAAAATAATGGCTAACGGTGTAATTTCGCTGCTTGTATGAAGGTGAAATTACACCTTTACCTTTCATTTTGTCAGGGCTGTTAACAGAAGATCCTCTACCTCGATAGACTGACATGTTTTGCTAAGGATCCTCCGCTAACGTTCCTGTTCACTATCCTGCTAACTTAACATAGGGCCGACCCATGTTAGTAAACCCCACACTAAAAAGACGCACAAACAGATTTTTCTAACGGGTGTTGGTGGCCCTAACGCTCGTTCCAAAGCTATTCTCCAATTTCAAGACTTTGCAGAAGGTTGAAGAAGAGAAAGATGGAGCTTTGCAGAAGAGAGACGGCTCTCCGAGCTTGTTTTCGGATTGTTTCGAAGAGAGAGAGGCGGCTCGCCTGAGAAGAATTTGAATTATTGGATATGAGTGTGAGAATAGTATGACTTATCTGTCTTAGCATGCAACCATTCTTAAAGAACTCAGAAAGTGCATCCTAAGACACCCACCATTCTTAAAGAACTCAGAAAGTGCATCCTAAGACACCCTGACCAATAAAAATCCCATGTGGATTTGTAGAACAAAGGGGTGAAACCATCAGCTTTAGGAGCCTTGTCTTCACCGTGATTAAAAAGGCAATTTTTTTATTTCCATGCTATCACCCATCTTTGCCATAGCATCTTGTTGATCTTGATTCAAGCCACCACTCAGAATCTGAAACACTTCACTTGGATCATACTGAGAATTGTAAGTTGAACCCATAAATGATTTAAAATGGTTGATAAAGGCTTGCCCAATATTTTCTTGACCATAGATCTTGTTACCATACTCATCATTGAAGATTATAGTTTTGTTTCGAGATCTCTGCCCCATCAAAGATCTGTGGAAAAAAGCATTGTTGGCATCCCCCAACTTCAGCCAATTAATACTTATTTTTTCCTTGTCTGCGCTTCAAGTTTGATAGCAATGTTTCTGTAATTTGTAACAGCTTTTCTAGTTATATCTGCCTTTGATGAACAATTTGGTTCACCTTGTAGGTCTAATTCAGCAGCATTCATCACATCATTAGCAACAGACGCTTGTCTATAAAGATCAGAAATTTAGACTTGCTCCACGCCTTCAATCTGGCTTTAACCAATTTCAGTTTTGAGACTAATCTGAACATAGCAGTTCCTCTCAAATTTTGATTCCACACCTCCAGAACCAAAGGGATAAAATCAGGTTCTTTCACCCAGTAGTTGGTTAAAGCCAGATTGAAGAAAAGCCCCGCTCTCTTTTTCCTGCCGGAAACGATGCGGCTAGCCGCCTCTCTCTGCACAATCCGGAAAGAAGCTCGGCGAGCCATCTCTGCTCTTTGAAATGGGCGGATAATTAGTTAGATGTGCCTTTTTCTTAAGGTATGGGGTCCACCAACACGTGTCGGCCCTATGTTAAGTTAGGAGAATAGTTAACAGGAACGTTAGCAGAGGATACCCTCCTTCCCGATAAGCGAGCTCTTTTTTTTTTCTATTCTAATTTTTCGGCCGACGAACTTGATGGTTAATATTATGTTTGATTAGATAAAATTACACGAAAATTCCTGAATATACCACCTGATTGGTCATTGAATTGGCCACAATGTTAATACTTGTGTGTGTACACATAGTCAAAAGCGTGATTGGTCATTGAATTGGCCACAATGTTAATACTTGTGTTTGTACACATAGTCAAAAGCGTGATTGGTCATTGAATTGGCCACAATGTTAATACTTGTGTTTGTACACATAGTCAAA
>JAUPMG010000002.1:5946750-5969133 GCA_031762675.1 Pachysandra terminalis | reverse complement strand
TAATCCGAATTATGTAACTTCAACTCACTTAGCCCTCAACTTCTCATAATATCAGTTTAACCCCTAATTCAGAAACTGTTACAAAAATACCCCCATAACATAAATAATACACATACAATCACACAGGATAACTTCAATAATTTATTCATATATTATAGGAAAATAAAATATTTTCAAAGGTTCAGGTCATTACAAACACCCCGTGCAACAGTGGAGTTTTGGGTGAAAGAGAAGATGCTCTACAACTACGCCGCCAACTCGTGCTCGCCGAATCACAAGGGTGGTGGATACACACAGGTGGTGTGGAGGAAGTCTATAGAGTTGGGATGTGCACAAGCTACATGTGCTATTGAAACCCCCATAGATCCTTATTCGAATCCCTTCTAATCCCATCTAAAACCCAAGTTAGATCCCTACAAAATCAACCCCAAATCCCCAATTTTTTTTTCTGTTCGCCCCACCCCAAAACCAGTCCAAACCGAGTCCTAGCTAGATCCCTACAAAATCAACCCCAAATCCCCAATTTTTTCTGTTCGTCCCACCCCAAAACCATTCCAAACCAAATCCATTGATCCCTCTTGTTAAAACCCCCAATAGAAGTCCATTGAAAACCTAGATTCTTGCCCTCATCTTCCCCATTCTTACCCTAATCGAATTCGAATCTTTATCGGATTCGAATATGGATCTTATAAAATAATCGAATTTGGATTTAATAATATATACGAAAGATCCGATGGATCTTTAATCGAATACGGATCCCCTAAATTTTAATCGGATTCGAATTCGAATCAAAGTAGATCCGGCCTGAATCCGACCCGTGTACAGTCCTACTTGGAACTTCCGTAGTCCAAATGGCTACTGGCGATCGATCTCCAGGATACAACGACCTAGACTTAGTATGCTTGCACTCGCAGTACTGATGTCTCAAACCTGTCAGAACACCCAAGAATTCTCAGAGAACATAGTTCTTAAAATTAGAATTAGAGATAAACAGAGAGTATTTCGTATATCTCTTAAGAGACCTCACGTCTCTTTTATAGAGATAACAGCAATGGTCCACTAAGGGACGTGTCCCTTAAATATCTCTCTCTTGACTAAGTAGTGCTGCCATTTAAAAAGACTACAAACTTAACAACTAATATAATTAATTAAAAAATTAATTATAAGTTATTAAAACAAAATAAATGTAGACAAGGGCAGGTTAACTATGTATCTAATGATACATCACATCACATCACACCACACCATTACCCGACGGCGGCGGCAGTGCGCGCGTGTAAGGTAACCTCAAACAACCCTAGCAATGTTTCTCCATCACTCTCTTTTGTTGGGTCTCCAACCCAACTAGATTCAATCCTTATTTATATACACAAGGAAGAAGAGACGGAGTTTCAATGTGGGATTCTCCTTCTTCTACAAACACAAAGATAAAAATAGAGAGAAGATTTAAATTTCATGAAAAGTCAAAAGCTAAAATCTGAAATCTTTTAAACCATAAAAAACAAAACAAGAATACAACAAAAAAGTTGTTAGATAAGCCCAAATTGAAAAGCCCATAATAAGACCCACAATTTGAGAAATATTCAACACTGAGACTTAATTTATGCAAAAGGGTGTCTCTTAGAAAGAGATTACTCCAACATTATCAACCTTCTCAGAGCTCACACACAACACCCTTCCTTGCAAGATAAAAAATCCATCATCGAATCCTCTACAGAACATTGCTCAGAAATTTCCATTCGATCAGAATTACTCCATCCTTTTGGGAGGGGAAACTTTGTTGCTAATGAAAGCCTTTTGGTTATAAAAAAAAAAATTACTACAAAGAAGGCTGCTAGATCCAACTCAGAATAAATAACACCAAAGAAAATCGCATACAAACAAAGCAATCTATAATATCTCGATAAATGAAGAGAAATAAAGAAATTTCACCAAGCTAAGTAACTCACAGATTTGAATCGAAATTGCGAAAAGAAAAAAGAAAAAAAGAATTAGTCTACAAATCAAAGATATTAATTTCATCACCAGAACGAAGAAATATTGCTATTTTTCCTATTTAAATCCATTTTTTAAGAAGAAGAGAAATTAGATATAGAAATCAAATAAAGAGTCATACCTTGGTGCAATCGATTAAGAGGGAGGGAGGAAGAGAATCTGTTGAGCTTTGAGAAAAGAGGAAGAACCGTCGAGCTTTCTCGCTATAGTTGTCGGAGATATGATTGTAAAAAAATCCTTTTATTCTTTTTCGGAAAAAACATCCACCAAAAGAAAGAAGTCATTTTCCTTCCTTTTATTTGGATATTAATAAAATACTACAAAATATATAGCATTTTAAGCGGTGGTGGTGGTTGGGAACAATCGCTAAAAGTGACAGAACTATGACAAAACTGTCTTAATGACTGCAGTAGAAAATCTTGTTGCTGAAAGATTCAGCGTAGGTTCATTGCTTCCGCCTTCAATTACTATGGGATTCAGAGCAGTTGTTGACAGCCGCTAACACCTTTTGTAAAATGAGAAAAGCAATTATAACGGCTGTTGTTGACCACACAGTTTTAAAGAAATTTAAATCAAAATTAAACCTTTAGTGAGATCAACGACCGCCGCTATAATTCTGCATTTTTGGGAAACAAATCACCAGAATGGGAGAGTTAAAGAAAGAGAATGAGAGAAAGAAAAAACAAAAGAGAGAATAGGAGAGAGTGATTGTCACGTCTCAGATCCCGAAGTTCGAATTTCTAGGTGGGATGATACGGATCTCGAGGTCAAGCTTTCGAGATCTATTTTTGGACCGCGGATTTTCTAATCATAATTCGGTTTGAGATAACGATATCAATGAATTCATAACAGAGTAGCGGAAACAAGATAAAATTATTCCATAAAAAATCATTAAAATGAATACAATGAGTCAACTGGTTTTAGCCGAGCCTTATTACAACATTCAAGAACAGAAAGAATAAATAACAGAATTAAAGCAATATACATCATTTGCTCTAAGTCAATCTGCAATATGAAAGTTGCGTAAGTTTTGAATACTCAGCAAGCATGATCCAGTCATCATCCACATCATCATAAATGACTAGAAAACTAGAGATTAAACAGTAATAACAACAGAAGTCGATAGCAGATGTTATGACATGAATATAATGCAAGAATGAACAATCAGATGACCTAATGTATGCTCAATCAAGAAATGCAATGCAATGTAGTTTATGCCTATATTTATGTGATATGTTAAGCGTTCCTCTTGTAGCTTCATAAAGGTTTTGGGATCTGTGTCCCAGGAACATCCGACTATCCCGTCTCCGATCCGGGTGCTAACCCATGGTTCGAAGCCCACCATATGCTGATTTAGAGTGTACAATACTCAAGGTCCAGTAGACCTTATGAACCAACTATGATTCATAACTTATTCTGTAGGACTTGCAACCCATGGGATTAGGCAACCATGTCTTTCCCACCAACCGGGCTTACTTAACATTTCACGGATGATAAATCCCCTCAGAAGCTATTCACGCACTCATACACGTGAATAATCCACTGAGACCCACCATACACATCCCTATGATACAAAACATAGTCATACACAGAAGGATTCATCATCTCTAATTACCTATATGGAGACCGACGGAGGAGTGTGTCAATTGGTTAGCACATGTTAAGGACAACAAGTAGGTTACAGTCATTGCATGTACTCGATCCTAGACCCTACTTGACCCCATCAATAAGTACCAGATAAGCCCAAACCAAAAGACATCCAAACCCTCACTTAGTCTTACACTAGGTATTCTGTCTTTGCACAATTGCGATCGATCACAGTGTTACAGACAGTAACACAGAAGTTACGGTCTGCTCTATTTTTCTGTGTTCTTATAACCAGGATTCCCACAGAACTTCAAACAGGCATTCTAGGTTCAATTCTTATCAATCCAAATACATTGATCACATGGAATTCATGATGAAACCCAAATTATAAATCTAGTACAAATATCATGTAGTTCAGCAATCTTCAGGAAAACAGAAAAATAGAAACTGAGAAGTAGAACTTATATTTCATATAATTCAACCAAATCCAAGTAAGTAAGCCTAGTTATGATCATCATAACACAAGTACGATAAATTCCCAGAGATTAAAATCATAAACCCAGAATAATCATGATATTCAATCATGCCAAAACCAGAAAATCATGTCTTTCATAATGAAATCAAGTATATCATCAATTACAACGAATAAGACGTAGTCCGGATAAGCTACTTGCGTGTTTTGGATTCGAGTAACCGCTAGACAAATTGGGAACTTCCGAATTGGTACTCTCCTCTTCCTCTTTTTGAAACCAGAATTAAGATTTCACAGTCTTCTTCTCTCTCATGTATGGTTCTCTTAAAACACAGATCTCTAAGTTTGAATGAAGAGAAGAACAAAGGATCAAGGAAGAAGGTAATAGGGATTGTCTCCCTAGTTTCCCTTCCGTAACTGCTCCAACAAGGGACACGTTTCCCACAACCAATTCCACGAACTGGTTGTGCGTTCAAAACAGTTGGGATAAAAGCTTTTTACAAAGCTACCCCAAAGAGAAGGTCTAATAACTAAAGGGCCACTAACTAAAAGTTTTAATTACGAAAACACCCTAACCTTAATTAAACACACCACCTCATGCATAAATAATAAATAAAATAGCCAATAAATACAATAAATAAGGAGAAATAATTCTTATGGGTTTTAGGTCATTATAGTGATTGGAAGTTTGAGCTCAGTAAACTCCCTACTAAAAGCTTTCTTAATCATATCTGGTGTTCACATGATTCATCTTGTCCAATTAGTGGTGATCTTCAAGAATCTCAAGAGCATTTATTTTTTGAGTGCACTTATAATAGAGCAATTTGGTTTGGCTCAAGCTTTGCTCTTCAAACTTCAAGGGTTTCTCAGTCCTCAAGAGATTAGCTACAATTTCTTGTTTCATACTGTGAAAATGTTAAGTTGTGTTCTTTGGGAAATCTGGAAACACAGAAACGCAGTGATATTCGAGGGCCAGTTCAAATCCCCTGCTCAGGTTATCTCCAGTGCCAAGAAGTTTGCTATTGAAGTCATATGTATAAACTCCACTCCTGGGAAAATTAAGCCATTGACACCTTCTAATATTTCTTGGAATTCTCCTTGCCACCCATTCGTTAAGGTTAACTTTGATGGAGTTATGAAAGGTGATTAAACTGCAGCTTATGGTGGTCTTATTCGAGATTTCTTTGGCAGATTTCTTGGGGGTGTTGGAATGTTCACTTCATGCTCTTCAAGCATCGTTGCTGAAGCTCTCGAGGCTCGGGAAGTTCTTGTTCTGGCATCAAGCTTGCATTTTAAAAAGATTATCTTGGAAGGTGATTGCTCTTTGATCATTCAGCTGCTGAGGAACACTTCTTGTTTGGCACCTTGGAGTATTGGTAATATTGTCTTTGACTGTCGACAACTCTTATCTCGTTTTGAGTCTTCTGTTGTATCCTTTACTTATAGAGAAGGTAATAATGTTGCTGATAGTATAGTGAATTATTGTATTAAGTTTGAAAGGTCTTGTTGCTGGTTATCCAAACCCCCTGTTATGGTTTTGGAAGCTATTCAACAGGTTGTATTGGTGTTTCTAAATTTCGATATATCTATTGTTTCTAGTTTTCTCACCAAAACAAAAAAAGAGAATGGGAGAGAGGGTAAAGAAAGAGAAAGAGACACACAAAGAGAGAGAGAAAGAAAAAACATGAGAGAAAAGAGATAGAGAAAAGAGAGAGAAGGTAGAGAGAAAACATACGTTGGGCTAAATTGTTGAAAGAGTTGAAGAATAGAAAAGAGAAATTGCGTTTTTTTTTTATTTTATTTATAGAGGATTTTTTTGCGACGGTTTTTTAAAAGCCGCGATAATGCTTCTGCTCGGCGGGAATTTATCCCACCAAATTTTTCTACCAAAAGTTAAATGTTCCAACGACGATTTACACTGAACCATCCCTATAAGAAACCTTTACCGACGGCTCCTAAGGAACCACCACTAATAAGAACGCTTCCGTATTGTTTTTTAGCGATAAATTTGCCACCCAAATTTTATTTATGGCGATTTCTTGAAACCGCCCCTATATGTTATATGCACTGACGGCTCACAAGGAACCGCTGGTGATAATATCCTTCTCAAATTTTATTTCAGTGGCAGTTTAATGGAATTGCCTTATGGTATAATCATTAGCAGTTACAAAGAAATTGCCGTAAAAAATAAAAAATAAAACAAAAAAAAGAAAAATTGGTAAAAAAAAAACTTCAAGAAGGATTTTAAGGGTCTAAACAACCTTTTTTGGCCAAAAAAGATGTTGGCTTTGCCCTTAGATTTATAGATCTCGTCAAAATCTTTCCAACAACTTTTGATTCACCTAATTCTGACACTAGAGCACAAAGTTACACCCATTTAAAATTGTGTTTTGAATTTTGGGTTCTTAGGTGGTTTTTTCAAAAAACACCACCTTTAAAGGATCCTTTTATGGCGGTTCTTAATCGGCCATCGATATCAATAAATTGCATTGGGCGATTAAGCAGCAGTGTACACAAAAATCACTGCTAAAAGTCCTTTTTAGCGGCGGTTTAAGAGAAAACAATTGTTAAAAAGTTTCGCTTCTTATTTGGTACTGATGATGCCGAATTTGTAATAACCGGAAATTCGGATGCTTTATTTGGTAACGTTTGAATTCACTAATACAGAAGCATCAACAGAGATGTAGTTCGGAGAGTTCGTCTCAGGATAGCCTAAACTGTTGCGTAGCCGTTCTATTTAGAGCGTTTCTTCCCAAATATGACATGTAAATAAGACAAAGAAAGAGTCAAAAAGAAGGGAGGTTGAGATGTCAGGTGTGTCAAATAAGAACGCACACAACAAAGTAAGAGAACCTCAGTGTTCGAAGGACACAAGTCTTTTTATATGTTTCTTTGATAAGTTATCACTCTTAATACTCTTTCAAGTATCTGTGAGTTTTACTTGAAGGTGATAGGTTCTTTTCAATGTTCCAACAGTTATTCAGTTTGTGAATGGGTCTACGAATCAATGAATAATCTTATTTGTCAGACTCTTCTATTTATAGAGAAATTATCCAATAGCATCCTCTCTTGACCAGGACATGTGTTAATTAGACAATTGTCCAGAGAAGAGCTTAGAAATATCTCCAAGCAGCAATGCATATCCAAGTATACACGTATTCAACGTGGCTAAATTATTTCCAGAAGGAAATTGTGATGAGTCATTTTGATCAAGTGAATTTGCTCTGTGATAGGTTGTCTTAGAATCTAGACAATCAGGAATCAAATGACATGTGTGTTATGCATAAAGTTTCGTAAAGTACCGTTTTTCGTTATTATCACCGTCATACTTGATAAGACAAAATCCCCTCAGATAAGATATATAGCATGTATATAAGTAGCTGAGGTTTTAGCACGCGAATGAATTGGGAATTTACTGTAATCTTCTTTAAATAAGTGAGTCCTTTGAATTTTCACAAATATTCCTTAGGCTTCTGCTCCTTTCCGAAGGACCCCTTTTTGGTAATTCAATCCACATTCTTTTGAAAGAAGCCAAAGTAACTTTATCCATTTTGCAAGGTGATCAATGTATTTAACGAATTTACCTATGTAGAGATCTTAAATGTAAGTTTTCTCAGTGAGTGATTCGGTTTTCATGATCAATCATCCCTATAAGGAAGAGTTTATCATAGGATCTTCCCAGGGTCTGGGTCAAGTGACCAATTCGAGTGCCTTTGAATTGATCCTTAGTAAGAAAAACACATTTCCTTCGAAATACTCTTAAGTCAAGTGTACAAGTCATGTGAGTCCACAACTGTCATTCGAAGGTGACAATTGGGAATGCAAGTAAGAGCATGTCTTTGAAGGACTCCTTTCTAAGAATTTCTCCAGACGTGTTTCCTGGGGATGCGTAAAATGTACTTCGGAGGTTCCTTTAATAAGGACTCATATGAAGTCAACCGAATGTATAGTCTACTATGGGTAACAAATCCTTAGTTTTTTATCATTCAAAGGGGACAAATCCCTTTAGCCATATGAGAAGGGTGGCTGACCCTTAGTCCTTTGAGAGGGTGACTAACCTTTGATGAGTTGATCGTCTCAGGGTGGTTATCCCATAGTGAGATATACAATAACCATCTCTTCCTTAAAGGTTTCTACACTACAGGAGTTAACCTTTGATCAAGATAGAGATGACCGAAGATCTCATATCAAGCCAAAAAACCATCAGTATAGCTGACGTGGCCAAATAGGGGCACGGGCGCCTTTCGGCGTTCACATGCGGGAATTAGTGGAAAGAGCAGGTAACTGCTTTATATATCTATATATATATATATATATGATGTGGCATATGAGGGTGTATCTTAAAAGCGTATATGCTCGTTTTAGGATAACGCCGTGTGTTCAAAGAGATTAATTAGACCGTCGGATCATCAGTACAATGCAAAGTACCTTAATCTCAATTAATTTTTAAAAATTTTCCTTTCTTATAAACACGATTTTTCAGAGGGTGTTTTTATAATTAGTTTTAAAAGTAAGCGTTTGCCCTAATTTTTCAAAGGGTGTTTTTATAATCATGGGTTTCAAATCGGGTTGGGTTAGATTTGGATTGACCTTTAAGGAGGTCGGTTTGGGGTTAATCCGACCCAAACCGCACCGAGTTGCACCCCTAGTGCATTGCTTCCTCGTTCCTGCTAGCCCCATTGTTCAATTTTGCGGACTTTCCGAAGTTACCCTGTTCATTTTTTTTTTAGTAATGACGACTCACGGTATTTAAACAAGGGTAATTTAGTCATTTTAAATAACAGGCCTTATCCGCCTTATGCTCTAATCCCAGCTAGGAAAAACCTTAAACCTCGTGGTACACTCTCGATTTCTATGGTTTAAATGAATCAGTCAATCGATCAAATTACAGACTCGTTCGTCCTTGTTAGGGTTTTTCTTCAAAGATTTCATTCGCTCTCATGGATCGAAACAGAAAACGAGGGTCCCGAGATGATTCCACTTCTAAAAGAGCAGAGCAGAACAAGAAACTTCATGCTTCTTCTACTTCGAACCCTTCTTCAAACCAAGCTCCTCAAGAGCAGCAGCAGCAGCAGAAGAGCAAGCGTATGACCTTTGTTTCGTATCACGAAACCCCTAATTTTCCTCTCAAAATCAAATTACTCTGCGAAATCATCGTCAACACACCTTCCCTCCAGGTCGAAAGACTCCTCGACGATACCGGAATTAGGGTTACTACACAAGATGTCGAAGAGGTTCTGAAGCTCTCGTATGGTTTTCCTGCTCCTGCAGTGAAGTTCTTTCGCTGGTCTGGTTGGCAGTTAAATGACAAGCATAGCCCGTACGCCTGGAACTTAGCTGTCGATTTGTTAGGGAAGAACAGTCTCTTTGATGCAATGTGGGATGCAATTAAGTCCATGAAGAAGGAAAATTTGCTGTCATTAGCTACATTCGCATCTGTATTTAGCAGCTATGTGCTCGCAGATCGAGTGGATGAAGCTATCATGACGTTCGAGGTCATGGATCAGTATGGCTGTGCAAGAGACATTATTGCATTGAATTCGCTTCTTAGTGCGATTTGCAGAGATGGGAAGACGAGGAAGGCGCAGGAGTTTCTTCACATTGCCAAGGATAAGATTCGACCCGATGCGGATACTTATGCGATTCTGTTAGAAGGTTTTGAGAATGAGGATAATGTTGCTTGTGCAAGGCAGACATTTGGAGAGATGGTGGTTGAGGTTGGTTGGGATCCTGGGAATGTTCCGGCTTATGACTCGTTCTTGATTACATTACTTAAGGGAGATGGCATTCATGAGGCAATGAAGTTCTTTGATTTGATAAAGGACAAAAGGTGTTTTCCGGGGATGAAGTTCTTCAGGACCGCATTGGAGGAGTGTGTCAAGACAAGCAATGCCCGAGCAGCTGACGTATTTTGGGAGGTAATGGTGGGGAGGAATGGTTGCAAACCTGATACCCAGATGTACAATTCGATGATTGCTTTACACTGTTATCTTGACCATTCTGACATTGCCAAGCGGTTATTAGATGAGATGGTTTACAATGGGGTATTCCTAGATTCTCAAACTTATAATATTCTGCTTCAATTCTTGATTAAGACTAGGAAGCTGAGAGAGGCATCAAATATATTTACAGAAATGGTTAAAAATGAATGTCTACCCAATGAGGCTAATTGTACTGCGGCACTGAGGATTTATTTGGATGTTGATGAACCGAATATGGCTATAAAGGTCTGGAAGTGTATGGTTGTGAATCAAATCTCTGGCTTGGAGGACACTGCGAATTTGTTGGTTGTCGGGCTTCGTGATGTTGATAGGCTTCAGGAAGCATGCAAGTATGCCAACGATATGATTGACAGAGGTATTAAGTTGAACTCCTCGACGTTGTCAAAGTTGAAGCACAGTCTCTCCAAAGTGGGGAGGGGATACGTGTATGATGAACTTCTAAGGAAGTGGAAGGCTCACTAGGTAGGTGGGAATTATTGAAATTTTGTATCTTACGGAAGTGCTTAAACTTTGTAGTTTTCACTTATTTCTGGATTTTATTTTTTTCACATGCTGTTCTCCAGAAGAAAATAATTAAATTGTAGAACATCGAATGACCAACTGCGCTACCGTGCACGGGTTTTTCTTCGTTGTCCTTAGATATATTGAGGGTGTCCCTCAAGATGATTTACATATTCTTGTTGTGCACTGACTTTGTTTAACATTGAAGTTGTCCATGTCCATATTTTGGAATCTAGGATGAATTCCCTCCATTTTTAGTATGAAATAAATGTACCTATGTATTTCTGTAACATGTATGTAGGTACGTTTTTTTTTCGTACTCTTCTCTCTTTCAATTTTGTTGCTTTTGCCTGTAATTCATGGTTTTGGTAGCAGTTTATGCATTGGGAAATAGCGGTGTCAAATTTTTTTGATGAGTAACAACAACAGTGTCCAATTGTTCTCCTCATGTATTCTTACCAACTGAGTAAATTCCTTACAGGGTTCCTGTGCATGATTTGGTTGTACTAGCCACCTGATATTTGTCTTGTGGTTTGTATACCAGCATTGGCACGGCACATTTTTGTATACCTGCATTGGTGTGGCACATTTTTTTATCATTGAATATATATATATAAATGAAAAGAAAAAGCAGGCAAAGTAAACCTGCAGTACACCTAGGGTACATCAGCTTGGCATGGCACATTTGTGTGGTTTTAGGACGTTGATTGTTATTTCAATCTGTGACTATGGCTGAATTAACTTTGACGTGTCAAGAAAAAATGAGGTTGTTCTCCAGTGAGGAGCAATGATACAGCCTGGCAGTCATATCTTGTTCTAAAATTTGTGTTTGCTTGTTTGTTTTTCAATATTCTTGTTCTAGGATCCTTTCACTAGCTAAGTTCTTGTCATATCTTCTTAGTTCTGTGATGTGTTTCATTTTTATTCCTTCTAATCATGTCATTTATTTATCTCAATATCCTTATCTCTGTATGCTTATTGAGATCTTGCTTTACAAAGCATGGCTGAACCTGAGATTGTTTTATGCCTGGACATGACTTTTTTTCCACCTATTCTTTATTGGACATGACTGTTAAAAGCAGGCACATAATTTCAAAAATGAATTAGTTAGCAAAACAAACAATCATATAGTCCATATTGTTGGTGAATTGTGTATTGATTAAGATATTAAACTCAACAGAATTATGAAAAATATCATCAAGGTCACCTAGGTTAGACTCTAACTTTTAGAATGATCTAAGGTATCCCCTCATAGATGGGAGGTTCTGCGTCCACTCCCACAAACTTTGAAGACGCATTAGTGTCGGCTATCATGATAAAAAAAAGAAAGAAAAAAGGAAAAAGAAAAGAGAAGAGAAATAGATTGGGAAGTACTTGTCATGGTTTGACAATTTGAGATCTTGAGCAATTTTAAGAATCCTTGTGCGCATGTTTGGGATCTCATTTTGTTTTTGACTCGGACCAAATTTGATGATGAAATCCCTATATGATTAGGGGCATGGAGAAAATTAGTAGATTGATGATCACTAACATTATTAGAGAAGGCAATTCCTCGCTAAAAGACTGCTTCAAGTGATATTTACCTTGGTGGAAGTTCTTTCATGTTGTAACCCTTCTTTTTATAATCTTAGATTTTTTTCTTTCGCTGAAAATTTTTAATCATCAACAAATGAATCCTGATTGATACATTGGAGAAGTTTGGAATCCTTGTCATTCACTCTTTTAATTGGAATGTGTCGAGAAACTGATGTAATGGAAAGTTTATCCTTCTTAATGAAGATTAAATGATGAACTAGAATACTTGAGATGCAGTTTAGATGGAACTGTTTTCCAAGGATGTAATGCTTCTTTATCCAATGAGAGAAATATGAATTACAAGATGCTCATGAAAAGCCTGAGGAGATTGAATGATGAAATGATGATGATGCCTAAATGCATAATACTGGTGTTCTTATGCAAATAGCACTGGCAGAAATGAACGAATGCAAGGTCTCCTTTGGATTTCTTGAAGCATTTTAAGCCATTTGTTATCCTGTTTATTTTGTTGAAAACACTATTGAGCATATGGAAGATTTGCATGATCTTGAGTCTATGTCCTAATATTCAAACGCGCATTGTGAGACAAGGATAAGTTGATGGGCAGCTGGTTCCTTCCTCCCTATGACAAAGATTTCTCTGCTTAAGGAGATTTGGATATTTTAGATTGATTCTGATCAAGCAAATGACAACTCTTGACAATTTTATCAAAACGCCTAGGCGAGGCTGGGGGATGGACCTACTTATTGCCTAGGCTCTGGCCTAGGTGACGATTTTTTAATATGAAAACAAAGAACATTGCTGCACAAGCTAGTTAATTTAATAATTTCATACAGATAGCATCATTGCAATTAGAAAACAGAATTAGCAAAAAAAAAGGGCAGTCGACAGGAGTAGAAGAAAGGGGAGAGAAATTTAATTGGTCAATTCTGCCCCAGCTTCTTATGAGGAAAAAACGGAGTGAGAGGGAGGGAGGGATATTCTGGGCAGTTGGCAAGTTTGCTACTGCATATGAAAAAAAAACAGAGAGAAAGAGAGAGGGAGGGAAGATTCAGTTGTTCTCTTGGATGTTTGGGTTCTTCAAATATTAGAAAAATATAAAGCCTAAAGAAATAACGTAAGCAAAAATTTGATTAATAAACTAATTAAAATTTAAAATAATTAAAATATAAATTACAATTTGAGTGGTTCAAGACAAGTTGAACTAAACTTGGAGTCTTGAACTATTAGAAAATATAAAGCCTAAAGAAATAACGTAAGTAAAAGTTTGATTAATAACTAGTTAAAATTTAAAATAATTAAAATATAACAATTTGAGTGTTTCAAGACAAATTGAACCACATTACACAATGGGAGACTGCCTGGGTAGATTAGGCGACTGCCTGGTCGCCTTGTCACATAGGTGGCCAAGCACTTGCCTAGGCACTCTCAGCCTTGGCGACACTCGCCCAAGTCCGTAGAAACCACCTAGTCATCTAGGCGGTCACCTGTAATAACACTGGCTCTTGAGAACCATTGATGTAATGATGCACTTCCTTGGATCTCATTTTGTGCATGCCATCAATGGTAGAACATTGGTGATTATTGAGATTCTATAGATTTACAGAAAAAGATCCGCAAATGTTTCGGGTGGTATGCAATTTTTTGGTTCTAATATCAACATTTTAAAATTTGCTGTGACTGAGAAACTTACCCAATAAAATATGTAGTACTCGTTGCAAGATCTGTTTATGCAGAACCTCAATTCAATAACATTGGGCAAGCGGCTGTAGAAGATACTAAGACAAAACAAGTGAATTAAGCTGGAAGTGGAAATGTTGATGGTATAAATTGTCTGAATCCTCCTTCTTAATTCAAGGCCACACATACCTGGATATGGTACCAGAGCTTTAAATATGCTCTAAAACTATCAGGATCTTGAATGACATTAAAATAGTCACACTTAAGTTTCAGCGGTCTATGATTGGTTAGCTGAGAACAAACACGTTTCTCACAGTTGGTGTGCTGGTCATATATGCCTAGATTTTGTATGGTGAGTGCCTCTAAATATGTCGTATGCTAGGACTGCCCCAGGGAGCTGTTCTCAATGGAGGTGTGGATTAATGGACCTAAAGTAGCAGGGAAGCTTGCTCTGATCCAGGTGTTCTTGAAGATTAACATAAAGATGATTACAAATTTCAGGCAACCTGTGATGCCTGGAATGATGCATTAGACTTCCACCGCTATCCAGTGCCACGAGACTGAATTGGGATGATCAGAACATGTTTTTGGTTGGAGCTTCAATCTGAGTCTTGTTTTTTGAAGGTTTACTCACCAATACTATCTCTTTTTCTAACAGTCGTTTTCCCTCTATTGTTCAGCAATTTGCTTCTGTAGAAACGTTTTTGTTAAAGTGTGAAGAAGATCTATGGAGCCATATCTATAGTTGCACGCCAGTTATTAGCTGAGCAGATACAGGAGCTGCTTGACATAGTATTGAAGTCAAAGAGACCTTCCTTTGTGTAGTCACAAAATTGACTGGATTGAGTCTCAGTTCAGTTTGTAAACATTGATTCACGAACCGAATCTTCTTTGTGTTATTTGAAGAGCACAATATTTGAGTTTGTTATATAGAAAGTATTGCTCAGATTGGTGGATTCTGTTCTTCGTCCTGATTTGCTTGCCATCATTTGTCCCATTGTTTCTGATACCTGTTCATGAATCTCTGAAGGCAGGTGGAAAAGTACACTCGTGGTTTAATAAAAGTGGATTTGAGAAAGCACAGCCATGTATGTCCCAGTCTAGGCATCCATTGATATTTTCCCTTGAGGCTACACAAAGCAAATAGAAATCTAGAGATAGCTTACCTGTCAATAGACTCAATACTACAAGAGGAGAATGAACCTTGTCCTTTTAAAGTTTGCTCATATTTTATCAATTGCTTGTTGGGGTAGCAAAAATGTCTATGGCTTTCTGAAATAAGTGATCAAATCTTAGTTATTTGCACCTATCATTTTGCGTTGAATGACAATAAAAACTTGATCACCGTTTGTCCGACTTAATTTAACTGATTTGAATACACTTTTATAAAATTACTCTTTGAAGCATAAGCATTGGGCCAATCTTTTTCAACATTTAGAGAGTAGATTTACTTTTTACTTATATAGAAGGTGATTCTCTTTATTTTGCATTTTGAGCACTCAATCTGCAATTGGTGCTGATCAATATAAGCTGTGCAAATGTTTTAACAGATAGAAATTGTGGTGTCTGGAATGAGATGGAGCATGAAACAGCATGAGCACTTCAAAAGCCAGGCTGGGGTGATTTTTGTTGCAACTTACTCGAGAGGCAATGCAAATTTGGCAGTTCACGTTATGGACATGAGAGGACAATATATTACTTTGTAAGAGCAATGGTTCTGGACCGGTACCATTCATTCGTTAGGGATGATATGCGTTCTTTCTATTAGATTGGAAAGAGTTACTGATCCCATTGGTTTGATTTCTCCAAATCTGTATTTCTGCGAAGAATCTCAAAGGTGAAAACCATATGGATGTCGTATCCCAGTCAGGTATACACAAACTTGTATTTCTCCAGTGTATCCATTGGATGAATGGGTTCATTTCATTGGCAAGAGGAGTAGCAGTAAGCAACTTTGGGGACAGAAGTGGGGAAGTGAGAGGCCGCATTTGAGGCAAACTCAAGTTATGCAGTCAAGCTCTGTTCTATCAGAAGTGAGTGAACCAAGGTGTCTTTCCCATAAGAGCAATGAAGCAAAGATGGTTATGTTTCTGTTCCATTGAATGCTGCCACAAATGACTATGAGTCTGAATTCATCTTCAACCCATTCTCAGATGCTTGCCCATCAGAAATACTAAAATTTCCAAAATGGTATTCTTCTAGGATTGTTTGGAAGTAAAAAGAATAGAATGGTTCATTGACCATTTCAAAGGTTTTTAGCTTTTACATTAGAGCATTCTTGCTGCTGTTAAGCAACCAAGGTATGGATCAGTATACAAGTTTTGGTTGCACCATATATTTGTGACCTGGTGGATGGTTTGCAGCAAATGAATGTGCAGGGAAGACTAATTTTCCTTTTTGAGTTGCTGAAAGGATTGGAGTGCCGGAGGAGGTTTACCAGCTTGTCTAAAGAATCTTGGCATGCTTCCTTCTAATTAATTAATTATTCTCTAAACCGAGTCCAACCGGCAGCCTCAAACAGGCTAAAAGCCTATAAATCTTCAAACTGTTGAAGCCCATTAATGGGTCCCAAATGAAATTTTTTATTTATTTTTTGGTAGAAAAAACTAATTATATAAATGAGTCGAGACATACAATTCACTCCCGATTGGATATTGCAAGAAGAAATAGGACGATAGTGAGAACGTCCAAGCCTATCATCCTTCAGAAAAGGTCAAATAGCATCCGGTGGTGTGAAGCCAAGTACACGAGCCATCCTCCAAGGCCACATTGGCCAACTTATCAGCAACAGAATTTGCTTCTTTACAAGTATGATTGAATGGAACGTTATCAAACCGTCTAAAAGATCTTTTGCATCCCGAATCAAACTCTCAGATTTTCATACACAAGAAGATTTTCCGGCAAGTTCTAAAATGATTTGTCTAGTCACCTTTGACTATGAAGTTTTTGTAACTCATGTGTAATGCAAGTCTTATCCCTTTCAAACACGTTGTACCCTCTGCAATCAAGGTTTCAGTAGTACATAGCCGCCAAGCAGTGCCGCAAAGAAACTGACTCATATTGTTCCGGCAAGCTGCACCAGCATTAACCATGCCCGAATGTCCTTTAACTGCGCCATCAAAGTTGATTTTAGTGTAGCCCGATTAGGGAGAAGCCCACCGAACAAGGATTTCCTCTAGATGCCTCCGATCCTTACTTGCAAGCTCTTCTGCACCCATTAAATCAATCGAGTTCTTTTGATGTTTCTGCAAACAAACCAAAGTATTAGTTACGGAGGGGACAAGCCCCTTAAATATAGCATTATTTCTAATGAGCCAAATGTCCCACAAAAACTTTGCTAAGAAGGCGGAAAGGTTAGGAATATGAGATGGTGATTCATCCCCAATAAGGTTCATAATTTGTATTAGCCAAGACTTAAAATCCACATAAAAGAAGGGTTAATATGACCACCATGAGCTGCAAACCACATCACACGCGCAAACGGGCATTCCACTAAAGGATGTAACATATCTTCATGTTGAGCATTGCACAAGTAACAACTCTCGCCCACAGTACCGATATGGCGACTAAGAAGGTCGCTAGTAGGCAAGGCAAGGTGAATACATTTCCAAAGAAAAAACCTCACCTTCTGAGGGCAAGATAAGTGCCAGATCTTAAGCCATAATTTTTCATACTCACCTGAGTCCTGACCACCAAGAAGGAGCTTATAAGCAGAGGACATGGAAAGCATACCCGAGTTGATATAACACCAAATCAGCTTGTCAAATTTCAACAACTGTGTGATGGGGATTACTTTGATAACCTCAGTGATCTCACAATGCCCTGTAGACTCGATCAGGCCGTGTTCCAAATCTTAAGCCCAGGGACAATTAAATCTGAAACTAGAGTAATATCATGAATGTGCTCACAGAAAATAGGCCAAAGGTGAGAATGGGCCCTAGGTACCCAGAGAGGGTCAGTAATTTGGATGGATTTTCCATCAGCAATAATCCACCCCATCCTTTGCAAAGTTGCCTCCCTGAGATGGATCATTTTTTCCACAAGTTGGAATCCAGTGGTTTAGCGACGGCATCAGTAAACCCTCCATTCCGACAATATTTTGCTTTCATCAAGCGAGGCCAAAGAGTATTTGAATCAGTAGCAAATTGCCAAGTTTTTTTCATGAGCAAGGCATCATTAAAATTAAGTGGGGATTTTATATTGAGGCCTCCGGCCTTCTTGGACTTGCAAATCTTTTCCAGTTTAAGGTGTGTAAGGTGTTCTCTTTCCCATGTTTATAGCAGAAAAAATTTCGATCTTCGGCATCAAGTTTCTTAAGGACACCACTCGGTAAGTCGATAAATGACATGAGATGCTGAGGGAGACCAGCAAGAACATAGTTGATCAAGGTAACATGACCTGCTTGGTTGAGCAGTCCGCGTTTCCAAGATGCAAGTCTAAGACTGACCTTAGTCAACAAATCAGTAAAGAGAGCTTTTCTAGGTTTACCCGAGAACAAAGGTGTCCCAAGGTACTTGGAGGGGTCTCTTACACACTTGAGGCTAAAGGTCTCAGATAGGGCCCTCTTCATTTGTCCTTTGACATTGGAGCTGATAAGAATGCTGGACTTTTGTTTGTTCAAAGTGTGACCAGCCTCAACACAGAATTTATTGATGATATGGTTTGAGATAGTCCTTCCAAGGATGAGTAAGTCGTCGATAAACATTACGTGTGTGATTGCTGGGCTAGGCCGACTGACTTTAATACCATTGATGAGATTGAGGTCTTGTGCGTTGTTAAGTGCATAAGTGAGTACTTGTTGAGTCAATATAAAGAGGTAGGATGATAAAGGATCACCTTGCCTATTAGGCGACACCTGGATTTGAACTGGGAAACTGATTTGACACAAAACATCACTAATTGAACCCATATGTGATGAAACCCAAAAGCGCTAAGAGTCCGTTCAATGAAGTCCCACCGAATAGAATCATAGGCTTTGGCGAGGTCGATTTTTAGCCCAAAAAGCCCATGTTTACCATTCTTTTGCTTGTTCTTAGTGTACAAAATCTCTTAAGTGATAAGGATATTATCATGAATCAAATGCCCCGACAGTAATGCTGATTGATTTGAGTCAATCAGTCGTTCCATGAAAGGTCGGAGTCGATTCACAATAATATGGGCTATGATCTTATAAATGAAGTTGCATAGGCTTTTGGGCCTAAAATCCGATAGCCGACCAGGGCAATTCACCTTAGGCACAAGGGCGATGTAGGTATGATTAAGGGACTATGCGAAGGAGCATGAGATAAGAAAGTCCTGAATAATACTAACCACTTTCGGACCTACAACATCCCAATACTTACAATAAAAAACTGCTTGAAAGTCACCAGGGCCAAGGGTTTTCAAGGGTCCTAATTGATTCACAACAGTCCAGATCTCGCTAGGGTCTGGGGTTAGTAATAAGTTACGGTTCTCCTGGTCTGTGATTTGGGAATGAATAATATAAGAGAAAACAAAGTCTGTCACATGATCAGAACAAGAATTCAAAGTTTTGAAATAGAACACAAAGGCCATGTCAACCTTATCAGGCTTGGAGAACAGTTTATTGTTAGCATCTTTGATGCTATCAATAAAGTTGTGTTTTTGATGCCTGATGGTAGTCGTGCGAAATTTTTTTGTATTCGTGTCGTCTTCCTTTTGCCACTAAACCCTTGACTTTTGGGCCCAAAACGATTCATGATGCTTTAAGGCAGTTAGGTATTGTGAGTGCAAGTGTGTTTCAGTTTGGGCTAGGAAATCGTCGTCAGGGTTTTCCCTAGCCCTTTGAATGACCAGAATTTCACTCTAAATTTTAAGCACCAAATTGTGAATATTGCCCACAAATTCCTTGTTCCAGGTTTTTAAGTCCCCCGCAAGTTCCTTTAGTTTATCATGAAAAGCATACGCCCTAGTCCCCAATCTAGGTTTATTCCAAACATTAAGGATAACAGATTTGCAATTCTCGATCTCAGACTAGAAAGCATAAAATTGAAATGGTCTATAATGCCTATGTGTTGTAGGCGACATCACTAATTCCATAGGACTATGGTCAAATTCAATTCGGGGTTTAATGAAAACCAAGGCATTCGGGTATTTCGAAATCCAAGCAGGGTTAGCTAGACATATATCTAACTTTTCAAGGATTCGACTTGAAACCTCTTGACCATTAGTCCAAGTGTATTTAATCCCTTTAGATTCAATTTCCACAAGGTCACAATATTGCATCATGTCTAGAAAATGGTTAGCTTGAGAGCTACTTACCTCATTACCATCACGTTTCTTCGCTGAATTTATGACCACATTGAAATCGTCCGCCACCATCCAGGCCATTCGCGTCTGATCCGCAAGCGATTTGAGGTAATCCCAATGTTCACGTTGTCGCGACAGGGAGGAACTTGTGTGTAGAAAGAGAGCGGCCATGGTTCAAATCCTATTCTACTTATAATAATGTTTACAACCCATTTTTTCAATAGTTATAATTTCTATATCAATCACTTTGTTCCACAAAATCCAGAATCCATCAGCTCTATGAGTTGCTTCGGCAAAAAAGAAGTGGTCAAAACCAAAAGTTCTAATATTTCTCTGTGAAGCCTTACCACCAGCAAAGGTTTCAGAGAGCAATACCAGATCATGCCTATTCAATTTTATAATGTTCTTTAAGCGTCTCTTAGTTGCAGTTTGGACAATGCCGCGACAATTCCACATCAGTACCTTCATCATTTTTGTTTGGCCTTAGGAGGGCCAATGAGCTCACCACTAATAGAAGATCTAGAAGTCGTAAGATCAGGACAGTCGGAACAACCAGTAACCAGGCCCGGTTTCCTCTTTTTATCAACAGTAGAATCCCCATCTTCAATTATGGATCTCAAATGGTCATTTTCTTTAGACGGGTCATTAAGTTCAACATGTGCGAAGGAGAGCGCAAGATACGGTAATGGAACAGTGTGCGAACAATGTACAGTTGTGAAATCCCTTGCCCCTAAATCCCTCTTCATCTGGACCCTCCAACTTGTGTTGAAATGGACTAAGAGATCTGTGGAAGTGTGTAAGTGTTTTTTCCTCTATTCATTGTCTCTCTACACCTAGGTTTTCTCTTGGTTGTTCTCCCCTTTGCTCCTATTTACTTTTCCTCCTTGTAATAAATCCTTCTTAGTTCTACTTTGAATCACCGAACATACCCTCAGATCTACCCTCTATGGCACACTAGTACCCAGTAGCCCCCCCCCCCCCTTCTTCATGTTGCTCAGTGGTCACTGTTTCGGTCATTCCCTTTCCCTTCTCACACCCCCCATCCTTAACCCTAAACTATGGATCAACTTACCGGCACATTTAACAACCTTCTAGTACCACCTAGACCTAACACCACAGTTCACCTATCTTCACAAGATATTGCTAGTTCAGAGCAAAATTGGTTTTCATGATGGTCGGTTACATATTCGATGAGGACATGCATATTAACTCAATAAGGAGCTCCAGCAATAGGATCTGGAAAGTGGTGGCTATTACAACAGTTCACAAGTTAGGGCCTAAACATATACTCGTCACTTTTGGGTCGGAGGCCGACAAAACAAACATCTTCAATGGGGTTTCATGGCGGTCGGTTACATATTCGATGAGGACATGCATATTAACTCAATAAGGAGATCCATAATAGGATCTAGAAAGTGGTGGCTATTACAGCAGTCCGCAAGTTAGGGCCTAAACATATACTCGTCATTTTTGGGTCGGAGGCTGACAAAACAAACATCCTCTGCAACCATCCTTGGTTCTTAATCGTCTCACCACTTTTGAAGAGATCAAAGAGGAATCTGAAGCTGATGCTCACTCTTTCTCCTCCTTTTGATGTTGGATCCAACTCCTTTCCCTCCCTCGGTTCCTTCACGGTGAGGGTCTCATAAAAAAAATCCATGGGTGCGTTTGGGGTTGTTGCTGACACTGAGCTACCCGAAGAGAAGAATGATGCTTCTGTTCCAGCGGTGCGTATACAACTCAAGCTTGCCCAACCCATTCACTCTGGTACTTTTCTAAACTCATAAGTTAGTAATAGTTTATGGGTTGATTTTCGATTTGAGAACCTACCCAGTGTTTGTTTCTCTTGTGGTGTTCTTGAGCATACCTTGAATCTATGTCCTAACCCTAGCCTGAACCTCACAAACGATGTCGATCTCGGTGGAGATAGACAATACATCACCTCCATAAAAGTAGACAGCTATAAAAGACGTAATCCCCTTGGCAACAAAGTGCCATTGTACAAGTCTGGCGCTGGTGGCGTGTCTTCCACCGACGCTAATGCCCCTACGACTTAGATAAGAAAACCTAACCCATCTCGAGTGAACCCACCGGTTGAGTTAAAATCCAACCTTAGTTGGGAGGGCATAATCTTTCCTCCTTCACGTGGCATGAATGTAGGGATCACTCTGATCGAGATCCCTGCTGCGCCAATGGAGTCACATCATAACAGCTGTGTCATGTCCCAAACCGGAAATTTTCTAATTCGTAGGTTTTCCAGTTCGAACGTAACCTTCACCTCATATTTCTACAGGAGTGGCTACACAAATTGAAACGTAAGCGGAAGTTCAATTAGTTCTAGTA
>JAUPMG010000002.1:5901590-5917823 GCA_031762675.1 Pachysandra terminalis | reverse complement strand
AAAAACCCCTTTAAAATTTTTTTTATGGATCGTTCCGGATCGTCCGATCCAAAGTTGGATCGGCGACCCAACTCGGTGTCGGACCGGAACGATCCCCGATCCGAAACCGAGTTCAAACACTATGCTCTAGACCGGACTAACAGCACCTTCCTGCCTTATAGCATTCATTGGTTTGCCCGAAGATAGCTCAGTCTGATCTGCGAGGAAATTTTTAGACTGACAAGAAACATTTGAAAGATTTAAGGATTTCGACTTACACAGAGCTAGTTTCGGCATACCTGACACCAAAGGAACAGGATCTGATAAAGAAGGACAAGCATTGAACTTGAATTGAATACCAGCACCCAAAAGAGCAAAACAAGCTTCCATGGACTGCAATGATAATGATTTATGACCCCCGCGGACACCATCCAAATCAGATTTGGTCGTGGCCACTCCCTCCACAGCCTCTTCGAGCAAAGCGGTTTCGTCCTCACCATGAAAAACAGGTTTCCTTAAAGAAATGTCGCTACCTCCCATCTCCTTGGGAGGACTTTTCCTGCAATAAACTTTATGAATCTGACCACTATCTTTCTCTTTCCTTTGAGACTGAAAATTTCCCCAATCATGCACTTCTCTAACTTCAGGCAAGAGCAGTTGTTGCTTAACGCCCAGCAATTCCAACTTCTCAACTCTAGAGCATAGCCCTAGTATCAAAGATTCCACAGGCTTCAAGGCATCAAATAAAGCCTCCTTGAGAGCACACATCAAATCCGGCGTGAAATCCAAAACGTGATTTGCCGGAATTATCAATGGTGCCTGAATCCCGGCGAGCAGATCCACCAGCGTCAAGGTAGCAGGGGATGTAGTATCCTTACCAAGGATCTCCAACCGAGGATCTGGAGACAACTCCCGATGTGCACAAGAAGGTTTGTGTATTAGAGCCCGCAGGTTCACACGGATCTACCATAGCACCCCCCGGGCTTGGCCCATTAGATTCAACCTGGTCCAAGCTTTGGAATCGATTAAATAGAGGAACAACGATGGATTTGGACCCCGCTACAAGATTGTGGTCCACACTAAAGCTGGGCCCAGGATCCGACGGCCCAGACTGCTGAACCATTCATCTATGACCGTTGAATAACATGGGCTCTGAGCTGTGAGATGGGAGCCCATACGACAAGGGCCCCACATTACAACGCGTAATGGGCTTGTGTGAAGGCCCAAATGGAGCATCTATATCAACCCTTTTAAAGCAAATGCCGATCTGAAGTTCATCCAAAGGAGTCTGCTCTGCAACTTTCTTCCCTGCCTGCAGAAGAGGTTGGGCCAAAACAGGTAAAGTATTTGAAATTTTACACTTCCCAGATGCCGTACCCAGCTCTCTTACCGCCAATTGGTTGACACCAAGGACTAAGCCGCCGACCTCCAGCTGCTCCATCACATCCACAGGTGTATCTCGGGCAGTGAGACCACCTACTCCGCCACGTCCTCTCCCCCTTGCCACGTCATCATCTTCTCCACCCTCCTCACGACGCAACACCAAGCTTGGTTCGTCGGTGACAGTTTCGACACCGACCACGAACCAGTGCCGAAAATCCAAAATCCATAACGATTTGGGAATCCGCCAAGACCAAGTTTCTTGTACTCTCAAATGCACACGGATGAAGCCTTTGCCAAGGGCATCTGAGGAAAGGAAAGGGCCGGTTAAACCCCCAAAAAACTTGCCAATCATGTTGATAAGCGCCGACGACTAGATATGACTTGGGATTCTGTCCAAGATAATAGACCAAACCTGTTTCTGGAAAGGTCCCCAAAACTCCCTGGGAAGCACAAGGGCCCCTCCGAGAGGCAACGGATGAACCAACAGCTGCAGAGGACCACCAGAGCGCGGGTATTCTTTGGCGCCTGATTACAAAAGAAGATGTACTTCCATGAATTATCGACAAGAGGGAAAAAAAGCGCACGCTCTCGAGAGTTCTGTGCAAAGGAAGTTATTTTTAGAAATGCACCCCTCTCATTCAAACCAAGTTCAACAATAGAAACTTGGTTTCCATTTCTCTTGGAACCAACAGAATCTTACAATTAATGAAATAATAATGCAACGCTATCAAGCCATTAAAGATCTTCAATATCTTCTCTATTGTTTTCTGAATTTATAAGCTCATCTCTATCATCATAGTTGTATTTAGGAAGTTTAATAAGATTGTCAAGATTGAAAGGCTCCAAAAAAAAGGAAGAGGAAGAAACAAAGTACACGAGTGACCAGATTCTATAGTCTAGACAAGTCATATTGTCATAACTCACTTTCCAAAAAAGAAAACCCATTTTTTTCTCTTTAGAAAGGTTTCCAATTTTCCATCTTCCCCTTTTCTTTTCTTTTTCCCCTTAAAAAATTGTATTTTGTTTAATGCGTACGTGTATTATACGTGTATCACACGTTGAACATGAATAATACATGTATTATACCGAATTATTGGATTGGATACGCCAAACGCAAGTATTCTTCATTTATACGTACGTACACGTATAATACACGTATTTTTTAACTATGATCTCTCCAACTTTTGTCTTTTTAAGATGAACTAAAATTTCTTCGAAGAATTTTAACAATTTAATATCTTCTAATCTATATATTATTTTGCAGTAAAAATATATTCTTTAAAAAGCTCTCATCAATATCTTTATAATGATATATATTTTCCATAAGTTTTAATGAATATATATATTAATTTGTATTCTAATTTATAATAGCACAAATAAGAAATAAAATATTTGTTTTAACAAAAACTGATATGTTACATCATTTGAGAAGCATGTGCTCTTAATAATTTTTTAAATCAAAAATAATAATATTTTAGTATTTTCCTTAATTATCTACATGCATACTTTAACTGCACATGCACCCACTAGTGATATTCATTGAAAGTCTTGAGTTATTAATTAGAAGTGGTGAAATAATTTTATCTATAGCAAAACAGGGTACCACACAAATGAAGCAAAGGGCAGTATGAAAGCAAATCTTGTATGAGATATCTAAGGATGATTATCCAAAAGAAAGAATAGAGGGAAAAAATGAGATTTAAAATGTGATGAAATCATCTGCAAGCAAAAGAAATTTTGCAGCTTATCATATACGAGAGAAACTGGTAAAAAGATAAATGTTACTACTAATGCATGATATCAACAAAAACTATGGATATGAGAACTTTAGCCATTCCCATCCCAGCATAATGCCTACATGACACATCTGAGACATGGAAACACCACTCCAGAGTCGCCCTCAAAATATGTCATCAAAAGGAAACCAGTCTGATGGGATGGCTGAACCATACAACCAATAGGCATTTCTACGTGGATAGTTACCCATAATGTTTTTGCTGCTCCAAGAACAAAAAAAAAAAGGATAGATCAGACTGCCATCTGATTGAACCTTTGCATGGAGATCTATGAAGCACACGCACACACACACATGCGCATCACATGCACAATAAGAGGACATGGGATAATGTGAAGTCATGTCTTTTCAAGAACTTGATTAATTAGCAGTAAATGAAGAACTCTTACATAGCAAGGAGTTTTCCATCAGCTGAAACATTGAATGCAGAGATAGGGTCACGAACTATTTGCTTTGAACCCACTCTCTTCCAAGAGGTGGTGTCCCAAGACACGACACTTCCTCCTTGACCTAAGGAAAACATTGTTAACATGAGTAGCTTACAAAACAATAAAGACAGAAGACAATGGCACTTCCCTATATTCCTCTATTAGGTAATTAAAAAAAATGGAAGCCAATAAATATTCACCTTGCATAGCAGTAATATATAGAATCTGATTACTATTGCCAGTTTGAGAGAACCTGCAGAAGCCGAAGACCTCATCCTGCTTGTGATAAACAAATTCAGGTTTATCCAAAAACCCAAGAACATAAAATAGGCACAAACCAACAGATGGTTTGATTTACGCCATTCTGCTGGATCCTGGATGATCCGAGAAGTAATGGCCACAATGTTAAACATTAGATTATTGGATACACCTTTTCGATGACTACAATCTCTTAGATAGGATGCAATGATATTCCTACTTTTAGATGCCAAACCCCCACATGAACATATGAAGATTGGTACCTTGCTTCCAAGAGTACACCAAACTTCCTTCATAAGATAGTCACAACAAATTACTCACATTTTCTTTCGATAAAGAAGCTACAGCCGTTGATGAAGTAACATCCCAAACCCTACAAGGGCTTCCACTTCCCAAGGAAATAAGAAACTTACCATCAGAGCTGCACAAATCCAACAATCAGCATTAGATACAAATGAATGAAGAGAAAGAATTGACTTTGAGCTTTTATCCCAATAATACAATTCTATATAATAACACTGCATCTATGAACCTGAAATTCAGATCCTTCACAGTTGAATAGGTATCAGCCTTATCTAGAATGACTTCCATGCTAGACCACCTGAAGACTCTTAAATAGCCATCCTGTACTGCACCAAATTTGAAGTGTCATATAATAATTTACATTGTAAGAGAATTTGATTTGCTTATATATTGGTGTCACAAAGTTTGTATATAGAGCATTTTTAAGGAATACATAGAAGAAAATAAAGATACACCAGAGGTGGATTGACCTGCATCCACCCGGAGGTGGATCTATTGTCCAAGTAAAGGATCCTGGGATCTGCATCAAGGAATCTAGTTCCACCCAGGTGTAGATTCCCATATCTGCTTTATAAGGATATAGCAAAAATACCTCCAGCAGACCTTATAGTTTGTCATACATATGAAAGTACATATACACTCGCACATGGGTGGGGGGAGAGAGAGGGAAAGAGGAGAGCACAAAGAGTGGATGAAATATAGCATAACCTCTGGCAGGCATCATACTTTATTATTTAAAAAAGAAAAGAAAAAAAGAAAGAAAGAAAGAAAGAACTTAAAAAAAAAAAAAAAAAGCAGAGCACAAGAAGGGATGAAGAATCAGTAGTTCTTAAGCATGATTGTCTAATCATTTGATTGCAAGAAAATAGACCATCTCAAACAGGGCATCATCTGTAGGGCAGAATGGAATCAATGAATCACAAACTTATTCATTATCCTTTTGACCTAGGTAGACTTGGGCGGGAGTAGGTAATACCATGATCTCTAGCAGAAGAAGCTTTGAGCGGTTGGAACTTGGAAGATCAGGTGGATGAAGAGTAAATTTCATATCTGGAATCTATGCCTGTTTTCCAACTATAGGATAATTTGGAAAGAAAGAAACAAGTAAATCTTTGATGAGTAGGAAAATGTGAACAGGGTTTAAAGATGAGTTCTGAATTTGCTCTTCTATTAATAATCTATATCTGAGTTTTTCAAAGGAATGCAGTTTTCTTTGTTTTCGTATTGATTGGTGGTCAAGTCTTTCGTAGAGCTGAACAACAGACGCTAGTTTGTTTTGTTTTGTTGGCTAGCCTGATGTATAGCTCTTGTGTACAAGGGGCTTGCCCCATTTTCAATCTATAACACAAATATATATTTTACCAATCAAACAAAAGAAAATTGCTTACACTCCCAAAGGTTGGGAACAGGATTCAAGACATTGAAACATCATAGTCAACCTGAAATAAGGGGCAGTAATGAAGATCGATAAACATACAGGGCGGGGAACTGCTGGATTCAGTTACGAAGAACATATATTTTCTCAAGTACTATGTCATCCAAAACTGAGACCACAAATTTTTATTATATTACAAGGGTTTACAACCACTTAACTTCTTACTCATTAAAAAGTTAAAACTGTGTGCCTGAAAACTATGACAATTAAATCCTTAACAAGAGCCGTGATCCATCTCCTCTCCCAGACTTTAGGAATCTCAAAATGTTTTGATCGAGAACACATAGGGAGTAGATTTTTTCTTGATCTATTGATTTCTGAAAAATCAAATGATTTCCCTGAATTTAGTTTCCTTTACGTAGGAAGATTTCTTCACACTCCAAGTTTAAAAGTATCCACAAAGCTTTTAGGCATTTGTTGTAAATTGTTACCATCGTTGGCAATTTAAGGATGTCTTAGTTCAGTCAAGACTTTCTAGGTTTATGCACATATATGTGATGGTCCACAAATCTGAGTAGTTTAAGAATACAGATTTTTTTTTTTTTGTGGAAGAATACAGATATTACTACTTATTACAGTTTTCACTTCGAAAACTCTGAAAACAATTTGAGCATAGCATTACTTATTGACAAATGTCAAACATAGCAGATTAGATTCAAAGAAGCAGATATTGGATGAGAATTCCAGCAATGATCATAGAAGCCGGTCTAATAGTTGTAACAGAAACCAAAAGGAGGAGCTCACTTTAGTAGCTGAATCTGTATGAAACACCTTACACCAGGAGGAATCTAAATCCATTGTTTGTAAGGGATCTAAATCCATTGTTACAGAACCAAAATACTTGATTACTGAAGTAGCTTCGCTACTTTCTTCTTTAAGGATGAGAATATAACGTATCTATGGAACAGGTAGATCTAGCCTAATGGTAACCTAAGAAATTTCATGACAGCTTCCAGTATAGAATAATAAAGTAATTACATTCTCTTTAGAAACCAAGCACAAACAGAAAAAGCATGGCAAGTATTTCCTTTGCATATGATATGACCTTTTTCCTCAATGATACTAAATACATTTTATTCAAACAGAAAATGTATAGGATAATTTCTACCTCGCCACCAACAGCAAGTACAGAGCCATCATTGTTAAAAGTCAATGCTGATTGTTGCCCAACATCTTCCAAGTTAGTCAGCACCTTCTCAGAAGATTTTAAACCCAATTTATGATTCTCTGAACTCTCTGCCATGTCCCATTCAAACCATCTATATGAAAAATAATGCTATTAGACACTTGGGGTCATTGTCTAACTGACAAAGAATATCATTGAAGGCTCAAATAGAAACATTAAGTCACTTCATAAATTGTTTATTGCCTAACAGATAAGTAACACTTACATCACACATATTACTATGAGAGCATTAGCTATAAGATATGATTCTATAAAGCTTGAAAAATAAGATGACAGCCTAATTATTCATTGAAAAAAAAAAACAACAGCAAAGTCTACTCTATGTCTCCAAATCAAGTCCATATTATTAAAATAAGGACTAAAGCATGATCTAAAAACAGTAAAAAAGAACCCATATCAAGATAACATAGTCTAGTCAATCTTCTCAGGATAGAACCTTCAGAAACAGAACCTGGCTTTGCTTTTTTATAACTTCTGCCTAATGTGCTTGGAGTATCGACTTCACATGCACAAATAGAGAAGCAAAGCTTGTAGTGTGGTAAAGATCAGAATAAGAATCCATGGGATTGGCAGACCATATGCACACCAGGAGGTATCTTAGTTTTGTGGGATTTAGAGATTATTGAGCACATTGATGATGTAAAGATTGATAAACCAAGGTTTGCAATGTTGATGTCGCAAGACATGTCGCAAACTGGTAAGACCTGAGACATGTTGCGACATTTCGCGACATCGAGGGAAAAAAATATCTGTTTTCATAATTTTATAGGGTTTTTTATACAAAAACATAGTTTTTCCCTCATATCTCGACATGTTGCGACATGTCGCGACTTCCCATGGATTTCGTGTTGCAAGTTCCAAAATGGTCGACATGTCGACGACATTGAAAACCATGTGATAAACTTAGTTTCAGTTCAGTTTTGAAATGTAGCAGACGCTTGACTTGGGATCTAGCAGATGTTTATGGTCTAAATGGACAGCTCCTTCACAATAGTTTTTTAGGACAAGGTGGATGCTCTAAGCACCAGTTGGAATCACCCACCCACATATATATATATAGCAATTTTGATAATGGAATGAAGCATCAAATGCTGACGCCTTTACTATGGCTTTGTTTTAACTTTTAAGCTTTCTCGAATGTAATACCAGAAGCATAATTCCACTTTCATTGCATTAAAACTGTTTAATTATTGCTTGATTTGACACATAGAAAGTGTATAAAAGATAATACACCAAACTCTTTTGTCAAGGCCAAAGGTGTTTGAATTGGTGAGCTCTCCTAATAAAGATGCTTTTATGAATGGGCGACTGATCTTAAATGACATCGCCATTGCAAATGAATGTAATAAGAGTATGCATGTGGATTTAGAAAAGGAGTATGACTAAGTTGACTTGGAGCTTCTAAATTTGATAGTGGAGAAAATAGTTTTAGCACAAGATGTAGGATTTGGGTGGGTTGGTTTATCCTTTTTTCTTGGATAATTAACAAGACATTTCACTAACCATCCAAGAGTATAGAATATGTACAAGATCACCAAAACTGATCAAAAACCGCATCAAAACTATATGAATAAGCAAGCTACAAAAGCATAATATAAAAGATACAAGAATGCTAGCACTCTCACTCCTCCAAAATCATCTCCTCACTGAGAGGTCCCGAGTAGAAAATCGTCCTCATCACCCCTTCTCTTGCTAGTCTGTCCGCCGTCTAGTTTGCTGCCTTAGGGATATGTTTGAATGAGACCACCCCTCTCATAACACAGGAAACGAGCAAAACATACTAGGTGATCATAACAACAAGGGTGACTCTCAGCCCCCTCCAACCAAGTAATGACTTATGATGAATCACCTTCCACCTCTATGTGACTATATCTGCTTCTGCCTCCTTCAAACCTGCCACTACGGCATGTATCTCTGCCCAGGTAGAATCCCCCTCTCCAATAGGACCCGAGAAAAGATGAGTAATATGGCCATCTGAATCCCTAGACACACCCCCACTCCCGAAGGTCCAAGTTTCCCAACGGAAGAACCATCAAAATTCATTTTAGTGAATCCTTCCATGAGGGGAACACAACAAACTTTGTGCTTAACTGTCCAAGGTGATATATGTATAATGGATGCCCATTGTTTGATGATATCATCCATAGATACGTTCCTAAACTTAGGCTGAACGACCATCCATGGGGCAACAGAGAAACAACACACATCGATAATACTCTGGGTGCAAGACGATATGTCCTCAAAAATCCTCTTGTTCCTCTCCTCCCATAATAGCTTCCCCAACCTAGGAAATCTCCATTGCTCCCATAGCATCTGAACCTGATGGGGCATAACCCAATCAACCTCTGCCTTCACAATAAAAAACTGTAAAATCCATCCCGTCACCTCATAGTGAAGAAACAAGTAGTCCACCGATTCATTATTCCTCCTACACATGACACACATATTAGGAGAGATTGCACAATCATTACGTCTCTTCTAGAGCATATCACATGTTAATCTTACACCACATAGTGGTCCAAACAAAAGCCCTAATCCTAGGGGGGACAAAGGGAATCCACACCTTCAAAGGGTTGAAGAGTCCGAAAGGAACAACAGGGGGATCACGAAGAAAAAAGAAGAAAGAAAGAGTGGAAAACAAACCATTGGATTCGTGAACCCAAATACGCCAGTCAAGCCAACCAGAATAAAGGAAGACACTCTTCAAGGACTCAAACAGACTAGCAAGATCACCTAATTTCACGGGTCCGGGGTTCTAAATTCTAGATTCCAAGCTAAACCTGAGTGAGACCATGACAGAACATCGAAACCAATGAGTTCGGGAAACTCACTAGACGCACAAGCCGAGGATATCTCGACATGAAAGAAGACTTCCCCCACCAAACATCCCTCCATAAACGAATATGTGCCCCATCCACAACACAGAAACGAAGATGCTGGTAGAAAACAGGAAATAGAGAGAGCACTACCTTTTTCCAAGAACTTGCACTATAAATTATGGCACGGGGATTTAGATCTCATATGTTCTCGTGAATACCATACTTGCTGTGAATCACTTTAGAATTTATGTCCTTCCTCAACTTCCACAACCATTTGCCCAAAAGGGCCAAATTACAAGTCCGAATGTTTCCCAAATTGAGTCTCCCATCCTGTTTGCTTTTACACATTGTATTCTAGTTCACTAAGTGATGCTTCTTACTCTCTCCCCCCCCCCAACCCAAAAAAAAAAAAAAATAAAATCTCTTTACAACTTCTCAATCCTATGAGCTACTTTCGTTGGAATACAAAATAAGGACACAAAGTAAGTGGGAAGATGGGCCAACGAAGCTTGGATCAGAGTAATCCTCCCCCCTAAGGAAAGATAAGACTTCTTTCATGCCACTAATCTTTTCTCCATCTCCCTAAATAAAGAGAAGACTTCTTTCATGTGGCTAATCTTTTCTCCATTTTTTGTACAATTGAGTCCTAAAAACTGAGTTTTCTAGGGTTGTCACCAAGTGGCAAACCTAAAAATCTGATTGGCCACTCCTCTACCCTACACCCTAACACCTCTGCAAAAACCTCAGTTTGTACCCTAACCATATGAATCCCCACTAGACTGCTCTTCTCCATGTTCACCCTCAGACCCGAAACCATTTCAAAACATTTTATGATTGGTTTAATCCAATAAACTTGAACCTTATCAGCTTCTAAGAATAAGATTGTGTCATCTGCAAAGTGGAAGTGCGAGAAAGCAATCTCATTTCTCCTTACCCTATATCCTGATATCAAACCCATCCCCTCTGCCCTTGACAAGAAACCACTAACGATATCACCTACTAACGTGACCAAAAATGGCGAAAGGGGGTCATCCTACCAAAGACAAGGAAGAGATAAGATTACCTTGGACACAACCATTAAGGATAAAATAAATAGACACATTCCTCAAATCCCCCAATCCACTTTCTCCATCTAGTCCCAAACCCCTTCCTCTCGAAAACCGCATCCAAGAAATGCCACTCCACCTTATCATATGCTTTTTTTCAGATCCAATTTTCACACAAGCCCCTCCCTCCCACTCTGACCCCTCTCCTTCACTAACTCGTTGGCAATCAACGCACTCTCCATAATTTTGCGGCCAGAGATGAACGCACTTTGATTAGACGACATGATATCAACAATAACACTCTTAAGTATTAAAGTAGGAACCTTGACTATAATCTTGTATAGACTTGATACTAGACCTATCAGCCTAAAATCCTTGATTTCTTTTGCCCCTTTTTTTTTAGGAATCAACGCTAAGAAAGTAGCATTTGTGATCTAGTCAATTATCACTCTCAAAGAACTCATTAAAGACCCTGATGACATCTGATTTAATTGTCTCCCAACACTCCTGGAAAAGAGCCATGTTGAAACCGTCAAGGCCTGGCACCTTATCTCTTTCAGTCTCCCAAACGGCCTTCTTTATCTCTTCCTCCTCAAAACCCTTCTCAAGCCATTCTTTTTTAATATGTGAAATTTTGTTACCTCCAAGATTCCCCACTTTAAAATTCAACTCCAAATTGTACAGATTAGAGTAATATGACACCAAAGCTCCCAAAACCCGACCATTTTCCTCAATAATCTCTCCATTAAGTAAAATCTTAGACAAGATCTGACCTCTAGCTCTCCTGCTGACCAACTTATGAATTATGAAAGAACATTGTATTCCCATCCCCTTCTTTGATCCAAGTTGCTCTAGACTTCTACCTCTAGCTTATCTCCTCTTGCTTAAGCAATAAATCTAAAGCCCCTCTAATCGCCTCTCTCCTCCACTTCCTCCCTATCAAGGGATCTTAGCTGTTCCACCTCATCTAGTCTTTCAATTTCCTTCATGGTTTCCTTCTTCCCAACCTGAATCATACCAAAAAGAGATACATAATGAATCTAGAGTGGGTTGGTTCATCTTCCCTTGTTCTTTCTCTTGTTTGCTTTGATATACATATAGAGGTGGCAACTGGGCGGGTTTGGGTCGGGTTGATAGGGGGTATTAACAGCTTAGCACTCAACCCAAATCCGCCCGTTTAATAAATGGGATAATCAAACCCGCACCCAACCTGCCTTAACCCATTTGACCCGTCTTGATCCATTTAATTTTACTAATTTTTTTATTATTTATTTTTAAATAGCTCATCTGATGCCTTGTATAATAAATCTGATTACAAGTTGCAATGATACTGTATTTAATACTCTCCTTTTTCCTATAATCTTATTTAATCTCATGTAAACAATAACAATGCAATATCTTATAATATTCTACTTTCCTTCTCTAATGCTCTAGCCACTAATAAGTTAGCAACCTAGCTCTACCATATGAGAGAGAAAGAGGAAAGGAAGACAGAAAATGGTAAAGAAAAAATACCCTATCCCTTACTTTATGTATGTATGTATGTATATATATAATTGGTTTATATTCTTAAGGTGAATTAAAATATTAAAATGTATAGTCTAATAAACCGACGGGTGAGGCAAGTTAACCCAAACCCTATCGTGAGTCGGAGGAATCTAAAGCAGATGAAAGCGAAAGTCCAGAAGCCCATCGTTACCTTCGAGAAGCCTCGTATCAAAAAGAATGGCCATTCATTGAAACACTCAACTCAAACCCGCTAAAACTCTAGCGGGTTGACGAGTCGGGTTGGAAATTGCCAGCTCTATATACATGATGAATCTAGAGTCAAGTCCCGGATAGACATCTAGTTAGGAAATGGTCCAACCGAATCTTTAATATCTCATCCAATAAAATGCTATTGTGTCAAAGATTCCATCTCTTCTAGAATCTTGTGGAATTTAACCTTCCGACATAAGCCTAAGGATTCACATCTGAGTTGGTATAATTGTTAGACAAGTTGAAGCCCATTTTCATCTCAAATATCAACTCAAGAGTTTGGACACCCAAGTCAATTGGCAAGTTCTCATCCCAATCCTTCTTTAAAGCCACTATAAATACAATCCACCATTTTCCCTCATCCAAAAGCATAATGTTCTTCTCCTGACTGTCAAAGCCTTTGTGCAAACAATGGCTCATCATAAAGTTAAAACATGTGATGCTAAAAAAAAGTTGTCTGAAATGGTTTGGTCATTAAATGGAGACCTATAGTGGCACCTATTAGAAGGTATGAGATGGTGCAACTTGTATCCAAAAGGGACAAAGAAAACCAACAAGGAAATGGATGGAATAGATAAGGCACTACCTAAAAGCACATAATCCAATTAAAGATATCATTTTTGACATGTGGGAATTTCAAAACAAAATCTGTCTTCTCTTGACAGCCCCAACTAGTTGGGAAGATGCATTTTTTTGTTGTTATACTCTATCCTCTAGTTCATTAAGAAGAAAGAAGCAGAATTTTCTTTTTAGGGCAAACTCTCTCGCCTTCTCAATCATATCATACATAGTAAAAGTCAAAGGTCACTCAACCAAGAAAAATATGAGAAGTGTAACTCAAGAGTTTTGAACTGACTTGCAACTAATAACGAACCAACCAGGATCTAACGGCACCGTTTGTCGAAGTATTCAAATCGATTGAAAGGACTCGAGTTTTGAAGCTTTTTGCAACAACGGGAAGAAATGGCTGAGAATCACAGAAAGGAGTGGAGTACTGTCAAGCTGGCTACAACTACAAGGTCAGGAAGTGGAATGGTTGTACCGCCGGAATGTCTCTGTGAAAAGGAAGAAACAGGAGTGTTGGGGTCATCTCGGGCTGTTGGTAGAGTCCTTCAGATGGAGTGCCGAAAGAATAAGAGAGGATCGTTCATAAGATTAACATCGTTTGTCAAAGAGGCTCAACACTGTATGTTGTTCCAGCCTAAAGACAACCAAGGAAATGGGTGGAATTATATAAGGGATTTAATCAATATAGTTACTCAAACGGTTCATAATCCTTGCCATGGTGATATTATAAGGGGATAATAGTTCAGATGGCTCCGGTTGTGACGGTATGTCCAAGAAACACGAAATGGATGCTCATTTATTGTTGTCATGCCTTGTTTGCGTACTACGATTGGAAGATAGTGAAGAGAAAAATAGTCAAAGAATGCCATAGCCAAGACATCGGGAAATTAAACGTGATTAACTTGAGTAAGGACCTGTTCTTCACAAGGTTTGAACAGGAGGCCTGATGGTTTGCACAAAAGAAGGCCATTATATGCGGAGAAGATAAAGAGGTCTTATGTACAAATGGCCATTGGGGGACAGTACCTTGGTTGGACCAAATGTCCAAGACGGTCTTTGGATGATGGTAGAAGTTACCCCAGCATAGCTGTTGTCGATGGAGACTTTTAACCTAATTGGAAACTGCTGCGGTGGTCTGAAGTATGTTGGAGGAATAGAGTTAATGGAGAATGAGCTTGGGAAAGTAGAGTTATGGATGAAAGAGGTGTATTCTTGAAAAATACCCAGATTATTTGGTCTTGTGGGATGGCTCTAGTAGTTTTGAAACACATATCTCATTCCCGACCAAAAAACCAGATAGCTCTGGCATGCTAAAATCATCGGTGAGGAATGAGGAAGAATGTGTATAGTCAATTATCAGGCCCATAAGCTGGGCACGTGTTGCAGCATGTGAAGGTGGGTGCTAGGGGGTAGGGGAACAGTGGTTAGGTGTTGGGCCACAGCGTCAGTCGCATGCGCATTTAAATTCAAATGCCCCGCCCAATTTAAGAGATGGGTTGAGGGAGTCACGCCACGAAAGGATTGGTGGGCCTAGGAGTCGAGACCCATCTCGTGGAAATGGAACGGCAGTTCGGGTGGTTGGTAGTATTGGATCAGCCCACGAATCCCTTAAGTTTAATCGGGCCTTTAGTGCAGAGCAAAGGCCCACTTCGAAAGTTCGATTTAGACCCAGAACAAGAAGTACTATGGGAGGGGGCCCGACTACAAGAAAGGGGAGAAAGAAAACGAGATCTACCGTTAGAGGGAGAAACTCATACTGCGGGGGAAGAACACCAAGTCAAGGAAAGGAAAGGAAGAAAATGGAGTCGTTGGCAGATCTGGTAGAGAGAGAGGTGGAGAAAATCTTAGGCAAGAAGTTTGAGGTCCGGGAAACGATGAAGCCGAAAGGAGATAGGGATGTTTCTGGTGAAGCGCCAATGATCTCTCGCATACAATGGTTGAAGGTCAAAGCTCAATGCACACGCATGATGGGGGAGATATTCCTACTAGAGTGCAAAATCCTCCTTTGTCCATGGAAGGTGAAGAGCCTAGTCTAGAGGAATTGCATCAAATTGAAGAAACAGAGAGCAGATCGTATATAAGAGTGGAGAGGCGTGAAGTGCAGTTTGCGGAAGATTCTTTCCAAGGTATGGGGTACTTTGGAATCGTAGGAGGAAAAGAAGAATTGAATGGGGCCAATCGGCAGCTTACGGTTTTTCTGAAGAAGTTTTGAGCATGCAATCGCATCGACTATGTTCAGAATCACCAGATCGGTCGAAGGTGGCATATGGAAATGCTCTACAGAGGATAAGTCTATTGATTTACCCAATGCCCAAACTCTGTTAGTACAGACAAGTGGAGATATGACTGAGAAGTGTTCCATAACCAGCACGGTCTGCAGTGAGAAACGAAACAAAGGTTCGTTGTTCGCTATTTTCACTTCTGATCCTGTTGAAACCTCCGTCTCTTTTCCTTTGCTTTTTTGCCATTGCCCATCACCTATAAGAAATGAGGAGAACAAGGAGACGATGGTTTGCCCAGGTATGCCATAAGTTTCAGTATTCCATGTAGTTGGTATTCCTTCTGTTGCCCCTAATAACGTGCGTTTGCAGGATGGTCTGTTAAGGTCTCTCTCATTTCAGGGATCTCCAATGACACTTCCATATCATGAGAACAGAGGAAATGGTTTGATGGGTGCCCAAGTTATGGATTTTAATAGTGAGATGGTGAGTTGTGAGGAAGATGGGGTTGGACCGATAGAACAAAGATACGAGTGGGAGGGATTAATTGAGTTGGCCTCTGATTTCCAATTAGAGGTGAGAGGTAGGAATGGGGAATATATCCCCATTTCGGCAGAAGTGAATATTTTTGGAGAGAAAAGAGAGAGAGAGAGAGAGAGAGAGAGAGAGAGAGAGGGTGGGTCGTGGGAGCGAGGGTAAGCCCATAGAACTTAGAAATCTAGGATGGAGTCTATAGTATAAAAGGAAAAAGTCTGGATAAAAATAATCATGAAAATAATAAGCTGGAATGTATAGAGTACTTTTTTTTGCAGTGTTATGGGGAATATGGAATGAGAGAAACAAGAGAATTTTCGATGGGAAAGGAAAGAGGCTGGAGAAGATCATTGACTCCATCATGGTTATGACGATCTCCTGGGTTCGTTACCTTCCAGAGTTTAAAGATGTGTCATGGACGGATATGATATGAAGCTGGGAGACTGTGGCTCTTCTTTAGTCCTTTCTGTGGCTTTTCTTTTGTTCCTTTTGTACTCTTATGTTTCTTATCTCCTTCTTTGTA
>JAUPMG010000002.1:5871249-5901490 GCA_031762675.1 Pachysandra terminalis | reverse complement strand
AAGTGAATCTCCCTCCTAAAAGAGGGTAATCTACCAGCTCACATTTATTGATAAAATCCACAAATCCTCTCATACTCATTGTAACTTTATTTATGCCAGATTTCTCACGAGTGTATCTAACCAAGTTAAAACCCCAATTATACACCATGGTTCCTTCCACGGTCCTCTAATTCTCATCAACTCCTCCCAAAAACCATCTATCTCCTTAGGCTTATTCAGACCATAAATCTCTGTAAAAATCCACTCAAAACCATCCTCAACATTTACAAACTTAATCGACACTGAAAATCTTCCACTTCACATTTCCTTCCGATTTGCCACATCGATGTTCCAAATAATACAAATTCCACCCGAACTTCCCACCGAAGGCAAAAACTCCCACTCCTTATTATTCCCTCCTCCCAATTGTCGGACTAATTTCTTTGAAACACACTCCTTTGTCTCCTGTATCACCACTAAATATCTTCATTGATAAACTTTTCCATCTCCTCACCCCCTAGGTTTCTACCCTTCTTTCTTTTGTACTGAACACTACATTGAGGACTCCTACACAGCTATTTCACCCTTGGTCTCTCTACTTTCTTTTCTCTCTCTAAATTCCTTAACAGCTTCAGCCATGGAGATAGATTCCCCACATGAACCTCTAACTTCAATCTGAAATTCCTCCGCTAACTCAAGGACTCCTTCCCACTCACTTCTATAAGACCTAAAAACACCATACTCATTAACCTCACATCTGAGCAGAACATTTTTCTGGGTACACTCTTCCACATTAACCTCACCCAATAGAACAGAAAATGGCTCTGAAGCATCATGGAGGTTACCACTGTGTGATCCGTTCTGCATTAATACATTTTCATGAAGAACCGGTGAGAAATCAATCAATTGACTAACTGAAACAATCTGCATACCTGGGCTTTCTGGTTCAGGCATATGATCCAATATTGTGGGGATTGTAGATGACCGAGAGGATACTAGTTCAGGAGTGCGAAAACCTGAAATTTGAGAACATGAAACAGGATTGACTGACATACTCTTAATCGAATCGACACTACCTTTATCTTTCGTACGGATTTCTTGTGTGCTAGTCCCCCTGGTGTTGCTCATGTGCTTATGATCAGTTGAAGTGGATTTTGTGAGTGACTCCATCGCCCGCGAATCCGTAGATGAACCATAACTCGCCAGTTTTATTTCTGAACCCCCTGTATCAATTTCTTCACATCTAAGCAAATTATTAGCACAGCCTTCCTCTATTTGATCAGCCGTACCGCCTTCATCGTCACCTAAAGACCGAGATGTGGGAGAAATAGAACTCTCAATGGCCTTAAGGAAAGACCCACCTTCGGGAGTATCAGCCTGGCCTATGCTTTCCTTTGTTGAAGCCGCTTCGATGGAGGAAGATGACGAAGATTTCTGCTGAACACTTTCCATCCCTTCTTGAAGTAATATTAGGTTTTCAAACATCTTTTTCATTTCTTCTTTCACCAGCTTACATATTTCTTCTGTTCCCATCCACTTTCCGACGCTCTCACCACCACTGTTTTCCGATTTCGATGCTCGACCTCTTCTGCTATCTCTAGAGCGTCGTCGCCCTCTTCCTAGGGAAGAAGATGACCCCCTAGGGCCTAAAGAGTCAAATCTGGACCACGAAGGCCCAAGATCGTCCCCCTCAGTAGGCCCTCTAACCCTCTCAAGGCCCATAACTCCCTCACCCCTGGAAACACCTTGGCCTAAAAGCCTAGCATTTTGGGCCCGAAGACTTGGCCAAGTCCCATCTATATTACTTCCAACCCATTGAGATTCAATTAAGTTTGAATTTGAATCTCGGTCAACACTCCCAGTCAAAGAGGCGGGCCCACCACCTGCCTTGTCTCCCACTAAAGCCCCTACCTCCACTCGCGATTGAACACATGGCACACTATTCCGAGCATCTTCTCTGGACAGAGCTGCCGGAAGAATACCTGAACTTGCCGGAAGAAAATAAAGAGCACTTTTAAGGAATGCATAAAGACTGTTACTTACATGTATGTGTCTCAAAGATTGTATAAAGAGCACTTTTAAGGAATGCATAGAAGAAAATAAAGATACACCAGAGGTGGATTGACCTGCATCCACCCAAAGGTGGATCTATTGTCCAAGTAAAGGATCCTGGGATCTGCATCAAGGAATACTAGTTCACCCAGGTGTAGATTCCCAGATCTGCTTTGTAAGGATATAGCAAAAATACCTCCAGCATACCTTATAGTTTGTCATACATATGAAAGTACAAATCCACACATACACACATACATGGGTGGGTGGGTTTGGGGGAGAGAGAGGGAGAGGAAAGCACAAAGAGTGGATGAAGTACGGTTGGAAGATCAGGCGGATGAAGAGTAAATTTCATATCTGGAATACATGCCTGTTTACTACCTATAGGGCAATTTGGAAAGAAAGAAACAGGCAAATCATTGATGATGAGGAGGAAAATGTGAACAGGGTTTAAAGATGAGTTCTGGATTTTCTTTTCCATTAATCATCTGTATCTGAATTGTTCAAAGGAATGCAGTTTTCTTTGTTTTGTAATGATTGGTGGTCAAGTCTTTTGTAGAGCTGAACATCAGAAGCTAGTTTGTTTGTTTTGTTGGCTAACCTGATTTATACCTCTTGTGTACAAGGGGCTTGCCCCATTTTCTTTTGTTTTATTTTACCAATAAAACAAAAGAAAATTGCTTACACTCCCAAAGGTTGGGAACAGGATTCAAGTCATTGAAACATTATAGAGTCAACCTGAAATAAGGGGCAGTAATGAAGGTCGATAAACATACAGGGCGGGGAGTTGCTGGATTTGGTTATGAAGAACATATATTTTCTACGTACTATGTCATCCACAACTGAGACTACAAATTTTTATTATATTACAAGGGTTTACGACCACTTAACTTCTTACTCATTAAAAAGTTCACCCGTATTCCTGAAAACTATGACGATTAAATCCCTAACAAGAGCTGTGATCCATCTCTTCTCCCAGATTTTAGGAATCTCAAAATGTTTTGATCGAGAACATAGGGAGTAGATTTTTTCTTGATCTATTGATTTCTGAAAAAATCAAGTGATTTCCCTGAATCTAGCAACCTTTACATAGGAAGATTTCTTCACAATTCAAGTTTAAAAGTATCCACAAAGCTTCTAGGCATTTGTTGTAAATTGTTACCATCATTGGCAATTTATGGACGTCTTAATTCACTCAACAGGATTCAAGACACTTAAGCATTATAGAGTCAACCTGAAATAAGGGGCAATAATGAAGGTTGATAAACATACAGGGCGGGGAGCTGCTGGATTCAGTTACGAAGAACAAATATTTTCTCAAATACTATGTCATCTAGAACTGAGACCACAAATTTTTATTATATTACAAGGGTACAACCACTTAACTTCTTACTCATTAAAAAGTTCACCTGTATTCCCGAAAACTATGACGATTAAATCCCTAACAAGAGCTGTGATCCATCTCTTCTCCCAGATTTTAGGAGTCTCAAAATGTTTTGATCGAGAACATAGGGAGTAGATTTTTTTTTATCTATTGATTTCTGAAAAAATGAAGTGATTTCCCTGAATCTAGTTACCTTTACATAGGAAGATTTCTTCATAATCCAAGTATAAAAGTATCCACAAAGCTTTTAGGCATTTGTTGTAAATTGTTACCATCGTTGGCAATTTAAGGATGTCTTAGTTCACTCAAGACTTTCTAGGTTTATGTACATATATGTGGTGGTCCACAAATGTTTATACAGTTGATCTGAGTATTTTAAGAATTCAGATATTACTACTTATTTATTACAGTTTTCAATTTGAAAACTCAGAAAAGAATTTCAGCATAGCATTACTTATTGGCAAATGTCAAACATAGCAGACGAGATTCAAAGAAGCAGATATTGGATGAGAATTCCAGCAATGATCATAGAAGCCGGTTTAATAGTTGTGACAGAAACCAAAAGGAGGAGCTCACTTTAGTAGCTGAATCTGTATGAAACACCTTACACCAAGAGGGATCTAAATCCATCGTTACAGAACCAAAAATACCTTGATTACCGAACAAGCATCGCTACTTTCTTCTTTAAGGATGAGAATATAATGTATCTATGGAACAGGCAGATCTAGCCTAATGGTAACCTAAGAAATTTCTTGGCAGCTTCCAGTATAGAATAATAAAGTAATTACATTCTCTTTAGAAACCAAGGACAAACAGAAAAAGTATGGCAAGTGTTTCTTTTGCATACCATATGACTTTTTTCAACAATGCTACTAAATATATTTTATTCAAACAGAAAATATATAGGGTAATTTCTACCTCGCCACCAACAGCAAGTACAGAACCATCATTGTTAAAAGCCAATGCTAATTGTTGCCCAACATCTTCCAACTTGGTCAGCACCTTCTCAGAAGATTTTAAACCCAATTTATGATTCTCTGAACTCTCTGCCATGTCCCATTCAAACCATCTATATGAAAAATAATGCTATTAGAAACTTAGGGCCATTGTATAACTGGCAAAGAATATCATTGAAGGCTCATATAGAAACATTAAGTCACTTCATAAATTGCTTATTGCCTAACAGACTTACATCACATGCATCACTATGAAAGCATTAGCTATAAGATATGATTCTATAAAGCTTGAAAAATAAGATGACAGTCTAATTATTCATTGAAAATAACAAAAAAAAAAAAAGTCCAACAAAGTCTACTCTGTCTCCAAATCAAGTCCATATTACTAATTTTTTTTTTTGATAAGTCATGAATGTTTATGAAAAAGAGGAGAAGAATGTACAGAAACAACGATAGAGAAGACCTCTACCAAAGGCAACAAAACAAAAGAAAGAAGGACCAAGAGTCCGAAAAAAGAACACGACCCATGTACGCCCGCACGCAAGACCAAAAACCTCTAACAATCAACCCATGGCTAGATCCAAATCCCCTGAGACCATAGACTCCACTAGCTCCTCTCCTCGCTAGATCATCCACCAACTGATTAGGCACCCTAGGTACCGCGAGAAACGAAAAGGTCCTCCCTCTAACCAACGACACCCCCAATCGAACCAGATGAATAACCCTCCAGCTGCACAAATCGGGCCTCTCCAACCAGTCCACAATAAGGGGAGTACTGCACACAATCGCAATATCCATAAAGCCATGTGCACGACCAAGCCTCAAACCAGACACAAGGGCAACCAGCTCAAAACGCACAAACTCAGTCGACACTACCGGACCAGAAAAAGCAAAAATAGGTTTGTCGTCCTGATCCCGAAACACACCGCCAATCCCCGAAGGACTAGACAAGGCTGAACAAAAAGCAGCAAAGGACATCTTCACCCAGCCAACAGGGAGAGGGGTCGAAAGCAACTGAAGGGCCTGAGGCAAGCTAGCGCAAGAAGAAACCGAATGCCAATCACGCACAATATCAGACGCAGTCAGACCAGAAAACTGGTCTCAAACCGAGGCCCAAGAGGCAACAGAAGACAAGATCCCCTCAATGACACACGATGACGAAGACGCCTCATCCTGGAAAATCCTCTGGATCCGCTCCCTCCACACGAACCACAACACTGCCTGAAAAACCATCAGAAATAGAATCAAGCCCCTCTCAGCGAGACCCGGAAAACTCCACTGCTCGAGTAACTGGCAAATACTCCCTGGAAACACCCACACCCTCCCGATCGAGCAAATAAAAAAACCCCAAATCTCCGAGACAAAAGGGCAATGAATGAAAATATGATCCAAAGACTCCTCCACCGCTCTGCACAAGAAGCACATGTTTGGAGAAAGGGCCATAGACTTCCTCCTACGTTGGAGCATATCCGTGGTGTTAATCCGATACAGTAAAGCGGTCCAAATGAAAGCTTTTACTCTGGGAGGGACAGGCAGGGACCACAAGGAATGAGAAGGAAAGGAAGCCTAAGGCCCATCCCGATCCGGACGACACTGGTTAAAGAAGGAACAACAAGAGAAGACACCTGAGGGATCAGGAGTCCAAATCCTCTTATCCCCCCGATCAGAACCAACAAACACATCCTCAACAGCTGCGAACAAAGAACACAACTCAACGCAATCCGCCTACCTAGCAATTCTACGAAGAGGGAGGTTCCAGACTAGACCAGACTCAGACCAAGAGAGAACCTCGCAAACCAATGAAGACTAACAACTAGTGATTCTATAGATCCTCGGGAAACGTGAACAAAAGGACTCCTCCCCAAGAGAGAGGTCACTCCAGAAAAACACAGACGAATCATCCCCAACAGACCAATGAACCAAAGACAAGAACAAAGGGGCCAATGCAACAATATACTTCCACGGACTGGCCGCGAAAAGCCCCGCCGACAGACTCATATGCCTGCCATTCTGCTGAACACCATACTTACTAACAATAATTTTGAGCCACAGGTGATCATGTTCAATATTGAAGTGTCAAAGCCACTTGGCAAGAAGAGATGAGTCTCTGGCCACAATATTTCCCAGGTTCAAGCCTCTCTGCTCCCTCTCCAAACAAACAGTGTCCCAACTAACCAAATGATCTCTCTTACCACTATTATCCTCCCACAAAAACATACGATGTACTTTCTCGATGCGAGAAGAAACCGCCTTAGGAATACGGAAGACCAACATGTAATAAATCGGGAGATTGGCCAAAGAGGCCTGAATAAGGGTAATTCTGCCTCCTAAAGATAAGTACTGCCTCTTCCAAGCAGCAACCCTCTTCTCAATCCTTTCGACGACCGAATCCCAAAAGGCTAAGGACCGAGGGTAACCGTCAAGAGGCATACCCAAATAGGACAAAGGCCACACACCGATGCCACACCCAAAAACCCCAGCGCACTCACCCAGAACAGCATCCTCAACAATCAACATGAATCCCTGAAATAGTCGACTTCTCCATATTAAACTTCAAACCCGACACCATCTCGAAGCATCTCAAGACACATTGACTCCCCAAACCTGTGGCACCTCAGCCTCGACAAGAATAATCGTATCGTCTGCAAACTGGAGATGAGAAACCCCAACCTCCTCCCTACCCACCCGAAACCCTCTAAAGATACCCCTCTGCTCAGCAACTTCCATAAATCAACTCAAAATATCTCCCACTAGAGAAAACAGAAAAGGAGATAACGGATCGCCCTGTCTCAGACCCCTCGATGAAGATATAAAACCGTGAACCCCCCCCCCCCCCCAATTCACAAGGAAAGAGAATCCCACATTCCTAAGACAACTTGCAATCCATCTACGCCACCTCACACCAAAACCTTTCCATTCAAGAATGTGATCTACGAAATCCCATTCGACCCTATCATACGCCTTCTCCATATCAACCTTAATGATCAAACCGGGTCCGCCGACTCTAAACCACTCCTCGACATATTCCGTAGCCACCAAAATGCCATCGATAATTTGTCTATCCTTCACAAAGGCACTCTGCTGCTGAGAAACCAGGATCGGCATCGCGTCCCTCAATCTGATAGAGAGAACTTTAGCAATAATCTTATACATGCTCGTAATAAGACTAATGGGATGGTAGTCTTTAATTTCCTCAGCCCCGGCCTTCTTAGGAATCAACACCAAAAAGGTCGAATTAGTCGCCTTGTGAACAATCCCACTACCAAAAAATTCCTTGAACACTTTCATGATGTCAACCTTCACCACATCCCAATTACTTTGGTAGAAACTGATTGTAAACCCATCAGGCCCAAGAGCCTTATCACCCGCCAACTCCCAAATAGCCTCCTTGACCTCCTCTTCCTCAAACTCTCTCCATCCACGCCCTTTTACTGACTCCTAAGTACCTTGCACTTCTACCTTTCAGTTTAAAATCAAAGGCCTTCTCCAACTTATACAGATTAGAATAGAATCCGGCCACCTCATCAATAATGTCCTTGAAAGACTCCACATATTCATCCCCAATTTCAATGCGCTCCAAATCATTCCTGCCTCTTCTCCCATTCGCTACTTTATGGGAAAACCTGGTGTTACCATCCCCTCTTTCAACCAAGTCACCCTAGCCTTTTGTTTCCAATGGATTTCTTCTAAGTTCAACATCTCTGCCAATTCCAACTTAATGGACTTCCTCTCCTCCAACTCACTACTAGTCAACACCCTCTCCCCCTCCCCCTTATCAATTGCCCCAATTCTATCCAAAAGACAATTTTTCTTCAACCTAATGTCTCCAAACCCTTCCTTGTTCCACAACTTAAACTTCTCCTTTAACATCCTTAAAGCCCTCATAAATTTAAACCCCTCCCACCCTTGACTAGACCCCGAACACGATTCCCACCAAGATTGAATGGAAGCCTGAAACTCAGGGTGAGAAAGCCACATGTTTTCAAACCTGAAGGGAGACGGCCCACGCGAACATCTAGAGGTGCAAATCTGAATGGGCCAATGATCCGAGATAGTCCTAGTCAACAACCACTGTTTGATCATAGGAAAATGGGTATCCCAGTCCACCGAGGCCAAGAACCTATCGAGACGACAGCACACCGCCGGAGTTTGCTCATTCGTCCAAGTGAAACTACCCCCTTGCAAGGGGTAGTCCACTAACTCGCACTCCCTAAGAATAGACGACAACTTCCTCATACTTCTAGTAACCCAGACAATCCCCCAACTTTCTCACTGGCAAAACGGGTCACATTAAAAAAAAAATTTTTGATCAGTAAAGTATTTTTTATATTAACAAAGCCCAAGGGCCAAAATTATACAGTAGGGTAATATGGTACAATGAGTATGTCTAAGCCAAAACTATACAGAAAAACTAATCAGGAGCATCCCACTTCTGACCCCGAAAACTATCAAAACTCCCTAAAGTTGCAGCCCCCAAATTCTGTAAAGGTTACAGTCCAGGAGAAAAGTAATGAAACAAGGGAGCGAAGATGAAGAATCTCGTCCCAAAAAAATTGACCTATCTCTACTTCTGTTCGGCCCGTAAAATAAAGGACTAAAGCACGATCTAAAAACAGTACAAAAGAACCCAAATCAAGATAACATAATCTAGTCAATCTTCTCAAGATAGAACCTTCAGAAACAGAACTTGGCTTTGCATTTATAAATTCTGGCTGATGTGATTGGAGTGTTGACTTCACATGCACAAGTAGAAGAGCAAAGCTTGTGGTGTGGTAAAGATCAGAATAAGAACCCATGGGATTGGCAGAACATATGCACACCAGGAGGTATCTTAGTTTTGTGGGATTTAGAGATTATTGAGCACATTGCTGATGTAAAAATTGATAAACTTAGTTTCATGTAGCAAATACTTGACTTGGGATCTAGCAGATGTTTATGTTCTAAATGGATAACTCCATAATATTTTTTTAAGGACAAGGTGGATGATCTAAGCGCTAGTTGGAATCTTAAACACACACACATATTATATATATATATATATATATAAAGGATTTTTGAATTTTGAGCATGGAATGAAGCATCAAATGATGACAGCCTTACTATGGCTTTGTTTTAACTTTTAATTAAGCTTTCTCAAATGTTATTAAAAGAGTTATCATATGTGTTTGATGTAATACCAGAAACATAATTCCACATTTCCACTTTCATTGCATTAAAACTGTTTAATTATTGCTTGAGTTGCCACATGGAAAGTGTATAAAAGATTATACACCAAACTCTTTTGTCAAGGCCAAAGGTGTTTGAATTGGTGAGCTCTTCTAACAAAGATGTCTTTATGAATAGGAAACTCATCTTAAATGGCATCGTCATTGCGAATGTGTGAAGGGAAAAGAAGATTGCGCAATCAAGGTCAAGTATGCATGTGGATTTAGAAAAGGAGTATGTCTAAGTTGGCACGGAGCTTCCAAATTTGATGACGGAGAAAATAATGTTAGCACAAGATGAAGGATTTGGGTGGGTTGGTTCATCATTTTTTTATTTTTTATTTTTGGATAATTAACAAGACATTTCATTAATCATCAAAGAATATAGAATATGTACAAGATCACCGAAAGTGATCAAAACCGCACCAAAACTATACGAATAAGCAAGCTCTAAAAGTAGAATATAAAATATACAAGTATGCTAGCACTCTCACTCCTCCAAAATCATCTCCTCATTGGGAGGTCCCGAGTAGAAAATCGCCCTCATCACCCTTTCTCTCGCTAGTCTACCCACCATCCGGATTGCTGCCCTAGGGATATGTTTGAATGAGACCACTCTCTCAAAACAAAGGAAACGAGCAAAACACCAGGGATGACTCTCAGCCCCCTCCAACCAAGTAATGACTGATGATGAATCACCCACCACCTCTATGTGACTATACCGTTGTGCTTCTACCTCCTTTAAACACGCCACTACGGCATGTATCTCTACCCGGGTAGAATCCCCCTCTCCAATAGGACCCAATAAACCTAAACATGCCACCCACTCCTGAAGATCCATATTTCCCAATGGAAGAACCATCAAATTCCATTTGAATGAATCCTTCCATGAGGGGGACCCAATAAACTCCATGTTGAACTGTCAGAGGTGAGGTGCATATAATGGATGCCGAGTATATGGTGCTATCATCCATAGATACGGTCCTAATCTCAGGCCAAACAACCATCCATGAGGCAACAGAGAAACAAAAAGCATCGATAACACTCTGGCAAGACAATCTGTCCTAAAAAATCCTCATGTCCCTATCCTCTTATAGCTTCAGTAGAACTGCATGAAATGTGGCCGCGTACATCCCCCACTTCCCCAACCTAGGAAATCTCCATTGCTCCAATAGCATATGAACTCGTTGGGGTATAACCCAATCAACCTCTACCTTCTTAATAAAAAACTGCCAAATCCGTCCCGCCACCTCACAGTGAAGAAACAAGTGGCCAACCGATTCGCTATTCCTCCTACACATGACACACATATTGGGAGAGATGGCACAATCATTATGTCTCTTCTGGAGCATATCACGTGTTAATCTTGTACCAGATGGCAATCCAAACAAAATCCCTCATAGAGGGGACAAAGGGAATCCACACCTTCAAAGAGTTGAAGAGTGTGAAAGGAACGGTAAGGAGATCACGAAGAAGAGAGAAGAAAGACCGAGTGGAAAACAAAACATTAGATTCGTGAGCCCAAATACGTCTGTCAGGCCAACCAGAATAAAGGAAGACACACTTTAAGGACTCAAACAGATTAGCAAGCTCACCTAACTCCGTGAGTCTGGGATCTCTACTAAATTCCAGATTCCAAGCTAAACCCGAGTGATATCATGATAGAATATCGAACACCAATGAGTTCAAGAAACTCACTAGATGCACAAGCCGAGGATATCTCGACACCAAAACAGACTCCCCCCACCAAACATCCCTCCAGAAACGAATACGTGCCCCATCCCCAGCATAGAAATGAAGATGCTGGTAGAAAACAGGAACTAGAAAGAACACTGCTTTCCAAGGACTTCACTATAAATTCTGGCACGGGATCCCAAAAACCATATTTGCTGCGAAGCTTGGATTAGAGTAATCCTCCCCCCTAAAGAAAAATAAGACTTCTTTCACGTGGCTAATCTTGTCTCCATTTTCTGTACAATTGGGTCCCAAAAACTAAGCTTTCTAGGGTTGTCACCAAGTGGCAAACCTAAATACCTTATTGGCCACTCCTCTACCCTACACCCTAACACCTCTAAAAAACCTCAGTCCGCGCCCTAACAATATGAATCCCCACTAGACTGCTCTTCTCCATGTTCACCCTAGACCCGAAACCATTCAAAACATTTTATGATTGATTTAATCCAATAAACTTGAACCTCATCTACTTCTAAGAATAAGATATCATCTGCAAATTGGAGGTGCAAGACAGCAATTTCATCTCTCCCTACCGTGAATCCTGATATCAAACCATTCCCCTCTGCCCTCGACAAGAAACAACTAAGGACATCACCTACTAGTGTGAACAAAAGTGGTAAAAAGGGGTCACCCTGCCGAAGACCCCTAGATGAGCTAAAATTACCTTTGACGCTACCATTTAGGATAAAATAAAAAGACACATTCCTCACATATCCCCCAATCCACTTTCTCCATCTAGTCTCAAACCCCTTCCACTTGAAAACCGCATCCAAGAAATGCCACTCCACCTTATCATATGCTTTTTTCATATCCAATTTACGCACAAGCCCCTCCCTCCCACTCCGACTCTTCTCCTCCACTAACTTATTGGCAATCAACGCACTCTCCATAATCTGGGGTCAGATATGAACACACTTTGATTAGACAACATGATGTCCCCAATAACGCTCTTAAGTCTTAAAGCAAGAACCTTGGCTATAATCTTGTATAGACTTGATATTAGACTTGTCGGTCTAAAATCCTTGATTTCTTTTTCCCCTTTTTTCTTAGGAATCAACACCAAGAAATTAACATTTGTGATGTTGTAAATTATCACATTCTCACAGAACTCATTAAAGACCTCGATGACATCTGATTTCATTGTTTCCAACACTCTTGGAAAAAAGCCATGTTGAAACCATCAAGGCCTAGCGCCTTGTCCTTTTCAATCTCCCAAAAACTGCCTTCTTTATCTCTTCCTCCTCAAAACTCCTCTCAAGCCATTCTTTTTTATCCTGTGAAATACTGTTACCTCCAAGATTCCCCACTTTAAAATTCAACTCCGACTCGTACAAATTAGAGTAATATGACACCAAAGCTCCCAAAACCCGACCATTTTCCTCAATAATCTCTCCATTAAATAAAATCTGAGACAAGATCTGACCTCTAGCTCTCCCGCTGACCAACTTATGAATTATAAAGAACATCGTATTCCCGTCCCCTTCTTTGATCCAAGATTATCTAGCCTTCTGCCTCTAGCTTATCTCCTCCTGCTTAAGCAATAAATCTAAAGCCCCTCCAATCGCCTCTCTCCTTCACTTCCACCTTATCAAGGGATCTTAGTTGTACCACCTCATTTAGTCGTTCAATTTCCTTAATGGTTTCCTTCTTCCTAACCTGAATCATACAAAAAGAGATACATAATGAATCTAGAGTGGGTTGGTTCATCTTCCCTTTGTTCTTTCTCTTGTTTGCTTTGATATACATAATGAATCTAGAATCAAGTCCCGGATAGACATCTAGTTAGGAGATGAACCAACCTAATCTTTAATAACTCATCCAATAAAATGATATTGTGTGAAAGATTCTATCTCTTCTAGAATATCGTGGAGTTTAACCTTCGGACATAAGCCTATGGATTACATCTTGCTGAGTTAGACAAGTTGAAGCCCATTTTCATCTCCTCAAATATCAACTCAAGAGTTCGGACACCCAAGTCAACTGGTAAGTTCTCATCCAAATCTTTCTTTAATGCCACTATAAATACAATCCACAGTTTTCCTTCATCCAAACTCATGTGGAAGCATAATGTTCTTCTCCCCGTCAAAGCCTTTGTGCAAACAATGGCTCACCACAAAGTCAAACATGTCATGCTAAAAAAAGTCTTCTGAAAAGGTCTGGACATTAAATGGAGACCTAAGCAGCACCTATTAGAGGGTATGAGACGGTGCAACTTATATCATGAAGAAAACCAAAAAGGAAATGTATGGAATAGATAAGGCACTATCTAAAAGCACATAATCCAATTAAAGATATCATTTTTGACATGTGGGAATTTCAAAACAAACGTCATATACTCTTGACGATTCCAACTAGTTGGGACGAGGCTTTTCTTTGTTGTCGTACTCTAGTTCATTAAGAAGAAAAAAGGGATACTGATTCAGGGGAATAAAGGAGGAAAAATAGGGATTAAAGAACTAGTTGAAGGTAACAGTGTTCAGGGTCTGTTTCAAACCTTGGATGGGCTCTGGTGGTGGCGGTATGTCCAAGAAACATGAAATGGACGCTCGTTATTTGTTGTCATGCCCTGTTTGTGTACTACAATTGGAAGATAGTGGAGAGAAAAATAGCCAAAGAATGCCATAGCCAAGACATCGGGAAATTGAACGCGATTAACTCTAGAAAGACCCTGTTCTCTGCAAGGTCTGAACAAAAGGCCAGATTGTTGGCACAAAAGAAGGCCATTGTATGTGGACAATATACAGAGGTCTTATTGTACAGATGGCCATTGGGGGACACCTTGGTTGAACCATGGGTCCAAGACGGTCTTTGGATGGTGGTAGAAGGTATCCCAACACAATTGCTGTCAACGGAGACTTTTAACCTAGTTGGAAACTGCTGCGGTGGTCTGACAGATGTTGGAGGAATAGAGTTAATAGAGAACAGACTTGGAAAGTAGTTATGGATGAAGGAGGTGTATTCTCAAAAAATACCCAGATTATTGGTCTTGTGGGACGACTCTAGTATTCGAAACGTATATCTCGTTCTCGACAAAAAAAACAGAGAGTCGGCATGCTAAAATTGTCGGTGAGAAATGAGGAAGAAGGCGTACAGTCAATGATTTGGCCCATGAGTTGGGCACGTGTCGCAGCATGAGAACCCGTCAGGGTATAAGGCTAAAGTGGTTTGGTGTCGGGCCCCAGCGTTAGTCGCATAAGCATTTAAATTCAAACACCTCGCCCAATTTAAGTGATGGGCCGAGGGAGTCACACCATGAAAGGATTGATGGGCCTAGGAGTCGAAACCCAGCTCATGAAAATGGAACTGCGGCCCGGATGGATGGCAGTACTGGATCAGCCCACGAATCCCTTAACTTTAATTGGGCCTTTAGTGCAGAGCAGAGGCCCATTTTGAAAGTTCAGTTTAGATCCAGAACAAGAAGTACTATAGGAAAGGGCCTGAATACAAGAAGGGGAGAAAGAAAACGAGATCTACCATAAGAGGGAGAAACTCGTACAAGGGAAGTACACCAAGTTGAGGAAAGGAAGAGAAGAAGATGTAATTGGCGGATCTGGTAGAGAGAGGTGGAGAAAATCTAAGGCCGGAAGTTCGACGTCGGGGAAATGATGAAGTCGAAAGGAGATAGGGATGTTTCTGGAGAAGCATCTAGGATCTTGCATACAATGGTTGAAGGCCAAAGCTCAATGTACACACCTGATGGAGGAGATATTCCTACTAGAGTGTGAAATCCTCCTATGTCTATGGAAGGTGAAGAGCCTAGTCCAGAGGAATCGCATCAAATTAAGGCACAGAGAACAGATCGTATCCAAGAATGGAGAGTCGTGAAGTGCAGTTTGCAGAAGATTCTTTCCAAGGTATGGGGTACTGGGGAATCGTGGGAGAAAAGGAAAAATTGAAAGAGGCCAATTTGGTAGCTTACGATTTTTCTGAAGAAGTTTTGAGCATGCAATCGCATCAGCTACGTTCAGAATCACCAGATCAGAGTGAAGGTGGCGTACGGAAATGCTCTACAGAGGATAAGTCTACTGATTTACCCATTGTCCAAACTCTGTTAGTACAGACAAGTGGAGATATGACTGATAAGTGTTCCAAAACCAGTATGGTCTGCGGTGAGAATCGAGAAAGAGGTTCGGCGTTCGCTGTTTTCACATCTGACCCTGTCAAAACCTCAGTCTCTTTTCCTTTGCTTTTCGCCATTGCTCGTTGCCTCTAAGAAATGAGAAGAACAAGGAGGCAATGGTTTGCCCAGGTACGCCGTTAGTTTCAGTTTTCCATGTGGCTGGTATTCCTTCTGTTGCCCCTGATAACGTGTATTTGCAGATGGTTTGTGAAGGTCTCTCTCATTTCAGGGATCTCCAATGCCACTTCTATATCATGAGAACAGAGGAAATGGTTTGATTGGTGCTCAGGTTAAGAACATAATAGTGAGAACATAATAGTGAGATGGTGAATTGTGAAGAAGATGGTTTGGACTGATAGAACAGGGATCTGAGTGGGAGGGACTAATTGAGTTAGCCTCTAATTGGAATTAGAGGTGAGAGGCAGGAATGGGGCATACATCCCCATTTCGGCAGCAGTGAATGATTTTCGAGAGATATGATAAAGGTTGGGTCGTGGGAGTGGGGGTAAGCCCATAGAACTTAGAAATCTTAAAAGGAGTCTACAGTATAAAAGGAAAAAGTCTAGAATCCAGGGATTAATAGAGATGGATAAAAACAATCAATGAAAATAATCAGCTGGAATGTGAGGGGTGTGGATGGGGGTGAAAAAAGGTGAGCAATCAAAGAGTTATGGAGGAGATTTAAGGCGAATATCGTGGTGATTTAGGAAACAAAAAGAACTGATCTCAAAGAGAATAATTAGGCAAATAGGAGCACATGGTACGAAGCTCGCTGACGTTAATGTCCCTGAAACGCCGAGCTTAAGATTGGTTGACTATGATTCCTCAGCTGATAGGAAATGTGAAGATGTCTCAGTGGAGCAAGGGTTAATTTTGGAACGAATGAATCATGCTGGTCTGGTATCTGTGGCGATGGGTACTAACGGTTTAACTCACATACAGGTTGGTAAATCTTGGGGGGATGAAGCCCCTCCCAACTTCTTGAAATCCGTCTGCAGTTTTGATTGTGTCAAAGAAGTGCCAGACACTGTGCTAGTGAGAGGGGGGTTCGAGTCTTATGTTTCTACTCCGGTCTCCAATAAGGATTCTTCTTCTCATTCGCCTACAGATCATATGTCCAGTTCACCCAGGTGGGTCTATTTGTCATTTGATTGATGATCCATCTGTTCGCCATAATGATGCTATCTCGCAAATTGATCGGAACAAATCTGTCTCTTCTCAAGAATCTCCAGTACCACTTGCACTCTCTGAGGGTTGGTTACATAAGTTGGAGGTTTCCCAAATTTTGACGTATGAAAAAGAAAGGATCAAAGAGGTGGGTTCTGTAGAAGAGGTAGCTACGCATAGGAATGAGTAGATAGGGCTTCTAGAGCTGGCTAAAGAATTTCAGATTGAGGTGAGAGGAAGCCATGGGGAAATTATCCCATGGAGGTTGCAGTTAGTGAGTTTAGAGCGAGAAAAGAACGTTATTGTCAGGAAGGACATAGCGTAGAGAAGTGGAGTCCGGAGCGTGGGGTCGAGTCTAGTGAGAATAGGAAATCACAATGGAGCTTGCAATACAAGAGAAATAAGTTTAGGAACCAGAGTGAGGAAGAGATGGAGAGAGTTACTCGATGAAGATCATTAGTTGGAATGTTAGAGGATTGGGGGGAAAGGAAAAGAGGAGAGCAGTGAAAGACATTCTGAGGACGGTTAAGACAGATATAGTGATGATCCAAGAAACAAAAAGTGAGAAGGTTTCGAAGGGATTGGTTAGGCAATTAGGGGGCGCAAGAAATAAGGAGTGGGGGTTCTTACCTTCTATAGGGAGATCGGGGGGTATCTGTATTATTTGGGATGTGGATTGTGTGTCCCGAAAGGAAGTTTGGATCGGAAGATTTTTGTTATCAATTAAATTCTGCAGCGTGTCAGATGGTTTCGAGTGGAACTTGACGGGAGTGTATGGTCCCAACAAACCCAAGGAGAGAAGAGGCTTCTAGAGTGAACTTAAAAGATTTCGTGAACTGTGGGAGGATCCGTGGTGTGTGGTTGGTGATTTTAATGTGATTAGGTTTTCACACGAGAAATTGGGTTGGAGCAGAGTTGCTAAGAGTATGAGGGGCTTTTTGGATTTTATCAATGAGATGGAGTTGATTGACTATCCCCTCAAAGGTGGCAAGTTCACTTGGTCCAATTTACAAGACAAGTTTGTGTGTGGTAGGCTGGACAGGATACTTGTATCGTCGGACTGGAAGGAGCATTTCCCAAAAACTGTTCAAAAAACCTTGCCCATGGTCACATCTGATCATTCTCCCATTTTAATCAACACAGATCAGATATTGAGACATGGCCCCCCTCCATTTAGGTTTGAGAATTTGTGGGTATCCCACCCTAAATTCAAGGAGATGATTAAGGACTGGTGGAATAGCAAGGAGGGTGGGCCGGGGTGGGAAGGGTTCAAATTTATGAAGTATCTTAGAGGAATTAAGGAAAATCTGAAGAGTTGGAAATAAAGAGGTGTTTGGGTGGCTTCCAGATAGAAAGAACAAAATCTTGGAGGAGATTCAGGCCATGGATAGGAAGGAAGAAAGTCTTGCCCTTTGATAAGGAAACAAGGAGATCGTTAAAGTTTCAGCTTGAAGAGTTGCTGAAAAAAGAGGTGAACGGGAGGCAAAAGGCAAGAGTTAGATGGCTTAAAGACGGGGACGGTAATACAAGATATTTTCATAAAATAGCAAACTTTAGAAGGAAGAACAATGAGATTGGGACACTTGAGATCAATGGGGTGATGACTGAGGACCAAAAAGAGATTGAAGAAGGAATATCCGGTTTTTTTTTTCTGAATTATATAGTTCTGAACAATCTCATATCTTTAATCTAAATCGATTGGATGGGCCGAGATTGGATGAAAAATCAGCTAGAGAGATTGAAAAAGACTTCGAGGAAGAAGAAATCAGGAGGGCTATTTGGGATATGGATAGGAATACGTCCCCGGGTCCAAATAGATTTAAGTTGGCATTTTTTCAGGAGTGTTGAGAGATTGTAAAGGATGATCTGATGATGGTTTTCAAAGAATTTCAAAAGAATGGGGTGATCAATAAAGCCACTAATGCCACTTTCTTGGTGTTGATTCCCAAAATTGCTGGTGCCACTCAGATTAAAGACTTTAGACCCATCAGTTTGGTCACTAGTGTTTACAAGATTATTGTTAAGTGTTGGCAAATAGGTTGAGAGAAGTAGTTGGTCAAGTGGTATCAAAGAATCAAAGCGCGTTCATCAAAGGGAGGCAACTTTTGGACAGTATTCTGATCGCAAATGAGTGTGTTGAGGAAAAAATGAGAACTAAGGAATCGGGTTTTGCATTTAAGATCGACTGGGAAAAGGCATATGATTGGATCGAATGGGAGTGTGTGGAGTCGGTCCTAAGATGGAAAGGATTTCCAGATAAGTGGTGTCAATAGATTAGAGTTGTATTAGAAATGTGAGCTTCTCGTTCTGTCTCAATGGAGAGGCACGTCTAGGGGGTTACGCCAAGGGGACCCACTATCCCCTTACTCGTTTACCCTAGTGAGTGATGTATTGAGTTGCTTCCTTAGGAAAGCTGAGGATCTGGGGAAGATTTCTCATTTGCAATTTGCTAACGACACTATATTCTTCTTGGAGGTATCTAAAAATACTATGTTTTGGACGAAGAGCATTCTTAGATGTTTTGAAATAATCTCAGGGCTTAAAGTGAGTTTGAAGAAAAGTAAATTATATGGCATTAACGTGGGGGAGGGCCTTAGAAAGGAATGTGCGGAGGTGTTGGGGTGTGAGTTAGGGGAGTGGCCTGTGAAATATCTAAGGGTGGAAGTGAATGGTAACCATAGAAGGACACAGGTATGGAATCCCATCATTGAAAAAATGGAGATGAAATTGGGTACATGGAAGAGGAATTATCTGTCACTGGGAGGGAGAATCACTCTTATCTAGGCTTCCTTAGGGAACCTCCCAACTTATGCCATGTCCATATTTAAGATGCCGAAATCAGTTAGCGATAGGATTGAGATGTTGCAGAGAGATTTCCTTTGGGAAGGTGGTGGGGGAGGAAAAAAGAAAGATCATTTAGTTAAATGGGTTGATGTGTGCAAGACTAAGGAAGAGGGGGGTCTTAATTTGGGAAACATCCAATCTAGGAACAAGGCCCTCTTAGCCAAGTGGCTCTGGAGATTCAGTGAGGAGAGAGAGGCGCTGTGGAGATCTATCATTGCAAGCAAATATGGTATTCATGCCAACGGATGGGATGTTAATCACGAGGCAAAGATCCTATCGGCTAGTCCCTGGAAGGTTATTTCATATCTTCGATCGGTTTGTGAGATTTTATGTTGGTTCGGGTTCATCCATCCATTTTTGGTTAGACCTTTAGTGGGGGAACTCCACTTTGGCTTCTAGATTCCCTAGGTCTTTCCGCCTATCAGTCAATAAAGAGTCTTTGGTTTGTGAGGTCCTTAACTGGTCCACATCCGGGCTTTCTTGGAATTTTCCTTTTATACGAGATCCTAGGTTGGTCAACATTGATGAGTTAGTGTCCCTTTTTTCGCTCCTTAAAAACGTGATTATCAATGATAGCCTTTCTGATTCCAAGATATGGACTTTAGAGTCGGGTGGTAGGTTCACTACAAAATCCTTTCAGTATTTTCTGGTTTCGGATCCCAGATCTAGTCTTCCTCCTTTCTCTACGTCCTTGCTTTGGGGAACCAGGGGCCCCCCAAAAGTCAAAGCGTTTGCGTGGTCTACCCTTCTTTATAGAATCAATACTGCAAACTTAATGCAAAGGAGGAGGCTATTCATGGCTCTTTCTCCCCAGATTTTCCATTTGTGTATGAGTTGTGGGGAAACCATGGATCATTTATTCATGAGATGCAGGTGGGCGAATCAGATTTGGGGTTTCTTTCTTAGTCTAGCTGGAGTAGACTGGGTAGCCCCCTACTCAATCCGGGATATGCTTAACCAGTGGTGGTTTCCATCCATTGGGAAGCGGGATCAAATCTTGTACAGATTTGTATTCTTTGCTATCTTGTGGAGTATTTGGGGTGAGAGAAATAGTAGAATCTTTGAAGGAGCATAGGGAAGCTTATTGATTCTATTCTGTCATGAGTATGGCATCGGCTTGGGCAGCTATTCTCTTGGAATTTAAAGATTTGTCATGGTCAGACATCACGAGATGCTGGGAATTAGGAGTGTTCTTGTAGCTATGGATGCTGTTGCGTTTGTGTTTGTTTGCTTGTGAGGATGTTCTGGAGTTTCTGGAGTATTTAGACTGTCTCTAGTGGTGGAGATTATCTCCCCATTGTAATCAGATTTTCTTTTATGATCTCTTCTCTGGTCTTCCCCTCTTGGGGAACCATCTTCTTTCTTTTTCTATTACTGCTGTACTTTTTCTCTTTTTCCTCTGCAATAAAACTTTCATTATCAGTCAAAACAATAAAAAAATAAAAAAATAAAAATAGGAGGGGCAAAAAAAAAAAGCAATGGGAGTTCCTACCGTCTATAGATCGATCAGCTGGAATTTGTATATTTGGGATGTTAATTGTGGGACGAAATTGGAGGCTATGGAAAGGGAGATTTTCTTTATCCATAAAATCTCAAAGTGTGGTGATGGTTTTGAATGGGTACTAACTGGGATCTATGGGCCTAACAAGCCTAATGAGAGGAGCCACTTTTGGGAAGAATTAAGAGGGTTACGTGGATTGTGGGAGGAACCATGGTGGTTGATAGGAGACTTTAATGCAATTAGATACTCACATGAGAAATCAGGGAAGAGCAGAGTAACTAGAAGCATGAGGGGATTTGCTGATTGTATTAATGATTGTGAGTTGATTGATTACCCCCTTCATGGAGGTACATGCACATGATCTAATCTTCAAGAGCATCCCGTGTGCTGCGGGCTGGATAGATTGCTAGTGTCATCCGATTGGGAAGCTCACTTTCCCCAGTCTTCCCAAAAAGTAATGCCTAGACCTATCTCAGCTCACACACCAATCCAAATTTCAACTGAAAAGGTTGCTAAAGGTGGCCCCCCACCATTCAGATTTGGAAATATGCGGTTATTACATCCAAGATTCAAAGAACAGATAAGAGAGTGGTGGGAGAACAAGGAAATAGGGATAGGGTGGGAAGGTTTTAAGTATATGAGATAATTAAGAGGAATGAAGGAGAAAATAAAGGTTTGGGACAAGGAAGTATTTGGATGGTCCCGGATAGGAAGAAGGTGGTTTTGGAAGAAATTCAGAATTTGAACAGATTGGAAGAAAGCAGACTACTTGATGGTGAGGAAAGGAATACAAGGAGGTTGCTGAAAAAGGAGTTAGAGGAGATACTGGAGACAAAAATCAAAATGTTGTGGTTAAAGGAAGGAGATGGGGATACAAAATTCTTCCATAAGATGGCAAATTTCAGGAAAAAAATGATATTTTGATGTTGGAGAGGGAAGGAGTGATAAATGAGGAGCACAAAGACATAGAAAAGAAACTGTCAGATAATTTTTTAAGTTGTATACATCAGAACAAGGATATAGAGTTGAACTAGGTAAAATTTGGAAGGGCCGCGGATTGATGTTAGTAAAGCGGTAGGATTGGAAAAGGAATTTGAGGAAGAGGAAGTAAGCAAGGCAATTTGGGAGATGGACAGAAATAAGGCCCCTGGCCCAAATGGATTCACTATGGCTTTTTACCAAGATTGTTGGAACGTAATCAAAAAGGATCTGATGAGAGTGTTCAAAGAATTCCACTTGAGCGGGGTAATTAACAAATCAACAAATGCAACATTCCTAGTTTTAATCCCCAAAATAAAAGGTGCGGTGAGAGTCAAGGATTTTAGGCCAATAGGTTTAGTAACCATTGTCTACATGATCATTGCAAAATTTTTGGGAAATAGACTAAAGGATGTCATCGGACAAGTGGTATCTAACAACCAGAGTGCCTTCATTCAAGGAAGGAAAATCATAGGTAGCATAGTGATTGCTAATGAGTGCATTGAAGAGAAGATCAGATTGGGAGAGTCGGGATTAGTGTTTAAAATGGACCTGGAGAAAGCTTATGATCAGATGGAATGGGAATTCTTGGATGGAAGGGTTTTTCAGAAGAAAAAAAAAATCGTCGCTGGATAGGAGGATGTGTAATAAATGTTCGGTTCTCGCTCTGTTTAAATGGTAGGATTTCAGGTCTAGTGTCTCCATCTAGGGGGTCGAGGGTTGAGACAAGGGGACACATTACCAGCTCTACTATTTACTCTTGTGAGTGATGTCTTGAGTAGGTATTTTAGGAGGGCAAAGGAGCTAGGTAAGATCCAAGAATTCAGGGAGGGTACAAGTGTCCCATTTGCAATTTGTTGATGACACAAATATCTTTCTAGAACATGGTTTCAAGGATCGGCCGATACCGGTCCGTATCGACCGGTCCGGTTCCAACCCGCGATACAAGCCTTGGTATCGCCGGGTTGTGGACCGGTGGTCCGGTGACCGGTTCCGCCGGTCCGGCGACTGGTCCATCCGGTCCAGCGACCTGTCCTGCCGATCCTTCCGGTCGGGCGACCGGTCCGCTGCTCCCTCCGGTCCGGCGACCGGTTCCGCTGATCCCACCGGTCCGGCGACCGGTCCAGTGCGATCTGAAATTTTTAAATTTTTAAAATTTTTTTTCTTTGTTTCCTGTACCGGATCCGGACCGGTCGGTGATCCAGACGGGAACCGGTCCTGCGACCGGTTCCGGTATTTAAAACCTTGTTCTAGAATCTTCTAAGGACAATATTTTTGGACTAAATGCATCCTTAGATGTTTCAAGACAATATCAGGTCTTAAAGTAAATCTGGAAAGGATTAGTTTGAGTGGCATTCATGTGGAGGAGTATTTCCTTCAAGAATGTGCTAAGGTCATGGGTTGTGGATTAGGGAGAGTGGCCAATGAAATACTTGGGGCTGTCAATGAATGAGAATCATAGGGGAGGGGAGGGGAGGGGGGGTGGCAGTTTAGGGACCCGGTAATAGACAAGATAGGGAAGAGACTAGCAACATGGAAGAGAAATTACCTATCTTTGGGGGGAATATTACTTTGATCCAGGCCTCACTAGGAAACCTTCCAACATATTTTTTGTCTCTATTTAAAGTGCCAAAGATGATCATTGCAAGGAAAGAGAAACTCTAAAGAGATTTATGTGGGAAGGGGGAAGGAAGAGAAAAGATCATTTAGTGAAATGGGTGGATGTGTGCAAGGATAGGATCAAAGGGGGTCTTAAACTGGGAAATCTTCAAATTAAAAACCGAGCTCTCTTGGGTAACTGGCTATGGAGATTCAGTGTAGAGAGGCAGTGTGGCAAACCATCATTGCAAGCAAGTATGGGACTCATGCTAATGGATGGGATGCAAACCCCAGGGCAAGAATCCCTGTGGCTAGTCCTTGAAAAGCTAATTCTGACTTGCTCCCTGAGTTTTGGAAATGTGTGAGATTTTCCGTTGGTTATGGGTCTTCGTTCATTTTTGAACTGATATGTGGGGAAGGGAGAGGGGGAATTCCACCCTAGCATCCTGTTTTCCCAGATCTTCTCGTTTTTTGGTCTCCAAGGAATCCCTAGTAGCCGAGGTGCCAAGTCAGTCCCTCACAGATCTCTCTTGGAATCTCCCATTTCTTCAGGACACCAGATCAATTGAATTAGTAGAATTGGCCTTAATTTTTTATCTACTCAAAAACATTGTTATAGACAAGTCTTCTCCTGATTCGAGGGTGTGGTGTCCTGATCCGAGTGGGGCATTCTCTACCAAATCCTTTCGTCAGTTTCTGCTGTTAAATAGTGTCCCCCCCCACCCCCCCCCCCACCCCCCCCTTTCTCTACCTCTCTGTTGCGAGATAGTGTTTCCCCCCTCCATTTTTGATCTACTCAAAAACATTGTTATAGACGAGTCTTCTAATTCTAGAGTGTGGTGACCTGATCCAAATGAGGCATTCTCTACCAAATCAGTTCGTGAGATTCTGCTGCCAGATAGTGTTTCTCCCCCCCTCCCCTCTTCTTCACCTCTCTGCTTTGGGGATCTAGGGTCCCCCCCAAAGTTAAAACCTTTGTTTGGACTATTCTTCAGAATCGAATTAACACTGCATATAACTTACAAAAAAGAAGGAATTTCATGGTCATATCTCCACAGGCTTGTTCTATGTGCGTGATTGATGGGGAATAGACGGGGACCATTTGTTTATTTCATGCGAATGTGCAATACAGATATGGGACTTCTTTATTAGAATGGCTGGAGTGGACTGGGTTTGCCCGAGGCTGGTCAGGGAGATGCTAGATTAGTGGTCTCTCAGGAAGCGAAGTCAGATCATATACAGAGCCGTATACTTTACCATTATTTGGGAGATTTGGGGAGAGCAAAATCGAAGGATTTTTTAGGACAGATGAAGGAGCTTAGGATCTCTAATTGATTCCATAATGAGTATGGATGCTTCATGGGTGTGCATATTACCCAAGTTCAGAGACATTTCAATGTCAGATATTTCCAAATGTTGGGAGTCGGTTGCCTCTATTTAGTTTTGAGGATCCTTTTTAGCTTGCTCCTGGTGTTGTTTTTTGTTTCCTTTTTTGGTTCCCTACCTTGGCGAACCTCCTAGTTGTTTTTCCTTGCACTTGTATTCTCTTTCCATTTTCTTTAATGAATCTTTTTCGTTATTGATGAAAGAAAAAAAGTCACTCAACCATCCCTTGCTACAAAAGGGATGTTCATTTGTCCACTAATGATATGTTGTGAAGACAAATAAAGTAGCTAGATCTTCTTCTTATAGTGCCTTCCCCCCGCCCCCGCCCGTCCCTCCTCAAATTCACCTTTGAGATGCTCGCTAAGAAATACTAGATCATCTAGGATAGAAACGGATTATCGTAACAAAAGAAGAGCCATTCAAGTTTGGTCAAGATCTATAAGGGAAGGAACTCAAATGAGCTGAAGTGATATCTCTCCTTTTTCGGAATGAGACTATCAAAAACTTTTAATATATATAAAGTGGCGATGGAAGGTAATTCAAGAACAATATCTCCTTGGACTCGTAGATCTCATGGAGTTTGTCTCACATTCTTACGAAAACCTGATCCTTGCCTCTCTTGTTGAATATCTGATTCTTACAAGGTTCCAAAGTCAGTAAATGATATGGCTGCTGACATAGCTAAACGTGGGGTTCCCCCTAATTATATGATAGTGAATGGTTGATTTAACACTATAACATCTTACCATCACTTCTTTTCTACCTTCTCTCTATCTTTTTATTTTTGTCTTAGCAATAAAATAATGAGAGACAGAGAGAGAGAGAGAGAGAGAGAGAGAGACTTGTCAAAATGTCAAACTAATGCAATGGTAGAAAATTCACATTCTGAAAAGATATATTGTCGGATGATGTACGGGTACCTCTTAAAAACAAATTTAAACGTGCATATAGTGCTGCTTCTGAAAAGAATGCCATTGTATCAGAGGTATTGTCTTGATCTAGTAATGGCTTATCTTGCTCTCTTTTGTGAAGGGATCCTCATCTGCTAAGTTGGAACAGATTGACCTTTTAGCAGATTTCCTAAAGGATATTTTCCTTGATCCAAGCTTTGAAAATCATTTGGTTTAGACCCTTGATCACAAGGGTAAATTCTCTTCCAATTCATTTTTCTCATCTTTGATTTCCTCACAGACATATCCAAGTTCTTTGATCCCTTCCACAAAGGTTTGGTCTACTCATAGCCCACTTCGAGTCAGACTTTTTGCATGGATGTGGACCATGTGGTTAAAAAAAAGAATACCTATCAAGTTCTCCAAAAAAGAAGAAAATTCATGGCATTATCCCCACATATACGTGTGATGGGTATGAAGAAGGAGGAGCCTGATTAACCCTCATTGCTTACATTAGCTTTAGCAATGTGGCATCATTTTTTTGATTTGATTGGTTTTCGCTGGGTGATGCCACAGATATCAAAAATTTCCTATGGCAGTGTAATTTCAAGAGGGGGTTGGATATAATCATGTAAAGGGAAAAGTATGAACCAAACCTTGAGTCTTATTCTTTTGTAGGGTATTAAGGGAAAAGAAATCGGAGGTTTTTGTGAATAAGATGGCAGGCCTGATGCAAATATTGACAAGGCTAAGTGATCGTGGCTCACTAGATGTCTATTCAAGGGGTATTTAGAGATGTCTAAATTGGGATGATGATGAGGGATTGGATGGAGAGCCATGTCTAGCTCCATACATTATGCTTTTCATTCGAGTTTAAGATGAATTTGATGGTTGTTTCTTTGGCCAATCAAGTCATTTAGAGTTGGTGGATTTATGAAGATCACATGGAGAACACTATACATATGTACTCTGGACAAGTTGAAGAGGGTTTAGCTATTAGAGAAGAACTGAAATATGTTTTGTTAGGCCTCAAAGAAACCAAAAGACTTGAACTTTTCAAATCTGATTATTGAAGGAGATTTGGCATCAGCGATAATATGGCTAAAAGGTAAAGATATTGATACATGGAGGTTGGAGGGTTCTGTTAGATCTGCTAGAGCAATTGCTTTTCAATGAATACTTTCTTTGCTTGGGCTCATAGGTCAACCAGTGAAATAGTGGATGGTTTGGCCAAAAGTGGTGCTCATAGGGGGGTGATGGTTTTTGGAGATGAGGCAATGATGTTATGATTTGTGTGATGTTGGTTGGAGGATTGATTGTACCTCGTTTTTTCATTTATGTTGTTTGTTTTTTTTTAATGTACATCTTTGTTTCAGTGTTTTATTTAGTGCTTCTCTTGGTGTACCATCTCAGTAAATTCTTATTTGAATAATATTTGTGTTATTCGTGTGAGAGAGAGAGAGAGAGAGTTTAAAGTTTGAACATCATCTAAACTTTTTTCTAAATCTTGGTCAACTGCATAAAGAGTGAATCCAAATGGGGATGGTAGGTTCATAGCTCCATGCAAAAGTTCCAGTGTAAGTAACTGATGCCATTTCCACTTAGGCCATCAAAACAACAGAAATATCCTATTCTTATCAAATTAAGCAGGTGGAGAATTTCAAGTATCATTTGATACCAGTACTTAGCAATATCCGAGGCCTCTGATATGAAATCCCGTCAATACGAGTCATATTTCAAAAGACAATTTAAGACTTGGTATTGGAATTTCCAGTATGTGCTGTCAATACTCTGGTAAGTAACCATGGTTTTTTGTACCAGGACCGGGAATTGGACCGGACATGGGCAGTAACGGTCCGGTCCGGGTCGGGTAGAAAATACCAAACCGGTTGGTCCAGTCCAAATCAAATTTTGAATAAAAAATTTAAACACAGAGGACCAGTGGTAGCAGTCACGAGACCAGTTGGCACCGATCCGGTCCAGTCTACCACCTTTAAAATAAATAAACAAGGATCGGTTGTACCGATCACGAGACTGTACCGGTTGGTACCAGTCTGGACCTGTCAGTACATAACCTTTTGAGACTTTAGTTTGTATCGCAGCAAAGATGTGCACAAAATGAAAGTTTTTCATGAATAATTAAAAGAACTTCTTGTATGGCTGAAAACAGCAAGTAAAAGATACCTGCAACTTTTGGGCAAAGAGCAGATAAGCCCTTCTCCACCCGGGTGGACAGCCATTCTATAAGGTAAATCCGATCCCGTTTTAAGCTTAGCCACCTGCACAAGGTAGAGTCTTTTAATGAAATGCAAACATCCTCATCACAAAACATAGACTACAATGGAAAAATGCAAATAAATCTTGCATCGTACAACAGAAATCTGTTCTAACAAATAAGAGTGGATCATATAAATGAATATTCACTGTCCCATAACCAATGGCACAAAATGATACGAGCAGATATATCAATTTGTTATCCATCAAAATGAAAGGAAATGTCACATTGTTGGTGTAATGCTTTGCAAATCCTACAATCATGGAACTTTGTCAGCTTATCCAGCGAAAAAAAAGGTCTCAAGCCTCAACTATCAGATTCTGCAATTTAACCATAGGTCGCAGTTTTAATCTCAGCATGCCAACCCATAGAGGAAGATATTGAAAAGGGGAGGTGTGTCATATTACTAGATCTATTAGTGATGTAGTATAAGAATTAACAAAGCTATACCCAAAACGAATGAATGACCAGTAATCACTCAGACTCAGACATTCATTCCACTATACATTGAATCATTGAATTTTAAAACTATGATGCATTGCCGCTTGAAGCTAAGATCTAGATTGAAACTGAGCTAACCATAAAGAAAGACAAAGAAATTAAACATTATTTAAAAAGCATCAGAAAAGTATAACACAACTGTTCAAACGGCATGATAACACGAGAGCCAATTTCCAACAGTGAACCAACAAGTCAGCAAAAATTCAAATCATCAATAGATATGAATTCACAAAAGAACAAATCCCATCAAAATGAAATTAGTGATTCAATGTCAAGGAGTTAATTCAGCAATACCTGATGATTAAAACGAATAATTTACATTTCAAGGCTTCCTATTAAAACTGCTATTAACACTAAAACTGATATCGAAGTACAAATGAGGTTGAGAACATGAAATTGAAAATCTAGCTTACTGGGTTATTGGACAGGGAATTCGAGGCAAAATCGAATTCCGCAAGTAGGATGGCATTAGGGATTCCACTTCGGCCTTCTCCGCCGCCTCCTCCAAAGACCAAGTAGTTTTGAGTGGTGGTAGTTGGCGGCGGTGCAGATGATCCTTCGTCGAGGACCTCATCCGTCTGCTTTTGTGTTTCTTCTTCTTCTTTGGGTTTTTCATCATAGATCTCCTTCAATGGAACCCAAGCAGCTCCGTAGAGAGGAACTCCGTACTTCTGACAGCACGGAGGGTCTGGATCTCTTCTCTTCCCCATTTCTAGGCCTGCAATGGGTCGGCTTAGGACCGAATCGCAACGATCCGAATTCGATCCGATAGTGAAATCTGAAAATCCGAATCCGATCCAAAATCCAACGGATTATGACATAGGTGATCCGAATTCGATCCGATAGTGAAATCAGAATATCCAAATCCGATCCGATCACCTGTAAATTGTATAAAACATGAACTTTCAAATACATAACAAATTATCAAATTACCTCAACAAACTACACTTTCCTTCGGATTCGACAAAAACAATCCTGCAATATCCTTTGAAAAAAAAGTAATTATTATTAAAAATAATCAAATCAAAACAAAAAAGAAAAAAGAGAGATCCATCTTCTAATCTTCCAAGTCTTCAAAAGAATCAAAATAAAAACAGAATTGATCTTCAAGTCAATACCTCTAAACGGAAGACTGGTCGTTTCAGATGCTCCGGCCAACGATCTGAATCGCAAAATCAAGAAGGAAAAAAATAAAAATAAAATCAGAGAAATGGAAATAAAAAATCAGAAGAAAAGAGAGAGAGAGAGAGAGAGAGAGAGAGAGAGAGAGAGAGAATCAGAAAGACAAACCTAAAGAAAGCCGATGATCTTGGTTGCTAGAAATTATGGTGGTTCGAAAAATTAAAGGCGTCGGAATGAACCACTCGCATTCATTACTTCAACATGTTCAAGAACAGAGAAGAGAGTGCGGTTTACAGAGATTGGGGAGTTAGAGGTGATGAAAAAAGAGTGGAGAGAATTGAGACATATGAGGTGAAGGGGAAAGGAAGAACAGGGTTGACGACTCGACGGTCTCGGTTTATGGAGAACAGGAAATGAATAAATGTGGGAAAAAAAAAAAAAAAAAGAGTCTTTACTTAGGTGCGCGTCGGAATGGCCTCGCATCCTCTACAGCTTAAGGGTTACAGCAATCCATACAGCACCGTTGGATTGCTGCCACGTGGGTTTAAC
>JAUPMG010000002.1:5836381-5855000 GCA_031762675.1 Pachysandra terminalis | reverse complement strand
TACGTGGGCAGATTGCCCAGAGAGGCTTGAATCAAGGTAATACGACCCCCTAGAGACAGATAATTACGTTTCCAAGCGGCCAACTTCTTCTCCATTTTGTCTATAACTGGGTTCCAAAATTGAAGACTATTAGACTTACCACTAATGGGCATCCCTAAGTATTGTAATGGCCAACGGCCCACCCCACACCCCATGATATTATAGCAATCATTGAGGAACTCCTCCTCCACATTCAGGCCTAACAAACTACTCTTATCAAGATTAACATTAAGACCAGAAACCAATTCAAAGCACCGGAGAATACACTTAGTCCAGAACAATTCCAAGCAGCCAACTTCTTCGTTTGTTTGTTTAAACGAACAAAGTTGACAGGCTATATTCTACATTTTAGTTTTTTTTTTAATAAATATTTCTGTATTTATTTTATTTTATTTTTGATTGGACCAGTCCAGACCAGCCTGTACATGTACAAGAGGAGAGCAGTCTAATTCTTGGTACCGAGATTTATATCCGTGCTTGTGACTGAAATCTTTGAACAATTCAATTAGACATTAGCAGTCTCATACTACTGATATTTATTTTATTCTGGATTTCTTTATGCGTGTTCTTTATTACATCAAACTTCATTGATTTTTATTCATATCCTTATTTTTGCACTAGAGAGTGGTACTTAATTCATGATACATTCGCCCTAAACTCTTCTTTTATTCTTTTATTTTTATTACCTTGTGACTCAGATATTGATTTTCTGTTCAAGCAGCTTCGCTTTTCATATGCCAGGACTTTGTGTTAATTTATGCAGGTCTTGGCTGACAGTGTGGGCATCCCGTGCCGGTTAGTGAAAGGGCAACAATATACTGGTTCTGATGATGTGGCAATGAACATCGTAAAGATCAATGATGGAAGGTAATTGCAATAGTTCATTTAGCTTTTTTTGATGCAAGCTAGACTTTTCACAATTTAGTTATTTATTATTATTATTTTTTCAGCGCAGGGATGTGATTGTGCGCATCCTAAATTTGGGAGATTCTTTGCTTATAACCTACTTGGTTATATGCTTATTAATGCTATTCCTGCAATTCGAAGGATAACTAAATGCTTTCAATAAATTTATTAATTCTTCCAGAAGATGGGTTTCCCTCAGATTATATAGATAGTGGGACTCATTTGTTTTTTTCAGGAATGTTCATGTAGTGGTTCCAGTTTGTTTCTTGTGAAGTGTAGTTTTAATAGTATTGGTCTTTACTTTTTTTAATATTTAATTTTTTGGAGTTGGGAAGCTGTAATCAATAAGCTGATGGATAGTATGCATGACAGGGAATACATTGTTGATCTGATGGCAGACCCTGGCACACTTATACCATCTGATGCAGCAGGACCACAAATAGAATATGAAGAACCTTTATATACCACGCACCGCTTTCTTAGAGATGTTGAGGACTCCCATATGGCCTCCTCAAGCAGCGGGTTTACAAGTTCAGTAGGGGAGTATTCAGAATTTGGGACATTGGACAAGAGATGCAGGTCTGGAAATCCTGACAATATAAAGAATCAGTTGGATGACAGAGGTAATTTGGGTGAGTCTAATGTTCTCAGCAATCCAAGAGCAGGCTCTTCACAAGAATCTGCATCCAAGCCGATTAAAGTTGAGTTTGAATCCAAGTTGTCGTCGGATGATCACCAAAATTCTTGCAAGGTTGTGAAGCTGCTGGGTCGGAATCTCCCAAGCAGACCCAATCCTCCTCACATGCATGCAAGATCTCCTTCATGGACTGAAGGCGTTAGTTCCCCTGCTGTGCGTAGAATGAAAGTGAAAGATGTTTCACAGTACATGATTGATGCTGCAAAAGAAAATCCACAGTTAGCCCAAAAGCTTCATGATGTTTTGCTGGAAAGTGGTGTCGTTGCTCCTCCCAATTTGTTCACTGAAATCTATCCTCAGCAGTTAGATGCTTCAGTGGTTGAGGTCAAAAACCAGACAGAAGGTAAGAATGGAAACAAAAATAGGAGGAATGGTACCAACCATAAGGGTCAAATTGATCGTAGTCCTGATGACTTTTTGCCTCTGCCTTTGAGATCAGGAGCAAGTCCTTCAAAGGTGAAACTGGAACATCTTACGCCTGTTGAGGTTTTGGATGCTAAGCGATCACAGGCTTTAGGGGAAGTGATAGAACTGCCTAGTTCATCCCAGCCTGAATCTGTTGCTTTGACCGAGGGGGCTTCCAATGTGAAAATTGTAAAAAATGTCCCTGTGGCTGCTGCTGCTGCTGCTGCAACGGCAGCTATTGTTGCTTCTTCAATGGTAGCAGCTGCAGCCAAGTCAAGCACTGATTCGAACCTTGAAGTTCCTGTAACTGCTGCAGCCACTGCTACTGCTGCAGCTGTGGTAGCAACAACTGCAGCTGTCAGCAGGCAATATCAGCAAGTGGAGTCTTCTGCCCCTTTGCCAGCTGGTTCTCCATGCTTCCACCAACTGGTCTGCGTGCAGAGTGATGGTGATGCAGATGGTAGTCGGTGCGATCCACGTGTACATGGTGACCAAGAGCATGATGCTTCTGTGGCTCCTCCAGAAGCTGAGAGAAGTTCGGATAGATCAGCGAGTAATGATAGCACAAAGTCTGACAGTGTACTTGATGATGTGACAGAGTGGGAGATTCCTTGGGAGGAAATCACCTTGGGTGAGCGTATTGGACTGGGTACTAGCTTGTGCACTTCATATGTCGAATTTATGCTAATATCTTACATTATAGGCAGTTATCTCCAGTAAGTTGACTTCACATTTTGGTTTGTTTTTATTACATTTCCTTGGCATATCCATTGTGCTGCAGGATCATATGGAGAGGTATACCGTGGCGACTGGCATGGAACTGTGAGTTTTTTTTTATGCGGATCCTGACGCTTCATCCTTTTTGCTATGTCTGATTCCTCTGTAATGGGTTAATACTTCCTTTTGTAAGTGGTTTCTATGTCGATGTTTTAGGAAGGTTATGTGGGCGAAAGTCAAGAAAAGTACATTGGGTCTTAACATTGAGGTCTGAATCCCATGATGCTCACTCCATCAAGAGTGAGGCTCATGTGAACCTCATGTTTCGTGTCTTGAAGCCCATCTTATGTTTGCAATTTACATCTTGCCCATGAAGTAAAACTAAGGATCTTTACACAAAATGGAAGATAAATTTATATAGCTTTATGTTTTAAAATTATATTTCGTATTTTAAGTTTAACATTTTGTTGTTTTAAACCATCTTGAACTCTATTTCACATTAAACGGGTCCGTATAGCTGTTTAAAGGGGTTTGAGCTCACTACTTTGTAATACCCTTTTATCGACTCCTTTGGAACTATGATCGCACATGAAATTCACAGTATGATACTTTGTGTTTATCAAATGTTTGTAATAACAGAAAGGTATACCTTATTCGTTCCAGTTTCTTGTCTCAATTATGCTATTTTTCCCTAATACATAAACACAAAAAATCTGTAAGTCTCAAAATTTCAAGTAATAGCTGGAGTCTTGAAACTTGATAAGGTTCATGGAAAATGTCCTAAAGTTTCTGTGTGATGAAAATTTATTTATTTATAATTTTATGCGCCTTTTACATTGTTTCCTTAATTATTTGGTATATTCTTTATTTTATGCATAAATTTATTCAACAAAAAAGTCATGCTCTTGAGGAATATGCCTCGTACTTTAGTTGAGTAAAATGCCTTGCCTTAAGCATTTGAAAATATGCGTTTCTGTATGTGGAGATTTATTTTGAGCCTCTCTTTCTAAAAGATGGCTCCAAAGCTTACACTTTTCATCTTGGTACCTTTTTTGGTTTCATTAGCAAGTCAACTTTGTGGCTTATAGTTTAATTTCTGTATCATTGTCCTATATAAAATGGATCCGTGGAACTAGATATTAGCATTGCAGAAACAACACAGCTAAGTTACTTAATGGGTGAAACATTCTCACTTGGATAAAAATTCAAAATAGAAGTGTATCTATTAAAATCAAACTCCTCAGCAGTTGAATTTTCATATTCTTTCAAGATAGAGGTCTAATGGATCGAGTTTTTCATATAAAACCACACACTAGCAATAATCGGCACTTATCTTTAGAGATTCTTTATATTTCTCTTTTTCCTTATGCTTCAAGAAAGAATACCTTGAAGAAGTATCCACAGGATTTTATTTCTATGCTTAAGATGGGAGCAATTCTTGGATATGCTTGGGAAACCTCCACTGCATATGGAGCAGAGGGAAGAAGAGACCCTAATGCACTCTAATGAAATTGTGTGAAAGAAATAGAAGTCAACGTTCTCAGTTTTCATGCATAGATGTGCACATCATGATGAGTGAATTGTTAGTAGTCAATTTTATTCGTCAACAATTTTCTAGATGCAACTGACCATCTATGCACAAGAGGGGAACTGCCCCAAATGCGGGCTACTAGTGATCAGTGTTCGGAGACACTTCTTGTATGGTGCTACAGGACGCAGGGAGTGGTAATGAGAAGCTTCTTTCAGCTCTGCAGCTCAAGAAGGGCTTAGAAAAGTGGGGGATGGCTTAGCCATCTTGCTAGAGCAGCTTGCTATTTTTGGTCATGGGGTGGTGCCAAAGGAAGAAGTGGTTGGGGTGCTTGTGGAGTTTGTTGATGTCACCAAGGCCTGATTAAGCTTGTTCCTGGGGTCATGTTGCTAGCTAAATCCATTTATCATATGACTTCTGGGGAGTTGGTAGGACCTTAAAAGATGTTGGCATTGGTTTTGTTAGACAATCTGATGCACCTTTTGGAGTGCCAGTGCTCTTTTAGTGCAAGCATGATGGGAGTCTCGGTCTTTATGTTAACTACAAGGTATTCAACAAGGTGACAGTGCTGAACAAGTATCCAGTTCCACTTATTGCCAAGTTGTTCAATCAGCTCAATTTGACAAGGTATTTTACTAAGCTTGACTTGTGGTTAGCTATTATCAGGTTCTCGTGGAAGTTAATGATCGTAAAACAACTTGCACCATGAGGTATGGTGAATATGAGTCATGGCAATGTTGTTTGGTTTGAAAATTGCCCCATCCATGTTGTACATGCATGAATGAGATCTTTTGCAACTACTTGGACAAGTTTTCATGGTGTAGTCAATAGAGGAGCGCTAGAGCTGCTATGGAAGAATGACTTGTATGTAAAAAGTAGAAGTATTCGTTCATGTAGCAACACATGGTTTCGTTCGTGGGCGAAGGATAGATCAAGATGGATGTGGATAAAGTCAGGGACATATAGGAGTGGCAGCCACCTACAGGCTACAACCATGATTTAGCTGTGTTCTTTTTTAGGGCTCATGAACTACTACCATTGTCACTTCCCGGATCCGAGATATATGATCTCGAGGATCTCAAGGTCTGACCTTCGGATCCAAACCCCCTTGGATGCAGAAACCAACCACAACTCACAACAATCAACATATATGCGGAAGCCAATTCATAATTAAACCATCCTATGTAATTCAAGTGCCATTACATCAATTCAAACGAAACCAGAAACTAAATTCAAATTCAAAGTACTTCTAATCTATTACATTTCCAAATAACTAAAATCAGAAAACAGCAACTAGTAGTCCTATCCTTTTATGTATCCTTCGCTCTGATTCATCTTCTTAACTTGTTGGACGAACAACACACGTACGTGTGAGCTTATGAAGTCCAGTAGGAAACCATATTCCCATGTTTCACATTATCAATAATATTATCCAGCCACATGACATCTAACATGCTGTACATTAATAACATGATTTCCCCTTTCATCTTTAACAACCATAATTACTCAATCATAACACAATCATTGATGGCCCATTCACAACAATTCTTGGACATTCAATGCAGCAATTAAAATAGGAGAATAGTATGAAAATGCAGAAATATAATAGATGATGAAATGGATAAATGGTATGCAAGATGATGAAAATCAAGCAATGCAACACACAATCGTGAATGTTAATTAATGCAAATCCGGTGATCAACCGTTTCCAAGTAATTATTACTTGGCATCCTAATCTAGTAGACACTTTCTTTCATCCCATGTGTTCATCAGGATTTCCAACCCACAGGGCTCAATTTCCATAAATATTTGTTTCTTCCTAGTTTAGGGGTTTACACGGAAGGAGTACGCATCAGGATCGTCCCTATCAAATTTAGGGATTCTCACCCAAGGAGTTCGCATTGGAATCGTCCTTATCACAGAAATAAATATACTACCATCACACATCATTCATACACATTCCATTATTCTCAAGCATATCTAATGCACATAGTGGTCGCACACATGGACCATTCTCCACAACTCATGCACATCTCATGCAATTCACATACACACACCTAATGCCATCATATTTACATATTTCTCAGGCTAAATCAGTAACATATAATCTTTCATAAGTCGTAACATTCAGTTTCAGTCCACACAAGGCAGTAAGTGATGAAATCACATCACTTTGATTCATAAACCATCACACATGTATTATTCTGAGAAATAAATGTCACACACAACCACATCAGATCCAAAACTAACTCTGTCAAATTTCATAGCAATTGACCTTCGGTCCCCACCTTCGATCGACCCCCGACAGGACCGAATCCTTCGGCCCCCTCCTCGGTTGACCCCCGAGGAAAAAGTTGGTCCACTCCTCGGTCGACCGAAATCCTCAGTCCCTTTTCCAGCAACTTTTTCCTATTTTTCTAGGGTCTCGGTCCACCCTTCGGCCAGCCCTCGATTGGACCGAAGCCCCCCGGTCCACACCTTTGGCCAGCCCTCGACTAGACCGAACCTCGGATTTTGCCTAGAAACCCTTATCACTCTTTATTGGTCTTACACATCATTTAATACCCTCCCCTCTTCATTCATGCATTTATTTTCTATTTTCTAACCATCATTCTTCCATGAATCCATTCTACCAATCTTATTTACATAAAACATACACATGTGGATATACATATACGCACATATATACACCCATATATATATATATATATATATATATATATATATATATGCACACATATGTATATTCACATAGAAGAAACACGTACAGGAGTCAGGAGCATAAGAGTTGCATAGAAGAAGATCCATACTCCATAAGCACATCTAATAACATATCATGTATTTTCTAACATGAATACACTTAGATCTGAGATTTGATGTATAAACATGCATATACACACACTTATATTCATATACACACATGCATAGACATACTCACATGCACCCCCACTAATGGACACTATTATGGATAATATGAGGAGCAACCGAGGTACCTACCTCTTTCTGAAAGCCCAGAATTCTGCAGAAATTCCCTTCTTCTCTCGTTTCCTCTTTTCTGCTCCAGCACCCTCTTCTTCTTTCTCTCTCTTTTCTGCACTCTCCTTTTTTTTTTTCCAGAACTTGCAGTAGCCTCCTCTCTCTCTCTCTCTCTCTCTCTCTCTCTCTCTCTCTCTCTCTCTCTCTTTCTCTCTAAAACAAAACCTTAAATCTATTCCTTCTATTCTTCACTCACCATCCTATTCTCTCCTTAAGTTCCCTTTTGATTCCCTCCTGAATTCTAATTCATATGCACCTTACTAAATTGGATAAAGAAGGATCCTTTACAAGGAGTCCTTTCCTATCTCAAACACCTACTAACAAGGAAACTCTCTCTGTCCTTCTAATCTAACTAATTCAAATCTAACTTGAATTACTAAACTAGCATTGGTCCTAATTATTAGGCCAAACGACTAAGTCTTACTAGGTCCACTCATCTCAGCCCAAAAGCCCCAACTTAATTAATACGTAATTACATCTCCCTCCCCACACTTCTCTTAATTACATATTAACCCAATTCTGCAACATTATAACATTAAACATGATGTCAACACAAAATCAGTTCACATACCCAATCAAAACTGTACAAATGATATTATTATGCTAACCTAATGATTATGATTGTTTATAAGTTACTAATTCAAGTTTCCATATTAATTAGAGGCACAAAACAATCAAATAAGAATCTGGATTTCATCTCTCATTATTTGCTTCATTTAAGTAATCACAAACTAATTTATTATATTAGTTTCTAGGTTCAGTTCACTACAACCATAGTTTCATTGAAAGCTAGCTGGCCAAAGTTGTACCTCTAACTGATCTATTAAAGAACAATAAGCCATGTATATGGTCAAAATAGTGCCAAGATTTCTTCGAAGGACTGAAGCAAGCTGTCCTAAGATCGTATTATTGCATACCTGAGTAGTCGAAGTCCTTTGAAGTAGACATGCCTTGGAGTATGCCATTAGTAGGGTGCTGGTGCTGGCTGATCACCCTATTGCTTTTAAGAGCTGAAAGCTTTTTGAGATCAAGGGTGTTACGCAGCACAAGGGAGTTTCTTGATGCCTATGAGTATGGAGGCATTACTTGCTTGGACTGAAATTCAATGCGAGGATTGACATTGTGGCTGTGTTTCACTTCATGATGTAGAAGAAGTTGATATTGAAGCAAGCTCGTTAGCATGGGCGGTTGGCAGAGTTAATTTTATTCTTGAATATTGGCTGACCAATCATGTGGCAATTGCCTTGAGCTTCAAGGCTGAATTAGCAGCAATTATGCAGAGTGAATCAAGGAGTATGGCTATGGTGCACTCTACATTCCATGACAAAAAAAATGAAAGCATGAAGACAAATCACAAAGCCAAGCTGCCATTGCCGTTTATAGAGAGCGATAATATGTGTTGTTTTTTGGGTGCAGGATGGGCTACTTTAGACTAAAGGAAAGCACATATACATTCCTCAATCGAGGGACATTTTAAGGAAGTTGATTCATGAGCATTGTGACACTCTTTGAGTGGGTCATTTGTGTTGGCACCACACATTTTCCTTTTAGGTTTTCTCTAGGAAATTCCTTACTTTCATAGAGGTTTTGAGGCTAATGATTTAGGCCAAAACGGGTTCGATAGATTGCATTGATTTAATTGAGGAGAATCTTCCTGAAGGATAAGGCTTTGAGGGAAATCAAAGAAGGCACTGAAAGAGAGTGTAACTGGGGTGGGGCGAGAAGAACTGAAGGCTCAAAAGATTCAATGAATTCTGCTAGTATCAGGTTTGTTGGTTGATCAGTAGCAGTTGTAGGACGAGCTGAGTGCCAGCCACCAGCTAAGCCAATGCGCCATCCCTTTCCCTTCCTTTGATTAGAATGAGGAACAGAGGTACATACAAGAGAAAAAGCCCCCTATTTGGGAATGAGTCCTATTATAATGACCTCGTGCAGAACTAAGACCCAAGTTTTTGGCTATTGAAAATTCAAATCATAGAGGCTTCAGGGCGTTGGCTAGACAAAATTGGGTGGTGGTCTTTAGCATTAGCAGTCTTCCTTTTGACTGCCACTGGGAGAAGTTTTGGCTTCCACAGGCTTGACTTGGCCAGGGGAAAGACGGTAGTAGGTCAAAGCCACATTCATCACTCAATGAAGATGCAATATACTTGTTCATGAAGCATGTGATTAAGTATTGTGATGTGCCTCAAAATATTGTCAATGATAGGGATTCTAGGTTCACGAGACAGTTTTAGACTGTGCTATGCAAGCTACTTGGACTCTTTTCAACTAGTCACCCTTCAACCAATGTCCAAACTGCTTTTTAACTCATTATTGGAAGAATACTTGAGACATTTTGTCAGTGCTAATTAGAAGAATTGGGTGAATTTGCTTGATGTTTCCCAATTTTGCTTCAATTGAGCTCTTCATTAAGAGCCCATTCCATCTTGTGACTGCCAGGAAGCACACATGCTCCATGTTGTTATTGTAGGTTACAAAGGCATTAGGCCAAGTGCCTACCATTTTTCTGAGGAGTGGCACCTTAAATGATGATCTTTGCCTGTGCATAACTTAGAGAAAGTCTCGCAATGAATGAAGAAATAAGCAGATGAGGAGCGTAGGCAATGCACGTTCAAAATAGGAGACCTAGTGCTTATCAAGCTACATTAAGATTTGTTGTGTTTCTTTTATAGTGTAGACAAGGGACTTGCTAAAAAATATGGAGTGTTGTTTATCATTGCTTGTGAAGGGAAAGGCTCCTACAAGGTTCACTTGTTAAGCTCAGTTAGTATCCCTTGCTAAAAAATATGGAGTGGTGTTTATCGTTGGTCGTGTAAGGATTAAGGAAAGGCTCCTACAAGGTTCACTTAGTAAACTCCCCATCTAGTCTTTCATGCAACTAATTTCCAGTCTTATCATGTTGACATGGAAGATGATGCTCGGAGCCTACCGAAGGAACATGGAGCTAATGTGATTACTTTACAAGTCAAGGCACGTTGATCGAATTCTAGTGAAGGTTGTTTAGGAAGCACGTCTACAAAGCCCACACGCATCGAATATTTGGTGAAGTAGAAGGGTTTGTTTGATGACAAAGCTAGCGGGGGCTCAGAGTTTCCTTACTTTTGTTTGTAGACAAGACTGAAGATTATTTGGCGAACACGTTAGTGTATATTTACATCCGTTCATCCAGCTGTTTGCATGGCCTTGGCCTCTGATCATGTACCATGAGTAGGTCTTTTATCATTTGTAATTTTTTAGGTGTAGTTCCGTCCATCAAATAATGGTGGCACTCCTGTGAACAGTTCAGTTTGACTTTACCGACAGAGATGATGTTTTCTCCTAGAAAACTAGTAAAAGTTTAGCATCCTCGTTATTTGGGTGGGTGGGTTATTAATGCAATGGGTTGCCACAGGCTTTAATGTTAATTAACTCTAGCATCTTAGGCAAGTATTGCATTATAAGTGTCTTTTGTTGTTGATGAAGCTCGCTTTTACCTCTCCTATGTGTGTTGCATCCTCTTTATTGCGAGAGGGGCGGGGGGGAGGCTTTGATGTTAATTAACTCTAGCATCTTAGGCTATTATTGCATTATAAGTGCCTTTTGTTGTTGATGAAGCTCGCATTTACCTCATCTTATGTGTATTTGTGTCTGTTTTTGTTGACTAGTGCGCGTGCAAGTGCCACATGGGGTTGGTGAAAAATTCTTATACACGACACAAAGGCACAGAGCATTTGGAGCGTATACATTTTTTGTTATTTAAAGAGTCATAAGAGTGGAGCGTAAAAGTTCCTCTTAGTTCTGTTTTCTTATAATGTCCGTATTATGATTATTGAGCCATTTTCTTGCAGATGAAACTTTTGTATTACATAAGTATCCAAAAGTTTGTATATATACAAATGTGGGTAGGATTGCCCGCCAAATGGAATCAATTACCAAATGATCTTCTCCTTTTCACCAAAAGGCCCAATTGGTCATGAAATCGGAGCATCTATACTAGTAATTCGGTGCAGTCCAAGAATACCTGCAAAGGCATATGAAGTTACTCAACATTGTGTGAGCAAAAGAACACTGTAAAGCAAGTGATTCACTGTTTCCTCCCGCTGCAAACATATATAACCTGTTAGGAGCTTTCAAACCTCCATTAATGAGATGACAGATAGTGAGAATCTTCTCTTAACGCTTCCACTCACAGAAGAGTACACTATAGGAGGAATGAGAGGGTTCCACACGGCTGAGAGGTCAAAATTTGGAGCATGATGAAGCATGATGTTGTAAAAGGGCTTCACTGAAAACTAACCCTTGGAATCTGGCCGCCGCATACTCATATCTACCTCCTCCCCAGACAGTGAGATTGAGTTCAAAGTAGTTAATAAACGGGAATATTCATTGATTATTGCGCCAATGCCTTTCCATTTTAATTGATTTGGTCTTTAGTTCCATTTCTTTTAAACATTTTCTGGTTGTATAAGGTAGTTTTGTAACAGGATGTAATCCATTTTTAAGTGTTTTGACCACGTACATTTCTTGTCCTTGTTGCCTTTGTCCCTTGGGTTATTTAAGAATATGATTACCAGTTTTGCAGACATCAAATGCATGTTGGATAGTCCATTTACTTCTCCAGTCTCAATTATAATTTTCTCATTGTACCCCAAGAATTCTGGAAAGCAAATTATTTAACGAATTATATGTCAATATTGTTCTTTTGTTTTATAAATCTTTGTTTGTCATTATTGTTTTTGAGTTTTGGATAGTCAAGTCTTTTGACCTTCCCACGGGTTTAAATTTTTTTAGGAAGTTGCTGTTAAGAAGTTCTTAGATCAAGGTCTTTCTGGTGATGCACTTGAGGAGTTCATAAGTGAGGTACACCTCTCTCTCTCTCTCTCTCTCTCTCTCTCTCTCACACACACACACACACACACACACACACACACACACACACATACACAGGCACATAAAAGCAGAGTAGAAACATCCTGAAACATCCTGTTGCCTAATACACAACCCGGAAACTTTTTATGTAGTTAATTCATGCTATTTAGTTCCACTGTTGAAGTCAGTGACTTTTCATTCTTCATTGCTACTACTACTTGAATTTTTATATGCTCTAATTGTAGACCTGCTTAATTTTGAGAAAACCATTGCTAAGAGCTTCCTAATCTGGTTTATGTGCATCACCTATCAACGTATATTAACCAGTATATCTTTACATTCTTGTTTTATCTGTATGTTCTGATTAAGTAGTCTGTCTCTGTCACAGGCGGTGTATATTGTATGATGGAATAAAATTTAATGCGACTTTTAGCATTTGTGATGATGCATGAAATTATATTTCTCAGCTAGTCACTCACAGTTCCAGTCCTGTTGATACACAATATCCTCTTGTGTGAAGGTTATTGAGATTAATGAATTCCTTATTCCAAATTGTATTACTGCAGGACGCGTCTGATGGCTCGTCTCTTATGTAGGCTTGCATAGAGGCATCGTTTTCTCCCAACCATGAAACCGGTTACAAATAGTACATCATTATTGATTGTGGCATATCAGCTTAACAATCAAAACACACTGCTCGTATTGGCACCATTGAGCTAGCTTCCAAAGAATAGCACAAAGCAGAAAAAGTGTTATATTATATCTGACATATATAACTGAATCATATCTAAAGGTCGGCCATAAAGGAATTTAAAATACCTAGGCATAAAGCTTAGCCACCAATGCTGTGGAAATCCTTTAAAGAAGAGGCTTAAGAAGTTCAAGTAGGAGCCCCATTTTGTGGGGCTTCTATTCCTTTGGTCTTTGGTCATAAAGGAACTGAAAATACCTTTTTCTAACGGGTTGGCAACATGTACCCTGTTTCACCAAAAGAGCCTATCAGATCCCACATCATCAGTTGAACCGTGTATTCTCGTATATTTCCTCATTAACTCCATCCTTGTCATTTCCCTTGCCCTTTTAGAAACTTTCTACAAACTCGCACCTTCTTACTTAGTCAATTACAAATTTACAGTCCATGAAATGCCTTGTCATAATTAATGTGGATTGACAAAACAAATCTCCGCTTCTCAAATCTGTCAAAAACCATGTATTCGGTTAGATTACCTTCTCACTTGATAATTTTTGAATTATTACCCCATATATTATAATTTCCTGTTGAATTGTTGGATTTTTTCAACCTTAGATTTTATCTGCCAGTAATTGGATTTCTTCAACACTAGATGTTATTTGCCAGTAATTGGATTTGTCAATACTAGATGATATCTGCCAATAATAGTTATGATTACAATTGACCTGAATGTGCTTGTTATTTTTGTACCTTTGAATATGTTTACTATGGTTATGCGTTAAATGTCTCTTAGCTTGTTATATGGTTTCCAAGGTTCGGATCATGAAAAGACTCCGGCATCCCAATGTTGTTCTGTTTATGGGAGCTGTGATTCGTACACCAAATCTTTCAATCGTCACAGAATTTCTTCCTAGGTATGTTGGCGTTAAATATCTTCTAACAAGTTACCATTTTTTTTTAAATGAATCATGATAATATAATATATTAAATGAGTAAGATATAAGATGCACAAATGTGTGTGCAGCCAGGTAAAGTGGTCTGCTACAGGCATGAGAATAATCAATAATAAACATAGGTGCAAAAAGTATGCCTCCCCTTATCAAAAGCAAGTCAACGAGCTGCTATTGTCCATCATCCTCCAAGAGCTCCCTCGGCAAGATCCCCGAAAATAGTGAATCCTTATCGGCACCCTTTTGGAAAGTCTATCTGCCAACTCATTGGCTGATCTTGGTATATGAGAGAACAAGATGCTCAACCTTCCGCCAAAGATCTGGCCAGTCTAATGAAGTGGACAATGTTTGTGATCCAAGTAACTATGATATCATTGTAGCTGAACTATCCTCCATCTCTAGCTCTAGAGAACCCCCAACTCCGTGCCTCCTTCATCCCTATCACTAAGGCGAAAATCTCTTCTCTAATTAAATTCCCCTCCCTGATTATATTCCCATCACAATTCTCAATATGTTCCCATCTTTGTTATGGTCTTATGGAAATCAGTATGATAGATCTGTTATGAGGAAGAGATATATTGTTAAGTGACATATTGTTGTATAATAAACATAGGCTATAGGCATATTTTTGGGATTCATTCCAGTTGATCCACTATGTTCTGCTTTTACAACTATTAGTTTCTAATTCTAAAGTAAAATAACAGCATTTAGAATCTTCTTTTTCTTGATTTGTAGACGATGGTTGCTGCCTTTCGAATGGTTCGTGTATTGGGTCCATGTATTTTGGAGAAAGTAATATATGCTTGTGTCATTTGACGAGTAATGTGATTATTTCACGAAGAAATAGGAAGCTAGGATCACTTGTGTATGGCTAATGCTGATGTAAAACTATCTTAGACAATGAGTGGCCATCAACATTGTCACTGCTATAGAACATTAAATCGACAATATCTTTTCCCAACTAGTTGAGTTGGTAGCATGAGCCATGAATCCTGTTCTTGCCATTCAGCATCTCAAGAACACCACTTTCACTTAATTGTATGGAAAAAATAAAGCAATTGATTATATCCTCCAAATGTTTTTTCTTTCCTCAACCTGTTCTCTAACAGCTGTGGTCTTACTTTCAATTGAGGTTTAATCATTATTATTTATTCATCATAAGAACTGCTTCACGTACTTCCATTGCTTCAAATTCTGCCCTGCATATACTATAAGCAGGGAACTCGGGAATCCAAATTTACATCCTGAAATGTCAAGTACCAGAAATATAGACAACTAGACTACGTGAAACACAACAAGAAGGTGGACAGCTTATTAAAGGTTCAATTTGCCACAAAAGTTATCATTTACAGTAATATTAAATTTCTTCGAACAACAAAATAATTGTAAATATCTGGTACAGTAACTGCACTCAAGGAAGCCTTGAACTTTTGAAATCGTAAAATAAAGGAGCCTTGTACTGGTATTAGATCCCAGTCTCTAATTCTTCTGCAGATAATGCTATTTTTCAATACTTAATCCTTTATTCATTTTCAGGCCTTGCTTAAATGACATGTTAGTGAACTGATATTGATTTTTCAAGGTCTGTAATTCATCTGCTATGCACATCCCATCAGGCTGTTTGACTGTACTTGGTTCTAAAATCCTTTTCTTTAAGAATAATTCAGCCTGACTATTGGATTGAAAAGTAATTGCTTCTACAAATGATTATAGTGGATTTCCTTCTCGTGATCCATAGAATACAACTCGAGAGACTATATTTTATGGAGTGTACAAAAAGTGAGTGAAAATTCACTTCATTGGATGGAGGGAATCTGAAAACAATGATGATTAATAATTAATGTATCTCCATCAAATATATTGTAGCCAGTAAAGATGTGAGAGAATTGTTCCCCCATATATCTATCTATTAACTAGAAAGAGTTTTAGAAGTAGAGATAGTGGCAAGAAATTGTAATTCTTGAATGGTGTATAATTGTGTTTGCATGGAAGTTCCTATCTAATAAGAATGTCCCATGCCTTGTGGGTGATTTAACTAATCCTTGTTTTTTAAGTATTAATTTATTTCTTTATTTTGGACTTTTGAAGCATAATTTATGTCTTGCAGAGGTAGTTTGTATAGGTTAATTCACCGGCCTAACAGTCAATTAGATGAACGGAGGCGTTTGCGGATGGCCCTAGATGTTGTATGATTCCAGTTGTTCTTACTTTTTCTTTTTATGTTATTTCAATTTTGCGAAGTTTTTGATGAAATTGATCACTCCACTAGGGGTAACATGTCTTATATAACTGAACTTTCAGGCTCGGGGAATGAATTATTTACACAATTGCACGCCTGTAATTGTTCATCGTGATTTGAAATCCCCAAATCTTCTTGTTGATAAAAATTGGGTTGTGAAGGTAATGTTCTTTCTTATATCTGGGATTTTGATCAAGTATGCCAGATTTTGAATATAGTATATCGTTAGTTGAGTTTTCCACATGTTTAGGTTTGTGATTTCGGGTTATCACGAATGAAGCACAGTACATTTCTCTCTTCAAAGTCAACTGCTGGGACGGTAAGATATCCTTGTTGACATGTATTTTTCTTTTCTCCTTTTGCTCCATCCCATCATTAGAGCACTACTATTTATCTTGTTTGTTTCTGTTTTTCAGGTTGTTTTCCATGCTTGCCTATTTTCTAGAATGAACGCTATATTTATATGTTTTAGATTGGAAATTTCGCATGTTGATTGAAGATATATTAGTTATCGATGTAAGTCATGGAAACTGGTGATTATTACCAATGATTGGTCGACTATAAATTTAACTTTGTGATAAGTCCATATCTTTTTGCTATAATTATGGATGAATTGACAGCTCACATTCAAGGGGAGGTGTCTTGGTGTTTGTTATTTGAAACTAATGTGGTTTTGGTGGACAAAACTAGAGAGAGTAAATGCAAAACTAGAATCGTGAAGGGATCCCTTAGGATCAAAAGGTTTAAAATAAGTCAAGATTTGAATATATGGGATGTAAATTTCGTTCAATAATAGCAAAGGTGAGGCAGTGGTAACCTAAAAGCAACCACTGCTATTATCGTGGAACAATTATTTATAAATTGGGGGATGTTGATGAGGATGTTGCATATTGAGTTAGAGTGAAGAGGTTTTTCTAGAGTATATGTGATCGAGGTGCTCCACTCAAGCTTAAAGGAAAGTTTTACAGGATGGCCATTAGGCTTGCTATGATGTATGAAGTGAAATGTAGGGTGACAAAGAAGCAATGCATTCGTGGGAGGAATGTTTTTTTTTAATGAGTAACGATGATGTATTTATTAGAGAATAGAAAGAATATACAAGGGCCACAAAGTTAGTGGCCAACAAACAAGTAAAAGGGTTTATGTGAACTCCCTACATAACATCATCACGTGATACAAAAAGTGCAAAGAATCAGACTGCTCCCCTTAGCATGCCTTCTGATGGTATCCCTCTAAAAACTCTCTCTTCCTACTCTTCCCCTTGCCAAGCTGTTGGCTTGCCCATTAGTCGATTTGAGAATGTTAAAACACATCTCGATATAGGCTAAAGCTTTAGCTGTACGAACTAGGTGTACAAGTTGCCATGATACCTCCGATCCTCTCATCCAAGATATAGCTACTGCTGAATCCCCTTCTACCACCAACTTCTGAAAATCACGAGATATAGCCTCCCTAAGCTGGTGGGTCCCATCAATGAAGCCATAACCTCTGCTCTGGCGTTGCCTTCCCCACATGGGCCTGAGAAGGCATGCAATATCTACCCATTGTGATCCCTGAAGATTTTCCCTACACTTGATGTCCTTGATTGCCCATTGAACATCCATCAAAGATTCAAGATTGAGTTTAATCACCCCCAGGATCCGGTGGTTCCCACCTCATATTTTTCCTTTCTACGCTCATCGATAAGAAGGCAATTGTGGTCCAGTCCCTCAAAATGTCACTCACTGAAAATTCTCGGAATAATGAGTATGTCCTAACCCAACTAGCCATAGATGCTGTAACGGAATTAGGGGTGTCAATAGGTACCCGATACCCGTCAAACCCGATAGACCCAAACCCGTTTAAAAGGATTTGGTTCCGGGTTATAGACCTGGTTTGTAATTGGGTTCAGTTCTGATTCTATAAAAGATGGACCCGTTAAGAATCGAGTCTACACGGGTATACTCGTCAGGTATCGGATCTCGTGTTTGTTAAATAATTCATTGATTATTTTTTAAAGATAAGATACTTGAAACTAAATAAAAATGTAATTTATAATTTAAATAATTCACTAGTTAAATTTTTGACAATCAATAATTATAATATTAATTAATTAATCTAATCAAAACTAAACGAAGTTAATCTACAAATTTTTCATTTTTAAATGTCTATTTGTATTAGACATTCATTTTATGTTTTGGATGGTGTGTAATATGTGCTGGGTGCAAATATTCTATATAAATTTAAATAAATCTAAGTTTTTGGAATGAGATTTTTATCATGATAATCAAATAATATTAATAAAGTGGAAATAAGTAGTTTTGTATATAGATTTATGTAATAAGTAATAGGTACCCGACGGGTACCCATTAAGAATCGGGTATTTGTGGGTTCAGTTCTGGGACTAAGGGTGACAATCCTGGACTCGGAACTGATGAGACCTGGAGCCGTCTTATATAATAGGGTTCGGTTCTGGGACTTGCTGGACCCTTCCCGAACACAACCCGTTGACACCCCTAGATAGAATCAATAATCTGCTGTGTTCTCCATTTTGCTCCTTGAAATATCCTTCTATTCCCCTCCC
>JAUPMG010000002.1:5790043-5800077 GCA_031762675.1 Pachysandra terminalis | reverse complement strand
CCCACCTGTGGAATGGCTAAACTTGCAATAGTAAGACCGGAAACAATATCGGATTTAAAGAGCTTGAGGCTGTAATTTGGCCCCCATTGAAGAATAGGGAAGAGGTACTGAGCTCCAAGAATCCATTTCTTCTTCAGTGATTGGCCTTTGAACCGGCGAAGAGGATCGTCAGGGAAGAAAGTTTCCTTGAGTCTGGTCCTGAGCTTCTCCAAGGTGCTCTTATGGGGTGGTGGTACAACCTTGTGAATCTCCATGGTCATCTCAATACACGGAGAGCTCAAAGCACTTGCATTCGAAGCTGTTTGTTCCATAGTTATGAAATGGGTTTAATGGTGATGAGCCTTCCTTTTTAGCTTCTAACACTTCTCTGTTCAATTTGAGGGTCATGCATTGCCTTCCTATCAATGAATATCAATCAACTTCCTCAAGGGACCGCTACAAACAAAGTATTACTACCCACAAAAGCAAAAGCAACTTTGGTGTAGAGTGAGAGAGGGCCTTATCGACTTAGCTTAGTGGGTGAGCCCACTCGCTTTTGGTTGTGATAGAAAGAAAGGCGAACGAGTTTATCTAAAATAGTTACAGAACAGAAAACGCAGAAACAAAGATGAAACAACGCATGCAGAAAAAGAAGGGAGGAGAGAGAGAGAGAGATTTAAAGCAGTAGGTAGAAGGCAAGAAACAAGATTGGGTTATAGACGGGTGTGCCATAGGATTTGCCACGTGGAAAATGAATAGTATGGAATATTTTGAGGAATATTCGATTTCTTCTCTCTTTCTTCTCTCCATAAGGTGCACTTCTCTAAGCTGGTTAAGAATTTTATGTGGGATGATCGCATTGATGGTTAAATGCAGCTGAGCAGCTTGAAAAACTGAAAAAGGAAGAGTGACACCACATAGGGGCGTTCAAGAAGGTCTTATACTGTTATACAGATTTTACTACATATCTCTGTGTCTACTACCAGAAGAGTATGGTTGACATTAAACGAGTCCCCATTGTTTTGTGATTGGATCAGGTTAGCATCTTATGTCAAAGAAGATTGGATAACTAATTCAAATTAAACTATTTAAGTTCACGCAGGTATGGTTAACAGTGTTTAAGCTGCGTTTAATACTGTTTAATGAAGAATTTATTTTTCCTTTAACTTGGAAAAAATTAGTCAATTTTGGGGATGAAGAATTTCTGTGAATCTGGGATTTGTGAACCTTGTGTCAACCTCACATGAGATCGATATTTGTCTCAGGCGGACCCACAAAAAAGATTAGTCATCACTGGTTAAGGTAGAAGCTAACTTCAGGTTCATTAGGTCTCTTAGTTCGTTCAGATTGAGAGAAAATGGATGGAAAAGAAAAGAAAATCATTTTTATTCTACTTGATGAAAATAAGAATGAATAAAAACCTAAAGAGAAAATGGTTTCAAAATTTTCTTTTTCAAGTGCCAAAATTTTTTCTCAAATTTAAGAAGATTTTGATTGAGAAAATTTGTTAAAGGGACAATTATCTTCTGTTGCCTATAATTAATAGTCTAACATCACCGTTCCTTATTACTAATTATTGTCAAACCATGATCACGCATCGCCTATCACCACCACCCACCACCGCCACCATTGCCGCCTATCCTAACCACCTACTACGACTATTTACTACCACCATGAACCATAGCATACAAGTACCGCCACCACTGCCTACCACGACCGTCCATCACCACCACCACCACTGCCTACCACTACCACCCATCATCAATTTGTCTCATTGCTTATCTATTAGATTTTATTTTCTTTTACGTTTTCTCATTTTAAACAGACGAGAAATTTTAGTCTCTTTTTCATTTTCTTTTCTCTCATTTTCTCTCAATCTCAATCCAAATGAAGGTTAGAAATGTAAGTCACATTTCTTAGTAGGGTCCACTTATGAACAAGTGTCAACCTCGTGTGAAGTTCGCATGAACTTCACACAGCTCACGTTCACAAAAGATCTGCGTCCCCATTTTCTCGTTCTTTACACTTTACTTCTACCCTTCAAGAATTGTACACTACAGCCCACTTTTAAAGCAATTTTACAATTTGGACACAAACCACTATAGTAATTCTCTGCCCTTCCAATTTTTACCCCAGAATCCCTAATTATAAGAAATCTAGTACATCGTCAGGTACAAGTATTTCAATCTATAGCTAAAGTTTATTTAATAAATGAAGGAAAATTACAATGGAAGAAAGCAAATTTGGAAAGACAAAGATTTACTACAATCATTTAGGTTATGTATTTGGGTTCAAAGCCTTACGTGCTCTACGTCTGGAGGATTTATGAATCCCTTCTGCTTATGCTAAAATTTTTCAAGGCCCACCTCATGGCGTCCAAGTTGAGAGATAAATTAAATAAGTATGATTGCCTCTTATTGGGATGTACCATTAAACCAAAATTGGGGTTATCCGGTTATCCGCTAAGAACTACGGTAGAGCTGTTTATGAATGTCTCCATCATAAAATTACTTTGAAAATAGGTGTATAACTTTCAATAGATAGGTCCAAAGTATAACAAAAAGGAGAAAAAAAACCTACTAACAAAATTTTCCTTTAGCTTATTAAAAAATATATATTTTTTAAGAGATATGTAGTGTTTGGTAACATTGAACAGATAAGTTCTTAGTCATAAATAATATAGGATGGCTTGAGTAGTAAGGAGATACTATTCTCAATAACTTCTTCAAAGTTCAAACCAGTTATCACTAGCTTATAGGAAGTAATTACTAGGCAATTGTAAAGCTTATAAAACAACATTTTTACCCTTCTTTAAGAATAATTTTATCATTTTTTTTTCTTGGTAATAATGTACTTATAACTAAATGCATTTATCAAACATAATTTTTAGAATAAGCCATCAATGGTTGCTATAAATAAGTACTTTTATTGAGTTACTTATCCACAAGTACTTATCCAAAAGCACAAACAGGGCCAAAAAGTTTGAATTTGAATATGTTATATGATCTCCTTCTTTGAATAAAAGTACTTTGTTGTGACATGTGTCTTACTTTTGAAAATGATTGAGTCTTGCTATTTAATGGATCCTATGAAATTATCATCTTAGTGAAATGATTTTATCCATTTAGCTTTACTATATTTTTAGACAAATGAAAAACTTAGGTTTAATTTTTAAATAAAGTATTATTACTCTGTTGCTACTAAGATTCAAACCTTCCACAGATAAAAAAAAATTTTATGTTTTGAAAATTAAATATGTCAATTAGACAGCTCGAGTTAAGACTTTCAATGGGTCGGATATAGATCTGATACCAACCCAAATTCGTTTAAATTTATCCAATTAAACCTGATCTTTATCCGATTTGATATTCCTCGGATCGGATTTGGATCTGAATAATTGGATCGGTTTATAATCAGATCTGGATTTGGATATTGGTACATCCGACCCAATTAAGATCCGAATCCGATTTAAGTTAAATTACATTATCCACATATATTTGACAATTTATTTTTATTGCATTTTAAATAATTTGTTAATTATTTCATTCTTAAACGTTTTTACTATCGAATTTGAATATATAATCAGATTCGGATCTTAGTCGAATTCAAATACGGATCCTATAAATATAATCGGACTCAGATTCAGTTACTCATATAAAAAGATCCGTTGGATCTTTAATCCAATTCGTATCTCTTTGAATTTAGTTGGATTCGGATTTGGATCATGTTGGATCCGGCCCAAATCCGACCTATTTACTGCCCTAGGTCGAGTACCACCAATTTATTTGTAATTTATATTTTATCCTTTTTTTTTTTTTCTTTCTGGTAACGTCATATTCTGGCTTTTTAACTTTGGACTGGATTCTAGCACCAAAGTAGCTAAAAGCCTTAACAGCTTTTCTCCATTGCTTTTGGCCCAGAAAAAAAAGAAGAAGAAGAAGAAAGCTTTTTAAGAGATTCTTTAACAGTATTCTTCTCATCTCCCTTTTAATTTAGATACAATTGGGGATACGAAAAGAAAACCTAATAAGACAAGGTGGCCGAAAGAGGAGAAAATAAAGCTACAAGATATTCTATTTTTTTCCTGCTAAAAAAATAAAAAGCGTGAGCAGCAGGATTCGAACCTGCGCGGGCAAAGCCCACATGATTTCTAGTCATGCCCGATAAGAACTCCGGCACGCTCACTCATTACACCCATAAAGTATAATGAATTTAGAATAGCATAAAAGTGACTTTAGGTTACACCGGTCGCCGGACCGGCAATATATTCATCCGGCAAAGGTTATGCATCATTTTTTTTTTCTTGGTTAGTTATATATCAATTGTTTGTGAAAAAAAAAAAATTGAATTAAAAACCAGAATTAGTATATGATGAAAAAGTGGAAGTTAATACGATTAAGACGATAATGGCTCATATTAACTACAGAGCTTCAAATTCAATTCAGATGAATGGCACCTTGATGTGTTGAACCATGTTATAGAACATTAGGATAACGACGTTGTCAGATTCGATCATTGGGACACACAAGTAACATCGAACCGGTCTCAAAATGGAGATCTCTCGGAGTCAGAATCAATCGATTCAATCCAAATGATCGGTTCTAGCCATCGATTCTCTCGCATTATTGCGAATAATCTAGAAGAAGTTCGATGATATTATAGCTATGGTTAGTCGTGTGTTGGGTGATAAGCATAGTCAAGTGGTTGGTGACCGTCGCACCGACACAATATGTGTGTAAGATTGAGATAGAATATATCAAAATATGATTAGACAAGATAACAAACACCTTAATCCAAGCATTTATATAAATCACAAAAGGGGATGGATTTGTTTGAATCTAATGGATTCTTGAAGAGTCTATGAATTGGAATCTCATAGTTCAGGTCCCATGTCTTTATGAAAAGTTTTTGGCTTTAGAAGAAGATACCTATAACACCATTCTTCTTGTGCTATATGAACTAGTTGTGATGGTCCGAATAAGAGATCTTTTTTATTCCGAGCAAAGTCAGGCCACGTCGTGATGTTCTAGAGATAGATGATGATGATGATGATGATGAGGATGATAATAATGAAAAATATGGTACTTTGGATGTCAGCCATGACTCAAAAGTAGAAATGGAATGAAGCTACTTTCTGACGTGAGCCAAAAACAGGTGCACAGTGGCTTTCTTTCCGTCCAATTATTGGGCACCGCAATACATACTATAAAATTTACTTTAATAGGAAAAAAATATGAAAATGGTGGACGAGGATCCTCTGTTAGGAACCCTCCTGTGAGATTCCTGTGAGTTTGACATGTGTCTTAGGGTGAGCCTCATTAAGAAGGGTTACCTGTCATTTTTAAAACCCTAACAGAGGATCCTCCTCTGGAAATGGTATGTAGTGGCGGTCAATGTAGTGGGTGTGGATCTTCTGTGATTTGAATCACAAAAAACCTCCTGTGAACCTCACAGGAGCTTGACATGTGTTCACAGGTGGCCCCTATAAAGAGAACGGATTTGCTGTGGGGTTGTTGTGGGGTAGACATAGTCTCACATGTGAAATTACCATGTTACCCCTCATGGTGAGGCCCGCAAGGGTAATGTGGTAATTTCACATGTGGGTTGTGTCTACTCCACAACAACCCATAGCAAATCACCCCACAGCAGATCCGCTTCGCCATAAAGAAAGGTGACTAGCAATTTTTAAAACTCTAAAAAAAGGGTGAACCTGAGAGCCCACCACTTAACTGGCTTCTACCTTAACATGAAAGGGTCGGTATTTATCATGTACCCTAATACTATAAATAGCATGTAGTGAAGGTCAATGTAGCGTGTGGGTCCAAAGGGGTGGAGGAAGGTCCATTCTTTCTTCTAGACTTTATAAAGGAAGAGGAAAAAAAAAAAAGATTAATTCGAAAGTATAAGATCTTACATTAAGTATGGTATTTACATCATTTATCTTGACATCATTCAGCATAAGTCATGTCAAAGAAATATCTATACTATTAAGGGAGAGTGCCTGTAGAACGCGTGCCAAAAAATTATTATTATTATTATTTTTAAAATCACTCTTACAAAGTATTTTCAAATATTTTTAAGGATAATTATATCTTTTTATATTTTATAGAAGATAATGAGTTAGAAGAAGAATCCTTATTTTTTTTTTTTTTTTTTGATTTTCAGTCCAAAACGCTTCTCTACCCCTTTTTAGATAAATGGTGGAATTCTCTTTTTCTTTTCTTTTTTTCTTTTTTTTTTTCTTATCAACGTGTAGGACTGTACATGCCACCCTCTAGTATTTGGGTGGGCTTGGGCAATAGATATAGGCCTGTGATTTTATACTTCTCAAGCTCGGCTTGGCCCAATCAAGTTTAGGGCCAAGCTTGGGCAAGGCAATTGGAAGCCTGGTCCTGCCTCATCCTATAATAATGTGTATATTTTTTACTTTTGAATGTGTGAATTTACATTTATAAGATATGAATTTTTGTTCTTTATTAAAGAATATACATAATTATATTTATATAATATATTAAATACATAAAAATATTTTTTTTCTATAAAAATGTCTTACAATTTCAATTTTTTTTTTTTTGATTACCCGAAGGCTTGATTAGAAGGATTAACTAAGTCACACACTCACACGGTGAAGACGGAAATTGATCCTAGGACCTAGGGACAACCCTACTAGGCCCTTACCACTGAAAAATATATTATTATAGTTTTAAATCAAAAAAAAAAAAATTGAATTTTTAGGGTCGGGTCAGTCGGGTTTAAAGGCGTATAAGTTCAGGCCAAGTTGGATTGAGCTTATACCTTTGAGCACAAAGGTCGGGCCGAACAAAGTCGGACCAGGCCTAGGCATATAAAAAAGCTGTTATGATAGTGTGCAAGCTAGGCCCAAGTCCGGCTCGTTGCCATCCCTGCTAGGTACTACTGTAGACTAAGGTGTCAATTGGCCAGGCTTTTGCCGAGCCATGCTCGGCCCCAATCCTATCAAGAAAAAATATAATTTAGCCCACCCAAGGCCCGATCATGGCCCTATCTTTTGAGCCCAAGCCCGGCCTTATAATGTTTCAAAAACTTAGGGCTGAGCTTGGGCCTAGGCTATCCTTATCATTTAAAATCACAACAGTTTTTCCACCTCTTGCAAATGAATGCTATAAAATTTGCCTTAAAATTTTTTGTAACATAGTTGATATAAGAAAATACTAATAACAATAATATATTCAAATCCCTAAATTCAATGTCTATTACTTTTTACAATAAAGTATTATATATATATATATCGTTCTTTATTTGTACTCTTCATCTCATACTTTATATTTCATATCTACTATTAATCTAATAGAATATTTTCATTTATTTTTTTTAGAATCCTTAAAATTAGACAATAAGTTAACCTTTCTGAGCGGTTCGTCAACCCCTTTCGAACGATCCGTTAGCCTTCTGAGCGTTCCGTTAACTCCCCTTCTCCCCTTTCAAGGTCACTTCTTGTGTCGGTTGAGCGGTCCGCCAGTCCCTTTTAATTTGTGTTTAGGCCATAAGTTTACCTTTCTGGGAGGTCCGTCACCCCTTTCTCCCCTTTCGGGCAATCCGTCAGCCCTCTGAGCGGTCCGTCAACTCCTCTTCTCCCCTTTCAAGGTTACTTTTTGTGTCGTTTGAGCAATTCATCAACCCCTTTTAATTGGTGTTTAGACCATATGTTAACCTTTTTAGGCGTTCCGTCAATCCTCTGAGTGGTCCGCCAACTCTCCTTCTACCCTTTCAATGTTAATTTCTGTGTCGTTTGGGCGGTCCGCCAGCCACTTTAATTTATTTCTAGACCATGAGTTAACCTTTCTAGGCAGTTCACCGGCCCCTTTCTCCCCTTTCGGGTGATCTGTCAGCAATCCGCCAGCTCCCTTTCTCCCATTTCAAGGTTACTTTTTGTGCCGTTTGGACTGTCTGTCAGCCCCTTCAATTTATATTTAGATCATTAGTTAATTTCTTGGGCCGTCCATCAGCCCCTTCAATTTATTTTTAGGCCATGAGTTAACCTTTATGGGTGGTCCGTCAGCCCCTTTCTCCCCTTTCGGGCGATCTGTCAGCCCTCTGAGTGGTCCGCTAACTCCTCTTCTTCTCTTTCAAGGTTACTTTTTATGTCGTTTGGGCGGTTCATCAACCCCTTTTAATTTGTGTTTAGACCATATGTTAACCTTTCTAGACGTTCCGTCAATCCTCCAAGTGGTCGGTCAACTCTCCTCTACCCTTTTAATGTTAATTTTTGTGTCGTTTGGGCGGTCCGCCAGCCCCTTTGATTTGTTTTTAGACCATGAGTTACCCTTTCTAGGCGGCCCACCAGTCCCTTTTTCCCCTTTCGAATGATCTGTCAGTAGTTCTCCAGTTCCCTTTCACCTCTTTCAAGGTTACTTTTTGTGTTATTTGGGCGGTCCGTCAGCCCCTTCAATTTATGTTTAGATCATTAGTTAACTTCTTGGGTCATTCATCAGCCCCTTCAATTTATTTTTAGGTCATGAGCTAACCTTTCTGGGTGGTCCGTCAGCCCCTTTCTCCCATTTCGAGCGATCTGTCAGTCTTCCGAGCGGTCCGCTAACTCCCATTCTCCCTTTTCAAGGTTACCTTTTGTGTCGTTTGGGCGGTCTGCCAGTCCCTTCAATTTGTGCTTAGATCATTAGTTAATCTTTTTGGGCAGTCCGCCAGCCCCTTCAATTTGTTTTTAGGCATTTAGTTAACCCTTCTAGACAATCCGCCAATCCCTTCAATTTGTGCTTAGATCATTATTTAATCTTTTTGAGCGGTCCGCCAGCCCCTTTAATTTGTTTTTAAGCTTGTAGTTAATCCTTTTGGGCGGTCTGCCAACTCCTTTTCGAGCGATCTGTCAGCCCTCTGAGCGGTTCACCTTTTCTCCTTCTTCCCTTTCAAGGAGAGTTGACAGAGAACCAAAAGGTAAATAGTTTTGTCTTCAATACTTAAAAGGTGAATAGTTTAGGTTATTCATACGAAAACAAAGAATAGTCACGGTTATAATACTTTTTTAAAAATAAATTATGTAGAATACGACAAATAGGTAATTTTCTTAAAAAAAAAGTGTTATAAAAATTATACTTTAATCTCATAGGTTTTAAAAATTGCAATTAAACCCCTCAAAGTTTTTGAAACAACACTAATATGTTCCTTATAAAGAATTAAATGACTTTTAGATAAAGTCATAAACCTTAGGTCTAAAATATCCCTCTTAGTCTCTCAACTATAGAGTCATCATGTTTCAACATTCATACTTGAAACATTCGTCAAAGAGGAAAAAAAAAACACGCACACACACATGGAACAATTGACGAATAACGATTTATAAAGGGTATATCAATCAATAACTTTGGTGTCATTACTTGACCAACATCCTTAGGATTCTGACAAAGGGTATCTTTATAATTTCAAAAACCTCAAGGGACTAACTGTAATTGTCAAAAACCCCTGGTGATCAAAGTATAATTTTCCCTATATTAGATTTTTGGAACTGCGTCATGATTTTTTTTACCTTCCCCAAAAAAAAAAAAAGGAAAGGTTTTCCAGTTAAATCTGATGTGTTGATTGCTTATTTATTTTCCTTTCTAATTTTTTTACTCTATTTCTGTTATTTTGAATTTGGTTATTTCCTTAATCCAAACACAAAAAAGGTGGAGAGAGAGCAGAAATGAGCTAGCTAAACTGAAAGCCATTGCCTTACAAAATGTGCAAATTCAAAACAAACTAGAAGTGACGACGAATTCCTGCAACTCCATGAAAACTGTAGCGTAATCTCATTCCAAGTTGCCATCAAAATGATAGCATTTTTTTTTCCTTTTTGTAATGAAAGAAAGACATTACAATATTGCAATTGACTATACCAGACATTGTAATGAAAGCAAGACATTAGAATATTGCAATTGACTATACCAGATATCTAAAATATACTAATGTCACTGCAATAGATATACAATGTGCTTCAAGTTTCTGCACCTTTGCTAATAATAACAGATGCATAGTTTGCTATTGTGGATTCCGGAGATTGTCTGAGGCGTCCAACTACAGAAAAT
>JAUPMG010000002.1:5752280-5764090 GCA_031762675.1 Pachysandra terminalis | reverse complement strand
ACTTCTAAAGCCCTTTCCACTGAGGATTTGCTTTCTGGAAGTGAAAGTCCCAAGATATGGCTCGAAGTCAGTTCATGGGAATGAATGAAAGTGACTTCGAGCCCCAGTTGGTAATTCGGATACTTAAAGACAACATTCGAGGGGGGTAACCCAAATCTGTGTCCTTCGAGGATGACGGAATCCGGAGTCTTTTGTTTTCCTTCAAATTCACCCTTAGCAGGAGGAAAAACACCTACTTTGAATTGACCATCTGGAGGTGGTTAGCCTAGAAGAGACTTCCTTCGGAATTGTCCGTCGAGGTTGTCCCTCGGATATGTCCGTTGAGGTTGTCCCTTGGCGTGAATACATCTGCCTTGTGATCCTTCAGGACAAAGCATATAGAATAGTCTTTCAAAGTCTATGGATATGATCCAAGTATGACTCCTGAGTTAGAAGGTATGGAAAGTTCCCTCGAGGATCTTTCCTTGCATGAAAATACTTTTGAAATGTAAAAGGATGTATTAACATCACTTGAAATATGTTATAGAGAGCAGATAGATGTGATTTCGAGGATCCATTGATATCATAACTATTTGCGGAGTCCATTAAGGGTCGTATGCCCCTAAATACGTCATTCGAGTAAAAATGAGGTCCATCGAGGGAAGAATAAGATTCTCATTCCCTCGGGTGCCTAGAAGGCAGTATGTCGCGGGAACATAAGTCTTTGGTCTTTTGAACACTTCAAAAGGGAGAAAATGGCGTGTTTGTTGGGTTGGGGATACGTGGCGTCCCCCCCACAAGCTGGAATTTGAAAAATGTTGCTTCTTTGAGAAGCTATTGCCTTTTTGGTGATAAGAACGGTCAGATATCTCTGAGTCGTTTCAAATATCTCATTTTCACCAAACGGTCTAATCACCGTATTCAGCTGCTGACAGCTTGCACGTGAAAGGGACGGCTGTACAACCGTTTTAACTTTAAAGAGTAATTCAGTGTGTGCGGCTATACCCAAAACGCGTACTCGCACTTGTAATCAAGCACTATATGTAAAGTGAGATTAAATTAGCCTGCCTGAAGAACACCATTATGCCAAATCTAAGTAGTGTCGATGTAATTTACCCAAAAAAGAAAAAAAAAATACTTAATTTCAATACCACAAACAAAACCTAAAACCCGTCTGGAGACCATATTCGAGGAATGCTAAAACCCTAAAAACCCTTAGACCCGGAAATTGCTACCATCATCTAGAAGCTACTAAAAGAGTGGAAAACTCAATGCTCCCTCCCACGCTAATCTTGCCTCCGCCGCCATTAAAAACGAAAAAGATACAATCACAGAAACCCTATCCCGGTTGAGTTGAGCAGAGAGGGACAGAGAGAAACAGAGATGGCGAAGCGTTTGATACCAAGCTTGAATCGGGTTCTAGTCGAGAAGATCGTCCCTCCTTCCAAAACTACTGCCGGTATCCTTCTCCCAGAGAACACCAACAAGGTACGTATGCTACTACTGCTACTACTGCTACTACTACTAGTCTCTCTGTTAATCAATGGCTTTGACTGATGTTCGGTTTGATGCTGGTTGGTGGCATCCACCATTCCAATACAGCTGAACTCGGGGAAAGTGGTGGCAGTGGGACCAGGAGCACGAGATAGAGAAGGGAAGCTTATACCCGTCTCTGTAAAGGAGGGGGATACTGTTCTTTTGCCTGATTACGGAGGAACCAACGTTAAGCTTGCTGACAAAGAGTAAGATTTCTCTCTCTTTCTGTGCTGCTCTTCTTTTCCCTCTTTCACATTGTTTTAACCAATCTCTTCTTGCTTTTCAGGTACCACTTGTACAGGGATGATGACATTTTGGGCACTCTACATGATTGATTTTATCAACAAGCTAGATCTTTATGAATGAGGAGAAAATGGAATTTCTTTTGATGGGATAATATTTGTGTATTGAGGGATTTCTTTTGAAATCTGTTTGGTTGAGTATTTTTGGTGTTTAAGTGGTTTTAAGATTTTGACAATGGTGATTGTGGAATTGGGGATTTTCAATTCTCAGCATTATCAACAGATTAATGCTCTTTTCTTTCCATTTCTCTTTTTTGTTGGTGTTCCATGGATAGGATGAGTATGCTTACCTGACTTGCTACATTTCAATTCCTCCAACTTGGTAAATGATGGAAAACCTTTTCACTCCCCAAGCCAAGCTTCTTGCTTCTTGGCCTTTTTAAGGATTGTTGGCCATTGACATAACCCATCACCTCATCAATGGTGGAGGAGGATATGCTGTAGTTTCTACTCTTCAAGGTACCAATATCCTCTATAAATCTAGTTTTGCATTTACTCTTTTGTTAGATTGATTCAGCAAAATCACATCATCTACTAAGATGTCTCTTTTTGAATGAGTTTCCGTAATAAGTGTACCGATCACCGGTAACCTTAATAAATTTTATCAAAAATAATAATAAACACCTTACTAAAGTATGACATTGAATTAGCTCCATGAGTTTATGGCTTACACAGGTTAAATTCTGAATAGCAGAGTAGGAATTATTTCAATAAAAGGGCCAAATCCACAACAAACCGGAGATGATACTTGCTTTAAGAATTTGTGTTATAAATTTTTGTTCATGTCAAGGAACTTGATTACTGTCCATCGCAGTTCTGAGACCTTGTAGAAGCATTTCCACAGAAGAAAATTGCAAACACCTGTGGAACAGGACCTATGATACAAAATTAAGCAAGGCATTCATCACTGCCTCTCTGGATGGCAAAGCTGGAATGGCACCTCTCTCCGTGACGGTCAATGCCCCACAAACATTAGCAAACTTGAGAGCCTCTCTCAGTCGGCTTTCTTCCTGTATAGATAGAAAGAGGACAAGAATAAATGCTCTACTCATCAGTTTGTTCAAGCAGACACACAAGGGAAAACACATAAAAACCTAAGGGTACCACACACTGACTAGCGACTACATATTAGCAACTTAATCATACGATGAAGAGGCAACTCATGTGTGCGATAATGAATCTGAATCGTCTTATTACAATGCGTTTGTGAATACATGTATATGTGTCTGTGTCTGTGTCTGTGTGTCTGAGAGAGTCCATTTCGTGTTGGCAATTTGTCTGTCTGTATGCATATTGTGCGAGGAACATTCACGATTCCATGTTGGTAATTTGTGTGTAGGTGATTGGGTGTATTTGCGCTATGATTATGCTGGAATTTTGAATAATAAAAACGGATATGATTTATAGAAGAGTGAAAATTATAGAAATTATTATTATTATTATTATTATTTTTTTACATTACCAAATAGAAAATTATAGAATTCTCAACACCACAAGACAAAACATTTATTAATTGTTCAGCCAAGGACATGAATGACTTGCCCAGTTAACATAGGATTTACACAGGAATTCCAAGAGTTGAGCTGACACCTATAACCATAGCTAAGTGGCCTCTTCTGTTATTATGAACAATAATGAGGCATACTTATAGATTCTTAATCTACACAAAAATTTCAGCTAGGAATGAGCATAACTAATAATCGTTTGCTTTAAAATGTGGTTTACTGGTTATACGCGGATATGCATATTGAGAAACAGAAAAGCTACAAAGTGCAGTTGATATAGAGATCAGTATTTGCACAATTTGATTTTTCAGCATCTAGCAAGGTAAGATCCAGGCATTAGATGGCTTGTACCAGATGTAACAAAATTTCTCAACAGCCAAGGAGAGTTTAAGATCTAGAATAAATTAGTTCTCGTACAAGTGAGAAGGTGAAAATCTCATGGATTTCTTGAATTATAACACAACAATAATGCCATATCACAACAAGTTAAAGAGTTGGAAACCTTATCTTCAGCTAACCTATGTGCTTGTCAGATCTTTTCTAACCAACTCCATCCAGGTGCCTTTTAGTCTCTAGTCTTTTCGGAACCTTCAACTTGCGCCATCTCACACCTCAAAATGGCCTGTAAAAGCCTCCATGTAACATGTCCAATCATCTCAACTGACTCTCCTATATTTTTTCTCCTATTGCGGATACTCCTAGGTTCTCTCGGTCTTGCACATATTCGTTATTTCATCATATTTTTCCTAGTCTTTCCACACATCCATCTCAACATTTTCATCTCGGTTATGCTTAGCTTATGAATGTGTTCTGTCTAACTTGCCAACATTTGGCCTCGTACATCATAACAAGAGGTCTAATAGCGATTCATATGATTTCCTTTTCAACTTAAGTGGAATGCGCCGATTAAATTACGCTCTAAAACACCTTTCCACTTAGGCCATCTAGCTCTAATTCTGTGTGCAACATCTCCATTAATATCTCCCTCATGAATTTGATTTGAGACAGCAAAGTGGCTACTTTTGGTTATTACTTCACTTTTAATAGTAATTACTTTTTCACCAAAATTACTAAAGTGCACTCAATGTGAACATAAATACAACATTGGTGGAGTTGAGTTTCGAACTGTAATATGAACATATATACATTGCAGCTGCTACATTAAGATATTCATTACCCCTAGGTGCTACTGCAGTAATAATATAATGGATGTTATTCACTAGGCAACTTTGATTATTATTATTATTATTATTATTATTATTATTATTGTTTTTTCTTTTGATAAATGATGAATTATATAGAAGAGAGAGAACAGAGAATAAGAAAACAAGTACCAAGGCTGAAGAGACTAATCTCAAGCCTTGGGAGAAGGAAAAAACAGAAAATTACAGAACAGAACCCAACCCCAACACTCATAAGATATACACCTCCCAAAACAAAATAAACAGTCAATCCACCTCCTGCATCATCTCTATAGATGAGACCCCTTCGAACATGACACTCCTCCCCATACCCCTCCTAGCCAAAATCTCAGCCGCCAAGGTGGCTCCTCAAGACACGAGATGGAACGAGATATTCCAATCCCTGCTTAAGGACCAAGTCAAACGGACCAGATGAGTAAATCTCCACGCACACTGCTCAAGTCTCCCCAGCCAATCAATAATAGAAGCCGAAGAGCACTCCACAATCAAATTCTGATAGCCTTGCGTCCTAGCAAACCTCAATCCGGACACTAAAGCAAGCAAAACGGTCCTCACCGACTCTCCATCACCACAAAGGCCAGAGAAAGCGAAAAGAATATCCCCCTCACTATCTCAAAACACACCAGCAACCCCAGAGGGGCCAGGAAAAGCCTGGGAGAAGCCGTCTCTTGAGCTTCACCCACCCAGCCGTCAGGGGACGCCCGATAGAGTGCAACGGCAAATGGAAACTGTCACTGAAATCCTATACCACTCTCTTCGAATGTTTGCAGCCGTAATACCAACAAACTGAGTCTTCACCCGCCCATGAAGCCAAAAACACTATGATCCCCTCAATTACACTCAATATCGAGGAAGAGGTACCCTGAAAAATCCTTAGATTGCGCTCCTTCCAAATATGCCATAAAATAGCCTAAAAACCAGTTGCTACATAATACACCCCCTCACAGCCAAACCCGGGAACCTCCACTATGCTAACAGATGGCATATGTTCACCGACATAGGCCGACCGGTCCGGCATAACCCACCATGGTGTTTAAACTCAATATCGGATTGCAGATCGTCCCGGTCCGATACTGAGTTGGATCGGCAATCCAACTCGGGATCGGCCGATCCAAAATATGGCCTAGGCGAATCATATTTCTATTAATATTTCAATCAGTTAAAAAATTGCATTACGGTCGTCTAGCTTAGTTGGTACAGCGCAATGTACACCACAATGTGGTCGTGGGTTCGAGTCCCGCGTTAGTTGTATTTTTACTCTTATTTGGCCATATCATATTATATTCCTATTAATATATTAATCATCTATCAATTTACAACACAATCAGCTAGCATAGTTGGTAAATAACACAATGTGCATGACCATTTGGTCCTGTGTTCGAGTCCTGCGTTGGCTGTATTTTCCCTCTTTTTTACCATATATTAGATTGCTATTATCAATATATTAATTAGCTAACAATCTACAACACAATCGTCTAGCGTAGTTAGTAGAGAGCAACGCTTTTAATCTCTTGGGCTTGGGTTTGAAGCCCATGGGCACACTTCTTATTACACTTTGCTGGGAATCGTCCGGTCTGATTCGGTCTGAAACCGAGACATATGTGGTGAAAGAGCCATATACCTCCTTTATCTTTGGATCATATTCGTCGTTTTAATCCGATAGAGCAATGCAGACTAAAAAAAGGCCCCAACTCTAGGTGGAGCAGGAAAGAACTACACATACTAGGCATAAAAGGAGATAGGGAACCCAAGTCTGTTAGATCTGAATTGATTGAAAAAGGACTAACATGAGATTATACCTCTTGGATCCGGAGTCCAAATCCTCTTATCCGGCCACTCCTGACACGCGAAAAGATCCTCGACAAACTCAAAAAGAGAAGCCATTTCCACCATCTCCACCTCCCTAGCATTCTTGCCAAGAAGAAGATTTCACACAAGACAAGATCCCAGCCAAGAAAGGACTTCACTCAACAAAGAAGATTGAAACTGAACCACTCTAAAAACTCTAGGAAAACAAAGATAAATGGGACCACCCCAATCCACACATCATGCCAAAAGAAACCAGAAGACCCACACCCCACCATGAATCGGACCATAGAGAAGAAAAGGGGAGCTAAACCAAAACTGCTTTTCACGGGCTTGCCGACAAAGTTTTTGCGTTCAGATTCAAATCCCTCTCATTCACATGGATTCCATACTTGCTAACGATTACCTTTCACCACAGATTCTCCTGCTTGTTGTTGAACCTCCAAAGCCATTTAGCCAACATAGCCAAATTCCGATCCACTGTGTTACCCAAATTCAACCCACCTAGATCATTCGCCTTACACACCTCCTCCCACTTAACCAGATGGCCCCTCCTCTTCCCATTACCCTCCCATGAAAACCTCCGCTGAAGCTTCTCGATGTGAGGTCACCACCCTTGACATTCGGAAAAGTGAATGCTTTATCTGATCAAGTGAAAACATGAAAGAGTGGACTCAGGGGAGACTATAACTTCAGCTTTATCTGATTATTATTCAAGATTGTATAAGTTAGAGAAACTTTTTGACTATGTATTGAAAGGCAGGAGTGATGGATGTCTAGATAAGGGTAACTTTTTGACTATTTTATTTTTCTTGATCAAGCAAAAGCACAAGGTGTTCAAAAAAAAGTTGATATGAGGAAAAGGGTAGTGTTTTAAAACTCCCCTTAAGTTTCCCTTCTTGGAGGGTAACAAAACAAGTTTTCACTTTTACAGTTTCTAGCAAAATAAAGCAATATCTCGTTTATCTCATAAATTGTTGGAAATATCTCAAAAATTAAAAAAGTGTAGCAAACCTTTTACAAAATGCCGTCAAAATTTTCCACATTCTGACCATATTTTCATAGAGCCTCCTTAGACCCAATTCATGAATATAAATTGATTCGGTACATTTATGTGTATTTTTTATGCATTTATATGGACTAGCTCAATTGGTTTTTGGACCTACAAGGTGGAAGAACGGGAAAAAAATAGAGATAAAGGGATCTACTGATGACACTGTTCATATTATCTACTTATAGGCAAGACTAGTGATCTGTTATGAGTATGTTTATAGGTAACAAGTTGCTGAATTTGCGGAGCAGTTTCACAATTATCTGAGAAGCATATGTTGTAACCATGTAAACTGGTTAAATTATTGCCACCTAATTATGATAAAGATGGGAACTTTGAGTCCGCCTATAACTCCAAGTGTAAAGTTATTAGTAAGGAATTTGACTTTTTTAATGCTATACCAAAAAGTTGCACGTAGAAGTGCAATTGTATAATTATGGGCTCACCCTAACAATATTAGAGGTGCAACCTTGCATTGTGCAAATCACCCACCTGTATATTGGCAATTTGTGGAGCTCTTTGGTGATTTATAGGGAGGTGGTATAGTACTATTTTGGCAATGAGCCAAGTTGCTTTCGACCTTTTTTTATATGAAATGATGAAACTTTAAGTGAGTTAGAAGAAGGAAAAAATACAGAGACAAAGAATTACCAGAACCAACAAAAGGAAAATGAACTGCTATGGTGAGAAGGGAAAAAAAAAAAAGACAGAAAATCACCAGGCAAAATAAAAGAAATAAAAAAACATTATACCATCTCATACACCATCTGCTCTAAAGAAATGCCCTTAAACAAAGTCCCAAGCATGAACCCACTGTTGGCTAACTAATTAGCAAGGTTGTAGGCCAATTGACATGCTCTCAAGAACAAGATGTTCATAAGTAGTGCAAAAGATCTAGCTAAGCAAACCAATGCTCCAACTCCACAAACAATGTGATTCTTGGCTAATCTAGAAATCACTATAATGAGCCCCCCTCCACCTGAATGGCAGAATAACAGAGAGATCTCGTCTCATGGAGTTCCATCAGAAGGGCAGTCAACTCAACCCTAAAGGCATCCCTCTCTCCAATAAGTCCTAAGAACACATGAGGATAGTGCTATCATGATCTTTTTTTTTTTTTTGATAAGTCATGAAATTATATATATATATATAAGAGTAGAAATGGAAAGTACAAATGCCAATGTAGAGAAGACCTCTACCGATGGCACCAAAATAACGGACATAAAAATGGGGACCAGAAGTCCAAAAAAGAAGCACAGCGCCGGGGCACCCTCAAAACCATATCACCAACCTCAGGGCATAACCATATCTAAGTCCCCTGAGACCAAAGAGACCCTAGCCGTCAAAATTTAGCTTAACTATCCCTGCTTCGAGGGTGGAACATTTGAAGCCTCTGTGTGTAGCAAAGAGAGAGCAGTCACTCTCCACTCCATCAAGATGTCACAACAGCCAAACCTTCGAAATCAATTTAAGCATTCACACATAGGGCCACCAAACTCATTACTGACTCAATAAGGAACAAAATCCTAGACCTCCTACCCTTAAAAAAATCCTCCTATTCCCCTCCCTCCAAATGGTCCACAGAATAGCATGAAAGAGACAATGACAAAGGAATTTCCCTCTACCCCATCCCCAAGACAAGTAGTTGATTTTCCACCTTGCTAATGTTCTGCATGATTAAATCCCAAAAGCTCAGATATCAGTGGAAGAATGGAGATGATTTGAAATTCCATGACACTACTTTTGCTAAGACTAATTCACAACCCAAAAACCATCTCAAAGCACCTCAAACTGCATTTGATCCAAAGCATTTGCTACTAACTAGAGGCCTCCAAGAAGAGGGTAGTAATCAGCAAATTGGAGATGGGGAACAAACCCAATCCAAACCAACCAACAAACCTCTGATGAGACATGCTTCTTCAGCATGCCTAAATAACCTGCCTAAGACATTCCTAGCTGAAGTAAAGCAGAAAGGGGAAAGATGAACAGCCTTAGAAGAGGGGGAAAGATCTCCCAAAGCCTTGTTGAGAATGAAAAAGAATGTGGTATCACAACCCTATAATGAAAATGAAAGAGAATGAGACATTTCCCAGGTCCAAAACATATGACAGTTGTCTGCCAAAATTGACTTGTATATGATGGTTACATCTTGGAATCGGTAATTGGATTTAAGTTTAGATTTCATTATGTCATGTGCCCCAAACAAGGCATGATTTTGCTTCTTATACTCCCAAAATAATTACGTAAGAGTTTTCTAAAAATATTTTATTTAAGAATATGTGATCATGTCTTGTATTGCTATACAGAAGTTCTACTAGAAACTTCCCCCATTTTAACAATCTGACCCCAAAATTTTCACAATTATTTCCAATTTTACACCCAATTGAATTTCTTCAAAATTTCCCATTTCAAAAGGGCCAAAATTTATAGTGAAATCAAAATTTTAAAACCTTGGAATAGGAAAGAGAAAAGATGTAGTCATGTAAAGGCACTAAAAGACGACTGAAATCAATTTTAGAGTTGATTACTAAATCTAGGTTTTCCATTCTTCCAGAATCTAGAACTTATCTTCTGATTTCTTTCCTTTATTTTTGCAATGAACGTAAGAAGTTGTTCTTTTTTTCCCCTTATCTAGATTGTCCTTTGACAAAAGAGAAAGACCAAGTCAATAACCAGGTATGTTAGAAATGTTTATCTGGCACCATTAGAAATGTTCATTGCGGTTTCAGAGAATAAAGCTTCCGCAACAATTAAACAGGATATCCAGTTACAAGGACCAACATTATATCTTAAAAGCAACAGCTTGATTGATGATAGACGGAAAATTGCATTGCACGAAACCACAAACAGAAAATTTTCTATGAACAGGACAATCCTTTCACATCAATGAAGCAGCATAACAAGATTGGTCAACAACAAATAGTTCAGGCAAACAGCTAGGATGATGATGGGGAAGCAAAATCACACACCATGTATTCCAAAACAAAAGTAATGGTAATGAAAAAAATAATTGTTCAGGAAATAAAGGCATAAAATAGGCACCAAAAATTATATATATATATATATATATCTTATAAAAGATACCTGAAGCAAGGACTTATTGGCAGCTAGTTGTGATAATATTCCAGCAACAAAAGCATCTCCAGCACCAGTGGTGTCTACAGCATCTACCTTTAGACCATGGATCCTCCCACTAAAGTCCTGTACATATTCAGGACTTACATGTTCAGGTCTACAATTGAATACTGATTATTGCAATGCCTTGTAAAACAACAACTTATGCTTTAAGGATGTCCGCTAATTATATTCTGTAGAGTTGAAGATTATTTACACAAATCATAAAGTATTCTCACCCAAATGCATCAGCTAAAGTCTTCAGGTTTGCTAGAGTGAATGCCACTAGAAAACCTCACTGATCAAAGCAAATTTATCCAAAAGGAGCAGAAACTCACCCTTCAATTCATTCATGACTGAGAGGAACTCATTAAATGAAATTCTGTGGAGCCAGCAATGAACAAACCCGGTCCCGACGGTTTCACCTTGGCCTTTTACAAAACCTGTTGGGAGGTGGTGAAGGCGGATATCTTGCTTGTTTTCAAAGAGCTCTTTGAGAAAGGTTATTTTGAAAGAAATGCTAATGCGACTTTCCTTATGCTTATCCCCAAGAGAGAAGGAGCTTCGAATATTACATATTTCCATCCTATCAGTTTGGTGGGGAGTTTATACAAGATTATAGCTAAGGTTCTTGCGAATAGACTGAAAAATATTGTGGGGAAAGTGATTTCCAAAACTCAAAGTGCCTTCGTGGGAGGGAGACAAATCTTAGATGGTGTATTGATTGCCAACGAATGCATTGATTCTATTTTGAAAGATAAGAAGAGAGCTTTGATTTGCAAAGTAGACTTGAAGAAGGCGTACGATAATGTGAATTGGGAGTTCTTATTTTATGTTATGAAGAGGATGGGATTTGGGGTTAAGTGGATTTGAAGGATAAAGAATTGTATTTCGTCTACATCGATGCCTGTATTGGTGAATGGGACTGCCGTGGGCTTTTTTAAGACTTTTAAAGGTCTTAGACAAGGTGATCCGTTATCTCCCTTTCTCTTCTTAATGGTGATTGAATACTTGGGTAAAATGATTGGCAGAACGGAAGAATTGGGCTTGATTGAAGGTGTGAAGGTGAAGGAGGAGGCTTCTAGTATCTCGAATCTCCAATTTGTGGATGACACGTTGATTCTTTGTAGAGACAAACAATCTGATCTGAAGTCGTTGAGATGTACTCTAGTTTGTTTTGAAGCAATGTCAGGGCTCCATATTAATTTAGCTAAATCTGAGATGATTGGGGTCGGGGCTACTGGCAATTTGGATCCTTTAGTAAAGTGGCTGGGGTGCAAAATTGGTCATTTACCTTCGGAGTATTTGGGACTTC
>JAUPMG010000002.1:5738518-5752180 GCA_031762675.1 Pachysandra terminalis | reverse complement strand
CAAAGAAACCGCCTGAACATCCGCAAATGCCTCTTCCCATTCGGTAGAAACCAGAAATCTGTCCAACTTCGAACATATCAGATTTTCTTCGTGATTGGTCCATGTAAACTCCGCCCCCAACAAAGGAATATCAATCAGTAGATTCTTCTCAATGAATTCCGAAAAACTCCTCATATGAGCATCCACCCTATTACATCCAGTTCTCTCCGAACAAAATCTAATTATATTGAAGTCCCCTCCTATATACCAAGGAATATCCCATCCTCGTCTGTGACTCTCCAATTCCTCCCACATCTCGTATAAAAGGAAATGATCATTAGAACCATACACCGAAGAAAACAACTTCAGATTTTCCCCCATTCCCTCGCCCCTTTTCTCCTTCAAAATCACTGACACCACAAAAGAACCAATCCTTGTATGCACTAGCTCAAAAAGTTTCGATCGCCACACTATCAAAATCCCCCCGGAAACCCCCTCTACTGATTTAATAGTCCACTCCACGTTTCTGATGTCCCATAATTGATTCACAACATCCTATCCACATCCTCCAATTTGGTCTCTTGCAACAATACACATCCGGCTTCCACTCCCCCAAGGATCTTTTTACAACTACCCTTTTATCTTTATCGCCAACCCCTCTAACATTCCAACTTAAAATTTTTATTTTCATCGATGACCTTTTCCACCCCCTCCTTTACCGGACCCCTCTCCTATCGATAACCTTTTCTTCCTTCCTGGACTAGCAGTCTCCTTTACATTCCAGTCCAATTTATGCAATTCCCTCAAGACTCTTTTGCTACTCACTAATTTTTCCAGATGCCTATTTTCGAGTGCTGAAAATAACTCATAGGCTTGATCTTCAAATCCTTCCCATGAAACTCTGATGAACCCCCCAAAACATTTGATCTTGCTCAGCACCCACTCGGATCTCTCTACATGATCTGCTACCACCAAAGCTGAATTGAAATCTGCTACCAGATTAGCCAACTCCTCCTTAGAAAACTGAAATTCAGCTTCAGAACAGCTTGCTAAAGGAATGGATTCAAACTCCAGACCACAACCTTCACAGGACTCCTCATTGGATACTTCTACAATGCTTCTTCCATACTTCGGAGTGCAAATCAAACTTAATGCTTCCCCATCGGAAATCCCTGTCTCTATCTCTACTTCCAAAGTCTCTCTAGCCACTTCCGTTACCTTCGAAAAAGTTAAGCTCCTACCTCCCTTAAAGCAACCCACCTCCTTCCCCTTCAACTAATAAAATATATCACCTAGGGGAGCTCCGACACCAGAACAAAGAAGGAAGGAAAAAAAATTGAGACCGACACTCATTTCTTCTCAAGATCCCAACACCCCTAACCCTCTCTATTACCCAGCAAATTAAATCCCGCTCCCTCAACTCCCCCAAACTAACGACCGACTCCTTCTCTCCCTTTTCAGACTTCTCGCTACAAGCATAATCTCCTACCGCCACCATCTCAGCGTCCTCCACCCCCACCAACGATAATGAAGGCATGACCTCCGCCGCCGCAAGCCCCCAATCCGATCTCCTCTCCCAATCTGCCTTAAATCCTGCAGAAGAAGATCTCTTCTCCTTCTTACTCCCTCTCGCCTCCTTCTCCCAGTTCAGAACCTCCAAGCCGCTATCCTCCTTAGCGGCAATATGAACCAACCCGACCTTAGATTCCTTTTTAGTGGGCCTCCCACTAAACCCAACGACTTTATTTGGGCTTTTTGGGCTTTTCCAATCGAACCCTATCCTTAAGTCCCGGTCCATAAAACTACCCTTTGATATTTGATGGGCCAAGTCTTTAGGCCCAAAAGCAGCCCCTCCATCTACATTAAGCTTAATGGGCCCCTTAACTTCTACCCAAGGTTCCATACACCTTGCCCGAGAATCCTGGCTCATCCCGTCCTGATCCACAACGACCCATCTAGCTGTCCTCCACCAACCTCTTTCACGCTTCCCAAAAACTTTTGACTAAAATTTTGAAATTTCCCCCTTCTTTACTTCATCAACTAATCCCTCTTGATTCCCCTTCCCAAAGCTCCCCTCCACATCACCCCTACTCTCCTCACGATCTGCCTCCACGTTACCCCCCTTTTCATCCCATCCCTCCACCTCATCTTCTCTATCCTTCCAAAAACCACTCTTCTCCAACAACCCTGGATCAACAAAACCAGAAACCACCCCCACCCTGCAACTTCTAACAGGTTTCTCCTCCCACCACACCACACACCACACACCGGAAAATCTCGTTCCCAAGCCTCAAGGACACCGTCCTCCTTCTCTTCTTCCATGGAGGTCTCCCAACCTGCACCCGAATCCATTGAAGAATAGTTCTATTATCCGTCGCCATGTCCGAACGAACAAAACCACCGCAAAGGTCACCCAACGTTCTGAAAACACAATCCGACCAAAGGTGAAGCAGAACCCCTACCACCCGGACCCAAATCCGATCATCCCTCACTCCATCCACCTCGCAACCCGACCTGGTATTCCACCAATCCAAATAATGACCAAGGAACCTCTCGCCCCTTTCCAGAATCTTTCCCGCCACCGCCTTCAAGCGAAACATAAAAAGAAAGAGTTTAGCTGACAATAAATCCACACCAATAGCCTCTCCTCCAGACCACACCTCCTTCACCCAACCTCTCACCGTTTCGATCGGTGGCGTCTCCCCTTCCAATTTTCCCACCAAACACCTACCTAGAAGCTCAAGACTATCTGAGAAATCTATATTATCGCACACCACTGTCAAATCTGGGCTCCACACTGAGAGAGAAGGCGGAAACTTAGCCGAAACTCTAGAGGCTCCACTATACGGTTCTCCTTCTCGAAGTTCCCCTAAACTCCAACCCTAGTAACAGTTCCGCCCTCTTCCTCCTTCGGAATAAAAGACTCTTCCTCAACCGACGAAGAACCCACTAAAGTCTTCCGACTACCGCCTCCTATTCCCGAACTTCCGACTCCCACTCTCCAAATCAAACAATGCAAAAGTTCCAGCCAGCCTTTCCTGTTAACACCGTCCGGAAAGCAAATACAGCATGAGCGGCCTTTACTTCTGATCTCCATAAACTTGATGAATCAACCATTTCTATTTTTCCTCACCTCCAGTACCAAAACCGAGAGTACAGTTCTTCTCGAACCAATGACGAACTGTTCTCTCTCCCCCTTTAGGCTCTTTTCAAAACCCTGAACGATCCAATTACAATCATCCACCGGCACTACAATAACCACCACCCTTCCTTTAAATTTTTCAGTAAACACCAACGCCTCCCTACTGCTGAACTTCCTCTTTGTAACACAAAACTCTTTGATTCCACCGAAAGTTCCATCCTATTACTTTTGGTTATTACTTCACTCTTAATAGTAATTACTTTTTGACCATCATTCCCAAAAGTACTAAAGTGCACTCAATGTGAATATAAATACAACATTGGCGGAGTTAGGTTTCGAACTGCAATATGAACATATATACATTGCAGCTCCTACATTAAGATATTCATTACGCCTAGGTGCTACGGCAGTAATAATATAATGGATGTTATTCACTATGCAACTTTGAAAATTATTTGAATCCAAGCATGTGAAGAAAATGCTAGGTGCGTTTTATTTTTCTTGATCAAGCGAAAACACGAGGTGTTTAAACAAAAGTTGATATTTGGAAAAGGGTATCGTTTTAAAATTCCCCTTAATTTTCCCTTCTGGAGGGTAACAGAACAAATTTTCACTTTTACAGTTTCTAGCAAAGCAAAGCAATATTTCAAGATGCCGTCAAAATTTTCCACATTCTGACCATATTTTCATAGAGCCTCCTTAGACCCAATTCATGAACATAAATTGATTCGGTGCATTTTTGTGGATTTTTTATGCATTTATATGGACTAGCTCAATTGGTTTTTGGGCCTACGAGGTGAAAGAACGGGATAAAAAAATAGAGATAAAGGGATCTACTGGTGACACTGTTCACATTATCTACTTATAAGCAAGCCTAGTGATCTGTTATGAGTATGTTTTTAGGTAACATGTTGTTGAATTTATGGATCAGTTTCACAATTATCTGAGAAGCATATGTTGTAACCATGTAAACTGGTTAAATTATTGCCACCTAATTTTGATAAGGATGTGAACTTTGAGTCAACCTATAACTCCAAGGGTAAAATTATAAGTAACGAATTTGACTTTTTTAATACTATACCAAAAAGTGCATTCGTATAATTATGGGCTCACCCTAACAATGTTAAAGGTACATCCTTGCATTGTGCAAATCATCCACCTGTATATTAGTAATTTGTGGATCTCTTTGGTGATTTATAGGGAAGCGGTATAGCACTTTTTTGGCAATGTAGTGAGAAAACCCTAACTCCATATGATCATGAGCCAAGTTGCTTTTGACCTTTTTTTATATGAACTAATGAAACTTTGAGTTAGAAGAAGAAAAAAATACAGAGACAACAACCAGAACCAACAAAAGGAAAATGAAGAGCTGCAGTGAGAGGGAAAAAAGGACAGACAGTAAACCACAGGGCAAAAAAAAACAATCACTATACCATTTCATACATCATCTCCTCTAAAGAAATGCGCCTAAACAAAGTCCCAAGCATGAACCCACTCTTGGCTAACTAATTAGCAAGGTCGTAGGCCAATTGACATGCTCTCAAGAACAAGATGTTCATAAATAGTGCCAAAGATCTAGCTAAGCAAACTAAATGCTCCAACTCCACAAACAATGTGATTCTTGAGCTAACTTAGAAATCACTATAATGAGCCCCCCTCCACCTGAATGGCAGAATAACAGAGAGATCTCGTCTCATGGTGCCTTGTCAGAAGGGCAGTCAACTCAACCCTAATGACATCCCTCTCCCCAACAAGTCCTAAGAACACATGTAGAATAGTGCCATCATGATCTTCTAAACTCCTTAAATCCCTCAGGGTCCTGGATTCCCGAGCGAGCAGCCTTCAAAATTTAGCCTAACTATCCCTACCTCAAGGGTGGAACATTTGAAGCTTCTGTGTGTAGCAAAGTGGGTATGAGCTCAATTATGCAGTTTCAAATAGTCTCCCTACTACATGCAAAGGTCTACTTCATTTAATATGTTAGCCTAATAGATCTTCCAAGAGAATGAACATCATTGATGTATCTTCTTTACTTGTAGCCTCTCATGGGAGGTTACTCAGTGAGGGATGTTCTGGCATGGTACGCATCGTGTTCTTGCAGTGTGCACACACCAAAGTGATGCCACCGGGAATGAACCTGCAACTTTTCCCACATTGAGAAGGCATTACCTCCTTCTGCTTCAACATGTTGTTCATTGACCCAGTCCCCTCCAGCCGAACACCATTACGACCAAATTCATTCAAAACATTTATGATTTCGCTAACCGAGTAGCAGGTGGCCAGAATATTGCCGACTACGAGTTTAATGTTCCCCTTCTCATCTCCCATTTGGTTGGCATCCCCCGTGTATCCGTCAGAAAGTCACTTTTCGACCACCTTGTGAGCACTTCCAACACTCCGATTGCCTTCACTGCCATTACTCCGACTGCCCATCACTCTAATAACCAGCCTGCTTTTTCTTCTATTGGGCCGGCCAAGGACGCAGGGCCCAAGTCGGCTGGGAACATTAATGTCTTGAATGTGAAAGCCAAGTTTAAGGGTATTTGCAATGGGAAGCTCAGTAGGCCTGACAGTGATATTGGGACGGACGCTCCGAGGCCCTTTGATCATGGACCCAATTCTGTTCAAATTAATGCTGGGCCGCGTTCTGATGGGGCGGATGTCTAACCCATCAAGTGCTTTTGGGTCTACATTTAAGGTTGCCCTAGAGCCTGTTAAGGCTGGTTCATTGAACGATCAAGGGATCTTGGAGATTCTGCTGTGCAAAATAGAAGAAGTTAAGGACACGACACTCAGTAACTTCACGACATTGAAGGCGGAGCTGATTGCTCAGGTGTATCAAGGATTTATGCAAGAGGATTTCATGTTTGGAACAGGGTTTGAGCGCAGGTCGGATGGGGGTGGATCCTTTTGTTGGTGCTAAAGTCTTCAAGAAAAGTTCTGATCGTGGGAGAGAGGTGGACAGAGAGGGTGCTGCTCCTATCGTTTATGCCAGAAAAAGCCCTCTCATGGCAGAAAAAGGTTTCTAAACATTTTAGACAGCAAGAGAAGGCGTCAGAGGGGGACGTGGAGGTTACGGGGGATGCGTTATTGGTGATGGCAGAACCTGTTACCAAGTCCGGAATTGCAGCAGATTCGTCGTGTGCAATCCCGAAAGCAAGTTAGTCATTTGAAAATTGCTTCGAATTATTAGGAGCTGGGTGTCGGTTCAAATCGCCTTCTTTTTCCTCCTCTTCTAATCTTAGTCGTCCTCGGTCAGGTACGTCGCATAAATCTTTACATATGACAAGATCTCTTCCTTCTGCAGTTGAATCCTTTTTGCTAACGAAAATCTTGCAGAACATAATGGTCCGTCACATGTGGAATCGCCCGTAAGCCATAGAAAAGGAAAGGCTAGTTTGGTTAGCCATTGTGTTAATCAGGAATTGGCTACCAGTGGGAGGCGCGGGGTAGGTGTTTGTAGGGGTGAGGCTGAAATTGATGGTTTGCATGTGGGTGTGATGGGGGAGGATTGAGAGGAGGGAGATTGGGAGGACGTGGTACAGTTTGCGTCCGGTGTACTAGAAAAGATTTGTGATGAGTCTGGAAAGAAGGAGACAGACAGAGAGGCGGTTAAAGTTTTTAGGTCTAGAAACATGGGTGAGTCAGGTGTCCTCTATGAAGATAATTAGTTGGACTATAAGGGGCTTAGGACGGATAGAAAAAAGGCATGCTGTAAAGGATATGTGTCTACGAGTCAAACCAGATATTTTAGTGGTACTCGAAACAAAAAAAGAAATGGTTAATTTAGGTCTTGTGAGGAAGCTTTGGGGTGACAGAGACAGTGGTTGAGAGTTCTTGCCCTCCATAGGGGCTTCAGGTGGTGTTTTGATCATATGGGATAGGGTGTCAATCTCGAGAGTGGATGCGGTTAGAGGGAGACTTTCTGTCTATACAGTTTAGGAGTTGTGTGGATCATGGTGTAAGGGATCGGATGGGGATGATCCCCGAGTTAATTCCGATCCGAGAAAAATCCCAAAGTAGTTGGATCGTTCCGATCCCGAGAATCGCCGATCCCGAGTTGGATCGCCCGATCCATCTCGGGATTGGAATGATCCAAGGTTCTTTTTTTTTTTAATTAAATGTAGCTGTCTGTCTCGGCCAAGAACGATCCCGAGCCGATTTCCAAGTTTAAACACTATGGTGTGGATAACTTTGAGTGGGCACTTACAACGGTTTACGGGCCCAATAGAGTTAGAGACAGGACATCTTTCTGGTCAGAATTAATCAATTTACGGGCACAATTCAGTGGTGCGTGGTGCCTCATAGGGGATTTTAATGTGACTCACTTTGCGAGCAAGAAAAGTGGAGGAATGGCTAGAATTACCAGAAGTATGAGGAAGCTATCAGCCATCATTAAGGATTGCGAACTGATCGACTATCCATTGCGGGGTGGCAGGTACACATGGACAAATGAACAAACCCCAGCAGTATGTTGTAGATTGGATAGATTTTTGGCCTCTTCTGAGTGGGACGAACATTTCCCGGCTACAAATCAGTGGCTTCTGATTAGGACTATATTGGATCATTGGCCTATCCAGATACGCACGGATGGGGGAAGCCATGGACCCTCACCATTTCGATTTGAAAATATGTGGCTATCCCATCCCAACTTTCAGGAATCTATCCAATCTTGGTGGGACGATTATACAAGGGCTTATCAAGGGTGGGAAGGATTTAAGTTCATGAGAAGTTTGAGCTCCTTAAGAGGTAAAATTAAGGTTTGGAATAAAGAGGTTTTTGGTGACATTGGGGAGCGTATTGATGGAAAAAATAGAGGAGATTGATAAGGGTGAGGGAGAAAGGACTTTGAGTAATGCTGAAATTGTGGAGAGAAAAGAATCTAAGGTGGCTTTAGTCAAAGTGGTGAAGTTGGAAGAGATAAGTTGGAGACAAAACTCTCGTGTGACTTGGTTGAAGGAGGGGGATGGGAATACCAGATTCTTTCACAAAATGGCGAATGGGAGGTAGGTTAGGAACGATATGGTGAAGTTAAAGGTCAGGGAGGTACGGATAGATTCTTTTGAGGACATCACTGCCGCCTTGTCAGAATTCTATTCTAAGCTATACAAATCTGAGAAAATATTTGATTTTATGCTAAAGGATAGAAGTGATAGAGTTATAGGTGCAAAGAAAAGGGCTTGAATGGAGAGAGAGTTTGAGGAGGAGATTAAGGAGGCCGTTTGGGAGTTGGTTGGTGATAAAGCCCCCGGTCCTAATGGATTCACAATTAGTTTCTACTAGAATAATTGGGATGTGGTTAAGAAGGAGGTCTTGACAGTATTTAAGGAATTTTTCAATAGTGGGATTGTACACAAGATCACAAATGTTAACTTTTTGGTGCTAATCCCAAAGAAAATCGGGGGGAGGACATAAAGGATTTTAGGCCCATTAGTTTAATCACCAACTTGTACGAGATTATCGCGAAAGTACTATCGATCAGGATGAGAGACGTGATATCGATGTTGGTTTCACAACATCAGAGTGCTTTCGTTAAGGGGAGGCAAATAACTGATAGTATTCTAGTGGCTTCTGAGTGTGCGGAGGAGAGATTTAGATGTGGGGTGACTGGCCTAGTTATCAAATTGGACATGGAGAAGGCTTATGACAAAGTGGAGTGGGACTTCTAAGATTAAATTCTACAATGGAAGGGTTTTGGAGAGAGATAGAGGAAATGGGTGGCGAGTTGTCTTAGGAATGTGGGGTTTTCCTTCCTGGTAAATGGTTTTGCACATGGTTTTTTATCCTCTTCCAAGGGTCTTAGATAGGGCGATCCTTTGTCCCCTTTTCTTTTTACTCTAGTGGGGGATGTCCTGAGTTGGTTCATGGGGGCTGCTGAGCAGAATGGTATTCTGAGGGGTTTTAGGACGAGCGTTGATGGAAAGGTCTCACAGGTCAAGGGGGTTAAGAGTGTCTTGCGTTGCTTTGAAATGGTGTCGGGTATAAACATCAATTTGGATAAGGGCACTATCTCCGAGATTCACGTCGACGAGGAGGTGTTGGCGAATTGTGTTGAGACACTTGGGTGCGGTTTAGGGTCATGGCTGATGTCCTATTTGGGTTTGGGGATGCCCTTGGGTGGAAATCCTAAATCTCCAGTTTTTTGGGATCAGGTGGTTGAAAGGATTGAAAAGAGGTTGGCCATTTGGAAGAGGAATTATTTGTCCTTGGGTGGCAGAATTACTCTCATTCAAGCGTCTTTGGCAAACCTTCCAGTATATTATATGTCGGTCTTTAGGATGCTTCAAGTGGTGGCCTCTTATATCGGGAAGGCCCAACGTAGTTTTCTGTGGGAAGGGAACGGTGGTAGGAAAGACCATCTGGTCAACTGGGATGTTGTGTGTAAGGTGAGGGAGCATTGTGGTCTTAACCTGGGTAACACTCTGGCTCGTAACTCGTCTCTTTTTGTTAAATGGCTTTGGCGATTCTACTATGAGAGGGACCATTTGTAGTGCAAGATCATCGTAAGCAAGTACAACATTCATGCGAACGGAAGAGATTTGAGACTAAATGCGAGGATTTATGCGGCTAGCCCGTGGAGGTATGTTATTGCTCTTGCTCCTTTTTTCTTGTCTGTGGTCAAGTGGTCGGTGGGGGATGGTGCCTCCGTTTTTTTTTTTGGCAGGACCTATGGCTGGGTGAGGTTCCTCTTTATATTCGATTTCCCAGACTTTTCAGAGTCGTGTCGGTCTAGTCTTTCGTTGTGGGCGATGTGCTATCTTGGTCTGAGTCGGTTCTTGTTTGGAATCTTCCGCTTCGTAGGAATGTGAGGGATTCAGATTGCGCGGAGTTATGTTCCCTTATTGAGGCCGTTGGGGAGGTTCGTGTCTATTCTGATCGGGCAGATCATTTACTTTGGTCTCCTGATCCTAGAGGGGTGTTTTCTTGTCAGTCCTTCTTTAGTCATTTTCGTCTGGATAGAGTCGGGACCCCTTTTCCTTTCCCGGTCCGGTCTTTGTGGTACCCTCAGTTCCTCCTAGAGTCGGGGCTTTTTCGTGGACTGGACTATTATATCGGATTAACACGGCAGATGTGCTTCAAAGAAGGAGGAGGTATATGGTTTTGTCTCCACACGTGTTTTTTGTGCCGTGCGCAGGAGGAGTCTATCGATCGTATCTTCATCCATTGCCCTTTGGCCACAGAGATCTGGGGTTTCTTACTGCAAAGTATTGGGAGGGTGGGTGATGTCGGAGGGTATTGGTCAGTTATTGGCTCAGTGGCGACTCCCGGGTCTAGGTGCTCGGGGACGGATTCTCTTCCGTTTGGTGTTACACACTATTTTGTGGCATATTTGGAGAGAGCGAAATCAGCGGATCTTTCATGATGTTTCATCCTCTGTAGGGAGAGTGTGCGAGGGGATCATGACATCGGTGGCATCCTGGGCTTCTGTCAGAAGTCAGTTTATGGGATTATCAGTTATGACATCATGACAGAATGGCAGACAATCTCTTTGACCTAACGTCGAGTTACCTCGTTCTTGGCAGATGTTGTTTTAGCATCCTTACGGGTCCTTTGGAGCCTATTTTCGGTCTTTTTCGCTTTTCTTTGTTGTTTTTCTGTATCTTTGATGTTTTGCTCCATTGATTTTAGCGTTTTGCTAAAACACTGGTTTCTGTACATTTTTCTTCTCATCTATACATACTTTCATAAATTATCAAAAAAAAAAAAAAAAGAGAGAGAGAGCAGTAACTCTCCACTCCATCAAGATGTCAAAAGCCAAACCTTCAAAATCAATTTAAGCACTCACACATAGGACCACCATACTCATAACTGACTCAATAATGAAAAAATTATCATAGACCTCCTATCCTAAAAAAATCCTCCTATTCCCCCCCTCCAAAATGGCCCGCAGAATAGCATGAAGGAGACAATGACAAAGGAATTTCCCTCTACCTCATCCCAAAGACAAGTAGTTGATTTTCCACCTAGCTAATGTTCTGCATGATCAAATCCCAAAAGCTCTCTTATAAAAAATAAAAAAAATAAAAATAGTCCCAAGAGCTCAGATATCAGTGGAAGAATGGAGACGACTAGGGTCAATTTGAAAAACCATGACACTACTTTTGCTAAGACTAATCCACAACCCGAAAACCATCTCAAAGCACCTCAAACTGCATTTGATGCAAAGCATTTGCCACTAGAGGCCCCCAAGAAGAGGATAGCATCATCAGAAAATTAGAGATGTAGGACACACCCAATCCAAACCAACCAACAAATATCTGATGAGACATGCTTCTTCAGCATGCCTAAATAACCTACCTTGGACACCCCCAGCTAAAGTAAAGCAGAAAGTGGAAAGATGAACAGCTCTAGAAGACGGGGAAAGATCTCCCAAAGCCTTGTTGAGAATGAAATAGAATGAGGTATCACAACCCTATCAAGAATGAAAACGAAAGAGAACGAGGCATTTCCCAGGTCCAAAACAAATGACAGTTGTCTGCCAAAACTGACTAGTATATGACATTTACATGTGGAATCAATAATTGGATTTAATTTTAGATTTCATTTTGTCATGTGTCCCAAACAAGGCATGATTTTGCTTCTTATACTCCCAAAATAATTACATAAGAGTTTTCTAAATATATTTTATTTAATAATGTGATCATGACTTATATTGCTACACAGAAGTTCTACTAGAAATTTCCCCCATTTTAACAATCTGACCCAAAAGTTTTACAATTATTTCCAATTTTACACCCAATTGAATTTCTTCAAAAAATTTCACTTCAAACGGGCCAAAATTTATAGTGAAATCAAAATTTTAACACCTTGGAATAGGAGAGAGAGAAAATATAGTCATGTAAAGGCACTAAAAGATGAATGAAATCAATTTTAGAGTTGAATACTAAATCTAAGTTTTCTATTCTTCCAGAATCTACAACTTTCTTCTGATTTCTTTACTTTATTTCTTGCAATTAACGTATGAAGTTGTTCTTTTTTCCCTTTCTCTAGATTGTCCTTCCACAAGAGGAAGACTAGGTCAATAACCAGGTATGTTAGAAATGTTTATCTGGCCCCATTAAGAAAATGAACATCACTATCTATTCATTGTGGTTTCAGAGAATAAAGCTTTCGCAACAATTAAACTGGATATCCAATTACAAGGACCAATATTATATCTTAAAAGCAACAGCTTGATTGATGATAAGACGGAAAATTGAATTGCACGAAATCACAAACACCAAATTTTCTATGAACAGGACAAGCCTTTTACATCAATGAAGCAGCATAACAAGATTGGTCAACAACAAATAGTTCAGGCAAACAGCCAGAATGATGACGGGGAAGCAAAATCGCACACCGTGTATTCCAAAACAAAAGTAGTGGTAATGAAAAAAATAATTGTTCAGGAAGTAAAAGCATAAAATAGGCACCAAAAATTATATATCTTATGATAGATACCTGAAGCAAGGACTTATTGGCAGCTAATTCTGATAATATTCCAGCAACAAAAGCATCTCCAGCACCAGTAGTGTCTACAGCATCTACTTTTAGACCATTGATCCTCCCACTAAAGTCCTGTACATATTAAGGACTTGCATGTTCAGGTCTACAATTACATACTGATTATTGCAATGCCTTGTAAAACAACTTATGCTTTGAGGATGTCCGCTGATTATATTCTGTCGATTTGAAGATTATTTACACAAATCATAAAGTATTCTCACCCAAATGCCTCAGCTAAAGTCTGCAGGTTTGCTAGAGCGAATGCCACTAGAAAACCACACTGATCAAATAGAATTTATCCAAAAGGGGCAGAAACTCACCCTTCAATTTTTTCATGACTGAGAGGACTCATTAAATGAAATTCTGTGGAACCAGCAATGAACAAATCCCATGGAAGTTGGCCAGTATTTTCTGGTCATATAAAGGAGTTGGCTAGAAAATGATGCTTTAAATACATTAATTTTCACTTCAATAAAAAAGATAACTTTTTTTTTCTTTTGGATGAATCGTGACTAAATGAAAATAAGTGCTGCGTAGGTTGGCAAAATCAAAATGCATCCTTTTAGCATAGGCTCAATTCTGATAATAGATTTCTCTCAACCAGGGTTCAGCAAGTATTAGTGAGGCAGATTCTTATGGGCTTTTTCTGATCCAGTTGCCACCAATAATTCTATCTGTTCAGAATTTTTAGGGTTGTTACAAGACCTAAACTATCTCCAACGCAATATTGCAGATTAACAATATCCAAATATTTTCTGGTACAGAGGTCTTCCTCTAACTCTCTTTCATTTCTATTTTTACATAAAACTGTTTCACCTATCCAGAGGGAAGAAAGAGTAAACCGAAGAACCAAATAGCATGTTGGAATGAAAAATCAATCTGTTTAGGCCTTCAGTTCGGTCATACATGCTTCAGTTTAACACAAAGAGTCGCTTTTTATACATAATAACCATAAAATGAACAAGGTTAACATTTCATAGCTTGTCTATAAACATTTCTCGAGGACTCACCTTAGTGTAATACCTGCAACCAGCTGGCCCCTCGGTCACAAGGAG
>JAUPMG010000002.1:5696022-5717630 GCA_031762675.1 Pachysandra terminalis | reverse complement strand
AAGGCCATATGTTCAGAAATGGAGGGGTTTAACAAAGGTGTTAGATTTAGGGTGGGGGAGGGTGCTAGAGTGAAATTTTGGAAGGATGTTTGGTGCGGGGATGAAACTTTGATTCGTGTATTCCCGGGGGTGGCTGCTCTTTCTGCCAACTTAGATGCTTGGGTGAAGGATCACCTAGTTAAAGAAATTTGGCGGTGGGTATGGGATCTTAAATTAAGAAGGAATATATTTGATTGGGAAGTAGAAGAGGTAGCATCGATGATGGAGGTAATTCATAAAATTAAAGTAAGAGATGGGGGTGATATAAGAGTGGTATGAGGGAGAAAAAGTTGGCTTCACGGTTAAGCAATGTATAATTCTTTGGCCTGGACAGATAGAGAGGAGGGACCTTGGAAGATAATTTGGTTTGCAGGGATTCCATATAAGGTGTCTTTCTTTCTTTGGGCAGCTGCGCTAGATAAAATTCTTGCGTGCGATAATCTCAAAAGGAAATGGTGGTCAATGGCTTCGAGATGCTATTTTTGCAAGATGGAGGTGGAGATCGTTTCACATTTGCTTCTTTATTGTGAGGTGTCTAGGATGATTTGGTATTCTTTCATCAGAAGATTCAACTTAGAGTGGGTTATGCAAGAACATTTCAAGTCGGTTTTGAGCAGTTGGGGTTGGAAAAAAAAATAAGGAAAGGAAGGAGTAGGAGCTGCATTTTATGGGATCTGTGTCCGGCAGCAATTTCGTGGACTATTTGGCTTGAGAGAAATCAAAAAATCTTCAAAGAGCAGGAAAAGGAAACTTAGAAGATAATCGAAAGTGCATTATCATTACTATTTTTTGGGGGATCTAATTATACAGAATTTGGTGGGTGTAGCTATACTGAATTTGATGGTAAATGGGGTATGAGATGGGATACAAATAGTTTGGCATAGGTGCAATACTTGTTTTTGGGCTTTATTATGTATAGAAAATACCTTACTGTAAAGCTTTGGTCTTAGGGCCTTTTGAATAGAAATCAAATTTTACTGATAAAAAAAAAGGAGTTTGAGGCCTAAGCCTCACACGTCTAGAGGACCAGTGTTTTGCTTCACGCTGTTTCTATCTTAAGGTTTGGTGTTACTCTATTCTTAGCTGCATTTTTTCAGCCTTCAATGTAATGTTGTTATGTTTAATTTACAGAACGAAGTGTTTGATTATAGGGCACTGTCAAGCTGTAAACCCTCCAAAGTTGAATGGAAAAGACATAATTTTTTTTACTATTATAACATCCATACCCAATGCTTGACATCCATTTCATATTTCAATTTGATTTTTTTGATAGATTTGTTGTTGTATTTGGAAAAGGTTTGTTGGATATAATTTTGGATCTAATTTATGATATCTATATATGATTTTGCATTTATTTTTTGATCTTACATCAAAAGGTTCAAAACTAATCTAAAACCATGCTGGTGCTGAAATGATTGGTCTTTAATCTAACAATGCAAGTTGTGAAAATCATGATGTCTTATATAGCAAGGTTCATATTTAAACTGCCTCAGATACTTGAACAAGATAGATATTTTGTAGATGGAGAAATCTTGATATTGTTGAAGTAACACATGCTTTCCTTTTATGGATTAGTCTATCGTATTCCGTTGGTTTTCAAGAGTCTTGAAGAATTAGTGTCTTGTTTAACTCGTTTTTATGTTGTTTTTTTCTCAATACTTTGTTTGTTCCAAGGGAGAAGTAGCTTCAGCACAACGGCATAATATCCTCAAGGATAGTCCGATACAATGCATATGGATAATTTATTACTATTGTAAAGACATCGTTTTGTTGATTCCCGTTTTTTTAGTGGTGGGATTGTTTATAGGTAAAATCGTCGTTATTGATCTTTCTTATGGATTGATGGGCAGTGTCTTGTAAGAAGGGCAATTTGGGGTATGTCCATAATGTGATTTATGTTGCGCCTAGTACAAAACAAGAGGGTATAGATGGAGAAGAGGAGAAGGGAAAGACGTAGCCCTTGGAGAAGGGATTTCCTTTAGGAGTGGTTCTTATCTGCCACTCATACTCTCTTGGTTTTTAACTCTCTATGAAACCTATTGCCAGTGCCATTTGGTGGGTGGTACTATTATGGGGTTAACCCCGGTTGTGATGATGATGATGACAAAATGATTGCAATGTAGCAATGGGTTATATAGTAGCAATTGTAACTTTGGGGGGAGATGTGGAGTATAGGTTGAATGGGTTATGGGAAGGTATGCTCTTTCTCATCTATTGTATATCTCCCAAGGATAATGAACTCTCTCTATCCAGAATCCAGATTGCCCATGGATGTGGTCCTGTGTGAATAAACCATGCGTTATGGTTGTGGTTGCTTTATACCTTATTTTCTCCATATTTCCTTCTTCATTTGCACATGATCCTTGAAAATATTCTTCAGGCTGTTGGAATCAAGAACTCAGTAGTTTAGGTGTTGATTTCTGGCAGCCGGATTTTATTAGCATATACCAAAAACAAAGTTTAATATATTTTGTTCTCTTAATTTCCTATTTTTTTCTTATGGCAGGATTTTGGTAGTACAGCAGTGCTTGCCCAATTTTTTTGACAGGAATTTGAACCGAGTATGTACTTCAAGTATGACGTGATTGGCTTATTCTAAAGCACAAAGCTAGACTTATTGCTAAAGGTTCACATAAGGATATGTTTGCAAGACTGGTTATATGTTGAAATTGAGAGGAATTCTTTTAGAATGTTTCCTGTCACTATTTCTGTCCATCCATGGATGTGCACATTTGGAGATGAACGAAAGTATGGGAAAAGCATGACTAGCAAGTATGGTTATGGATATCCTATACACGGACAAACGACAAATAGAGTATGGCAACTTGAGGAGAATATTAGAATAGAACTATTTGAATTTGTTAGAGAAGGAAGGGATATACATGAACAAAGTTTGATAACCACAACTTAAAGGAGACAAAAGCTGCAGTTGTTTCTTTGTACTAAAGAACCATAGATTTGTGCTGGAAGGCCCCCAAATCTTTTGTTTCTGGACATGTAGGGTTTATTTACACACTTTTTTGTATGTGGTAGCCTAAAATCAAAGTTTAGCTAATCAGATTGTCAAATCTATAGATGCGTTGCTTGGGGGATTATGACTAAATTACATAATGCAATACAGTAGTCTTGCAAAGTGTTGAAACTTATCAGGATTCTTCCAGAATTTGATAGCACAATCAGAGAGTAGGTACAACTTTGGTTCCTTTTGTGTTTGTTTCACTTCTGTTTTCTTTTATGCTTTAATCATCTATTGCTGGGTTTTGCCTTTGGCCTGTGTGGGTGCTATTCATGTAAGGGTACCAAGTGTCTCTGTTGCTTGGTTTCCCTTTGTGTGATTGGTGTTCTGCTGGGCTGTGATGCGGTCTGATATTCCTTTTACCTATTGACTGGGTTGGTCGGGCGTAATGTAGTTCCTTTCATCTGTTGAACTAGTTGGGTTCTATGTTCTGATACTGGGGTGGGCTATGTGCTCATAGGTTGTGTCCAGGTTGAGATGCTAGATTGGTCTTAACTGGGTTAGGCATTGGCTGTTTCTTGATTGTATGTGTCCACTTTGTGGCTAGTTGATCATTCCTGTATATTCTCTTCTATTAATACAAAGTAACCATTTACCTTCCAAAAAAAAAAAATTATTGTTTGTTTATCCCATGTAGCTTTCCTTCACAATAAAAAGAGAATGAAAGTTTAGCAATTTTATTTTTGTTTTTATTTTTGCTCAATATTTTTGCATTGCGAACCTTGTAGATTTCATTTTGCTTAACTCTTATATTTAGTTATATTACTTGCCATAGAACCATCATGGTTTTTGCAGAAAAAGCATATGTTAGAAACACCAGAAATTCCTACAACTGTAGAGTTTCTTGCAATCCTGTTAATAATTCCCTGCTTTATCAAGATTTTCCTGTCAAATACGTACGTCTTATTGATAATAACACATATTTATGTTTGTTGACGCCTAGCTTGTATATAACCTGGCAGACTAACTATATTTGTAGAACATAAAATGTTTGTGGATGCAAAATATTGAAACCCCAAGTCTTTATGAAATTAGGGTATAATTTTGAGCAATAATCTACAAAGTGGTGACTTTTGGATCTGACACACGTGCCCTCCTGGTCTGCGATCTTGTAGTGGATCTCTGGAACTGGAAATAAATTTTAGGATTCCGATGGAATCATAGTTGTATATATACATGCAGGCACTTCGTGCAGCAAATCAGTTTATCAAGTATAGAACACTGTATATCTTATCCTACTTAAACTAATATGATAAATCAATAGATATATTATTAGATTTTGCTTATAAATAATAATTTGTGAATATTTCATTTGCAGCAACCAGGTATTGGCGGGGAAGTAGTGCCACACCAGGACAACTCGTTTCTCTATACCGAACCATCAACTTGCACAGGATTGCGGTTGGCTCTAGAAGATGCAGACATTATAAATGGTTGCCTCTGGGCTATTCCAGGATCTCACAAGAGTAGATTTTCCTTGTTTCAACGGACTTATATTTCTTTCCTTTCAGGCATCACAAAACCTGTCTAATTTCAAGCTAATTCTAATCTTCTTGTTATTTTTTCTGTTTCCAGATGGCCTTGTGAGAAGGTTCCTTAGAGACGAGGATGGTGTTCACTTCAATCGCCCCTCCCCTTCCTATGATCAGAAAGATTTTGTGTCTATTGAAGTAAAAGCTGGTTCATTGGTTGTCCTTCATGGAGATTTTGTACATCAAAGGTCTGGTCAATCAAAACCTTCTTTTTTATTGCCTACCCACTTAAATTCTCACCGCCTTTCTTCTGTTATTTCGTGCTTGGTTTACAGTTTTGAGAATCAATCCCCAAATTCTAGACATGCCTACAGCTTGCATGTGGTAGATACTGATGGCTGCAAATGGGCACAAGATAACTGGTAAGTGCATAAGAAACTTTTCTTGTTTTTTTCTTTCCCTCATGTAGGAGACGATTTTTACAACTTCTTTTTTCTTTTTCTTTTTTACCGACTGCAAGATTTCTTTTTTTTCTCTTTTTTCTTTACTTCCTGTCTGAAATAGTGGATAATGTTAATTATCAAAACTGTATGATTAGTTAAATGATCAGCTTTGTATTCAAATTTTGATACCTGAAAATCATTATATGGATTTTAGTTTCTTTATTTGGATTCACTGCTTTATCATTGAACTATTTTGACAAACATAAGAAAAAAATTGAATAAATTGGGAGTGGGGACCGAGATTAAAAAAGAACATAGATGTATTTGAACTCTTAATTCATTGTGGATTTATATCTTAGAAAAACATTTCAGAATAAGGGTGTGCTACCTGATGGCCTGTGAAGTCATAGAACTCAGTTTATCTTTTATTATTTTTATTGTATAGATTTTTTTTCCTTTCATAAGAATATGGTATATCTGTGCTCAAATTCTTATAGCAATTAGATCTCACATTTTCTCACATCCTATTCCCTAGATATAGCTAAAAGGCGTAAGTGTTAATGATTTATGAACTTTATTTTGTCATCAATGATGAAACATAAATTATGATCCTCCATTAGAAAAATAAAAGAGAAGGTTGTGAGTTGAATGAGTTACCTTTTGGGACCAATTTCGTTGAGTTGGAATTCACTGCTTCAACATACCTGCAAGTATCTGACTGCACAAGGATAACAAAAATATCTATGTTTTTACTGAAGTTGCGTTCGTCAGAGTTTACTGCTTCATCTCCACCTAATTTGTAATTTGTGCATTTCATATCCGATTACAAGAAACATGTAAACGTTATTTTGTTTCAGAGATTAATATTAGGTGTCATATGGTGATTTAAGTTGTTGTTTAGAGCATCTAGCTTAATAAAAATTGTTATCTAGAAAGCAAAATGAATCTCTGACTCACTTGCAGGTCTGGAATGATCCTACTTGCTATCACTGTCTGAATATTGTTTTTATTGAACCTTCCAGGATCAGAAGAAAGGTCGAACCAGTACCTCTTTACGTTTCTTGATCCCGCCTTGTGTCCATGATTTGATTCTTCACAGACTTCACTGCTGGCTTAGGGAGGCCACTGAAATTGGACCCAGGTGCAACTTGTAAGATCTTGTGTCTGTGTATGGGAAGACTTTGTGCCTGATGTAAATTTAAAGAGGAATCTTGAAATGGTTGTTCCAGCATAGTAATATTTATTTTAATTCTCTACTTTTGGCTGTGTTGCATGACAGGATTAGATTGCTCTTATTTATATTTTTAGGGTAAATTACACTTTGACCCCCTGAGGTTTCAACCACTCGCACTTAGACCCCATGAGGTTTGTTAAACTACAATTACCCCCATTTTATATGAAACCTCAGGGGGTTCATGGACTGATTTATCCCTAATAAAATATAAAATTACTCCTCTCAAATCCACCACTACCACCCCAAATCAGTCCATGACCCCCTCCCCCCTCCACTGAGGTTTCATATAAAAAGGGGTAATTGTAGTTTAACAAACTTCAGGGGATCTAAGGGCAAGTGGTCAAAACCTTAGGGGGTCAAAGTGTAATTTTCCATATATTTTATTACTCTGCTCTTACCTTGGAAGTATTAGAAGTATTAAAGTAAGTACTTTCTCATCCATGCGAATGGGAAGAGAAAGATATTGAGATCCCACATATTTTTTCCCTCCCTCCATATGTGGTTTCAGTTCATATTAAACGGATAACCCGCTCGCCCTAATGATTAGGGTTTGATAGCCCTTTAGTCTGGGTCAAACCTAACTGCTCAGCCTTGATACCGCTCAATGGCGGAGGAGCAGCTCGCTGCCAATACTGATCTGATAGGGTTAGGAGGATTCCTTTCGGGACGGGTTAGGGAAACCCGTCACGTTGCCATCCCTAGTTCATCTCCCATGAGCAGACATTCTACATGGGCCAAAAATTCTATGTAGGATATAAGATTGGGTCGGTCTCATGCGAGGAGCTGTCTATGGCATTGCTTGGAATGGGTTCCAAGCCAACCAGTGCGCACAGAAAGAAAGTTTCCCAAGTACATGTATACATTCCACAGATGTATACATCTCAGATTCTCAGTACAAGCAGAAACAATTGCCATGAATAAATTTGATGAAAATCATGGAAGCATATTCCCAACCTTCTGTCTTTCAACAGAAAATAACCAAAAAGGGATCATTTAGAAGAAGAAAAAAATGTTCCAAATTCAACGCGGTCTTCAAAAAGGAGTCTTGAATTAATGGTCTCTATTTGCAATTTTAGATTTTGAGAGAGAAGAAAAGAAAATGGTAGGAAAAACACTTTTTCCAGTTTGGATGAAGAAGGAAAGAGTTGGGAATAAAGATTTGAGAAGAAAATAATTTGAAATTTTTTCTCCTTTCTAAACAAAATTTTTCTTTACAAAAAGATTGAGATTTTGAAAGAAAATAGAAAAAAGGTGCTTTGAAAGGTGGACTGGTGGAGGTTATATTTGACACAGAGAATTAAGGGTGGAATTGGGATTGGGATTGGGAATTGGAATTCTGTTGTTTGATGGCATTTAAAGAATTGGATTTAGGATTCTAGCTCTAATTTTGTGAAATTTATTTATAAGGTAAATTGAGTTTTTTGTAATGTCCAACCAAAAGAATTGTAAGAGCACAACTATCTTTCTCTAATCCGATCCTAAAAGAAAATAAAAATAAAATAAAAGATAATTAAAATAAAATAATAAAAAAAGGATTGTATAAAAAAAAATTAATAAGATCAGAATTTATAGTTTATCTCAGAAATTCAAACTTGGGGATATCCAAAGCAGTGCCCAAACCAATATCAAAATACCAATTCAAGCCCTCACTTGATTGGGTTGGGCTTGGGTTAGATTGGCTCAACCCATCCAATTTGTACCCTTAGAATCTGATCAAACTGCATTCAATTGAAGAGGGATTAGATCCAAAGATTTCAAATTTCCAAACCACTGTACGCGGATATGGAGTTGTAGACCAAAATGGAATTCGGGTCAGACCCGCTCCACCTCACACAATATTTTAGTAATTTGCTCTTCCCAGTGCTCATCAGGCCATCTTTGAACCAAGAACCTCCCTAGTCCCTACATGATTTTATTTTTCCCCATTGATTATAGGGTTAAAGTCACTATGTGAAGATGTCAGCTATATATTGGAATAGTAAAACCTCATTTATTATACTTATTAAGCAAAAAGGAAAGTAAAAGAAGACTAGAGGAAGACTGAAAGAAAAGTGGGTGAGAGCTTATTTTGGCAAATTAAAAAACAAAGAAATGCAGCATAGGCTAGCTTTAATTGTGTTGTATTGTGGAAGAGAGAGAGACAGAGTGATATTTCACAAAAAAAAAAAAAAAGAAAAGAGAGAGCGAGTTAGAGAGAGATGATGATGACCTCATCATGAGGGTGTTTTCTGGAAGCTGTCTGTGTATGTGTATGTATTGTCAATTTGTAGCAGAAGAGGCTGAGTTGAGTCACTATCTCATCTCTCTCTCTCTACCAACTCACATTCCTCATTCCCATTCTTCTTCCTATGTCTAATCTATTTCCTTGTTACTACTTAAGCACTTATCATTTAAAGCAATCCTTCCCCCTTCACTAGACAAAAAAAAAAAAAAAACTTTGTACAGTTTCCTTACCTACACAAGCTGATTTGTGGGTTTCAGTCCAACTTAATCGTCCCTTCTTTTTTTTTTTCTCTACCAAAAAAGAAGAAAAGAAAAAATAATTGACTCAACTGCTTTGAGTCACCCAGATCCAAAATGGGTCATCTCATCTCATACATCCTGGTTTTTTGAGAAAGCATTCCGTTTGGTCCACGAAGCTGGACCAGAGGCCGGAGTGCGCTTGTATCCCACGCTATAATGCTTGTAGCTTGTATTATAATACTTACACTCCGTTATAATGCAAAGTATAAGCATCACAGCGTAGAGTACAAACATTACAGCATGCGCTCCGGCCAACGGTCCAGCTTTGTGGACCAGACGAAATGCTCTCGTTTTCTGAGCTCAAATTTAACCTACTAACTTTGGGTCCACCCAGGTCCCATGTCATTGGTTTGACCGGCTGGTCCGGGTTATCAAGTTTTTTTTTTTTTTTTTTTTTTTTCAACTTGAAAGGGTATTTGTTTTTGTTTTTAAAGGGTTCGTTTTGAGAGACATCATTGCAGCTAGAATGTGACATAATATATTCTCTTTTTCTCTAAGTTACCAATACAAGAAAGAGTAAAAAAAAAGGGTTTGCTTATTATTTTTCACTGAAACTTTTCAGGGGTTTTTCTTTTTTCCCTCTCAGCGTCTGTAAGGGAACTGAAACACAGCAATTGTATTGCTGGGGATCCGACCGTGATCTTATAATATCTAGGGTTTTCAGCAGGTCTGCATTAAATGCCTCTCAAAAGGGAGGGAGGTTGGCTTCCCCTAGTCAGCCTCTCTTCTGTGTACTCTGTCTTAATAAGACAACAACATCAACAATCCCTCCCTCCTCAAGCTCTTGAAACAAACACAAAGAAAAAGTTCCCCCATATCATAGATAATAGTGACAGTCCATAACAAGTTAATATTTTGTTCTATTTTGGAGCCTTTTATGTAATTTGAAGATGCATCCCTTATCATCTAAACTCTCAAACTAACAAAGAACTAGTCCCTAATCTGATTAACTTTGTAATTTTACTTGTCATGAAGAGAGTATATATACTATATAAGGAGGAATATAAGCTAGGTGACAATAGGATGATTCTTTTTTCATATATATACATGGTTTCTATATAGGACTTTTTTTTTTATAAACAGTTTACTTGGGCTTTCTGTGAAAGAAATGAAATGTAATTTTAGTCCTATAATCAGATTATTGACTTGTGTGGGTAATATTTATGATTGTTGTTACTAATTAAATGTTTTTAACAATAAGAGTGTGCAGCTTGTTATAATTTCATGTCACTTCTTCATCATATATATATACATATAGCTAGCAAGTGATTTTCTAAGAAAGAGTATGTCTCTAAAATCAAACATTACCCAAGTCAGTTTGGTTATATAAGTGCTTATTTCAGCTTATAGCTTATTAAAGCACTTTTTAAAATTAAAAGTGTGTTTGGTAACACCTAATGGGTAAGTGCTTACCCATAAGCAGTAGGGGAAGGCTACCCATAAGGAGAAGCTGCTTAGAGCAGCTTCTCTTATCACTTAAGAAGGAAGCTATTTCTAAACTTTAGTAACATTGTTGTAATACCTACTTTACCCCTAAACTTTCATAAGCACTTAAATAAATGTATTTACCAAATGCGGGAAGCTATTTCTAAACTTTAATAATCATTTTATAATACCTATTTTACCCCTAAACTTTCATAAGCACTTGAATAAATGTATTTACCAGATGCTATTTTCTTCAAGTAAGCAGCTTATTATTGCTGTGGATAAGTACCCTCATTGAGTCACTTATCCAATGAGTGCTTATCCAAAAGCACAAGCCGGGCCAAAAGCAGTCTTAATCTCAATATAAAACACTGATGAGTATTAGATCAAACAAAAATATGACCATGAGAGTATGATCATCTAATCATCTAATTTGCACATAGAATAGAAGCACCAGTACCACAATCTAATGCCATCTTTGCTTGGTGCACTATATATTCTTCAAGCTTATGGGGACTATAATATTTATTCCGGTTAGTTACGAATGAGGCCTATGAGATTTTAAGGATTAGTGATGCAACCCATTAATCCTAATGAGATGAATCAATACTGAGATTATAATACATCTCAGCTACTGCTAATTATTGACACAATTTAGTTTAATAATCTTGTATGTCCACTATGATTCTCCATAAAATGGGTCTCCGTGGTTCTTCAACAATGGCTGATTAAATTGATGTTATAACCATTGAACTGTGAATGAACTTGATATATTGAAAGGTGACATAAAGAAGTTTAAAATTCTATGGCATTCCTCTTTATACATCTCAGACAAATACTGTGAATGAACTTGAGACTGACTTGCAATAGAAGTCTTAATTTCTCCTATGTTAAAGACTTCAAACTGAATCCATAATGCCTTTCCATTGAATTTACACTCTCTGGTATATAATAATTTTCCTGTTGATAATCTACAGGCACCCTTTCCTTATTTGATTCTTTTCCTTTTTAATTTTCTTGAAAGAAAGTGAGACTGATATTATTATCCCTTTAAGCTAATTGAAACAGAATATTCACAAAAGCCATTTGATTTCTATATATATACCAGTAGGACAACATATACATACATCCCAAATTCTAAGTTAGTTCAACATCAAACTCTTTCACATCTAATTTCATGTTCAGATCCCTCAGTTGATGGGAATCAAAAGTCCCCATCAGGACCATCACCATCTCTCTCTCTCTCTCTCTCTCTCTCTCTCTCTCATCTAGTTGCTCAAATAAGGCCTAGAAAATATACTCCTGTCAACACAGAGGGCTGTGATATTTCTTTAACGAATCTCTTCATTGGTTCAACCAACACGGTCCTAATGCATTTTAGGCAACCTTCATACCCACATCACTACATACACCAATCTACTACCTATGCATCTTCCATAACATGTTACAGCAACACCAGTAGGAAAAGTCCCAATTTCCAATAAAAACATAAAACCTAGATATATATAACTGATCATCATCATCTTATATTCATACCAACATGAACTCCAACAGTACTAGATCTCACTACTTAAGGGTAAACTACCTTCTTCAGTTCTTCAAAGGAACTCAATAAACTGGTATGGAATGAAATCTCTATTCATCGCTGCAATCGACATTTCAGTCTCCTCATTACCATCACCACCATGACTACCGTCGCTTCGAAGAGGGAAGAGTTGAAGAGTTTGAGATTCTCCACATTGCTCATCATTGCCATAGACAGCGCTGCCGGCCAAGTGATGTGAAATGTCTTCTTCTCTATTGGGTGTTATGAACAAGTTGGTATTTTGAGTGTTCATGAGCTTTGGGTATACTGCTGTTTCCATGGCTGCTGCTGTCATTGTAGGGTTAATGAGGTTATTGAAGGGAGGAGAAGAAGAAAGCTGCATCATCTGCCACGTGGCATGACTTTTCACTGAGCTTCTTCTTCTCCTCTGCTGTAATTCTTCCTCCTCTAATTGAATCCACCCATCTGGTCTAAAATCTGTTACTACTGCTGCTCCTTTTGCTGCCATTTCTATTGAGACAGATTCCTGTAAAAAAAAATTAAAAACATGAAAGATGAATAGAACAAATAAATGCAAAGAAGTAATAAGCACAATACACAAAACCCAGCTCGTTTCATAACAGCAGCCCCGACAGAAAGGAAGGAATGCAGCTTTTAGATTCTTTTCGTTTCCCAACAAATGAAGCTTTTTGTTTGCCTCACTGAAGCATTTCTTCCTTTTTATCAAAACCCCTTTTGAAACTTCTAATCATATTAGATGATCTTCTTACCACTTTATAATTATCATTTGGGGATTTCTTTCTTATCTAACGTGGAAGACTGTTAGACTATGAAGAAACAAAAGGAAGATATATATACACACCTCTGCAAGTGTACTGCAGTTTGTAGAGGTTGCCCAGTTCTTGGTCTGTTCAACTTCAAAACCTGTCCTACTTGACCCTGTAGACAAAAAGAAAAACAGAAAGAATACTACTTTACATCCCAAGCAACAAATGAAAAAGCAAGGAGAGAATTAAAAAAAAAAAAAAACCAACAAAATATACCTCCACATCTCAAGCTACTAAGACAAAAGTAAGTCAAGAACCAAATATACCTTCTTCTTGCTTTCTTTTACTCACTCATTCTCTTTGAAGCTCTCTTTAGTCTATATTCCATATGTCTCTGTATTGTTCTGCAAATATGAAGTTGTGATGATAATTACCTGATTCTTTCTTTTCAAGGTTTTCCACGTTAGGGTGTAGTTCTTGGTAAGCTGATTCGGATCGACGGCGGCGTTTCTGTCGTTCTCTTGCCTTGTGATTCTGAAACCAATAGAACACATTCTTCCCTTCGATCTTACCGAACCGACGAAGCTGAGCAGTGATATGTTGAATTTGTTCAGCCGTTGGTGTTCGAGTACCACGTCGATACAGTTCTTCGAGGGTCCTTAACTGCTCCGGCGTTGGATTCCACCTTGAAGTCACTAAAACCGGTTGGTTATTGAACTCTCTCTTACTGTGCTCCGTTAAAGAAGCTGTAATAGACCACAACATGAACAAATATATAAAATTATAAAGAGAAAATCAGCAAAACTCAGTGAGAAAAAAAGGGAAATTGAAAGAAATTTGACATACCCAGATGGTGATTTAACGCAAAGAGATCAGTACCATGAATGTGACTCAAACAAGGAGTGGTTGTCGCTACTGTAGTTGATGTAGTTGCAGTAGTAGTAGAGTTAGTGGCAATAGCAGTAGCTGGCTTTGGGATGATAGGCCGAAGGGTCCGAGTATTGAATGAATCAGACATGTTAAACGCATTACCATCACTACAACCCATCATCCACATCGTAACAATACCACCACTCAATACTAGCTAGCAACTCTTACCTCTCTCTCTCTCTCTCTCTCTCTCTCTCAGGGAAGTGGGTCAATATACTTGGATGAATAAAAGGTTTTTTAGATGCAGAAATATCAATGAACATGCAATAAGGAGCCTATGGTGATAGTTTAAACATATGATCACTCTCTATTTCTCTTGGGCTGAGGTTGTATATATGAAGTGATGTTGACAAAGGGTATTTGAGATGCAAGAGATTTGTATATACTGAGCTGGATAGAGGGGCATTTGAGTTTCAGTGATGGAGATTGAACAAGCAAGAGGAAAGGGAATGGTTTTGGCTTAAATAGAAGAAAGTGATGAGGAGGAAGACAGGAGGTTGACTGGACTAGAGAGAGAGAGAGAGAGAGTAAAAGAAAAGAAAAAACACAACAAGAAGGACAAAAGCAAAGGCGGAGGCAAAGCAAAGGAGAGCGAAGGAGAAGGAGAAGGGAAGCGTGGAATTCTGGGAGATATCGGGAGGCGCGAACAAAAACGACGTGACGATCATGAGGGTTATCATAAGCCTCTTCGCTCATTTATTGTTCGTCTCCTGACCCGTGCCTTTCACACTTATTCTCAATCCGAAATGCCTCTCTCTCTCTCTCTCTGCCCAGCAGTGCTGCTTGCACGGATTTCCTCGAAATTCCCAATCTACCTTCACATATTTACCATTAGCTACAACCCCACCTACCCCTGTTGTCCAGTTAATATTATCTTCCCTTGTTTTTATTGATCTTTCAGTGCTAACGCTGAAATGGAATGCTATGAACACCCTTTGCTATCACAAATACAGTATTTGAGGTCCATGTTTATGCCCAATATACACATGAGCTCTAAGCTCATTATGGTAGAATGATTCAGTCCTTGAGTACCTCAGCTCACTATTGGACTCATTATTGTTAAATTATCTCTATTTGTTTTGTTCTGTAGGGCATTTTTGTCTTTTTATTTTTAGAACTTTTTTTTTTATATAATTAAGTTTTTCTTTAATTTAATATTGGTTAATAAAATAATGGTTATTATTGCATTCATCTTTAACTTTATATGGTACAAGTGCAAAGAGAGTTGAACCAGATTACTTGAACCAAAATCTCATGTTACATTTTGAGTTCACTAGGGAGTGGGTGGGAGTTCTAAATCCACACATTTGAAATCTATGCATTTATGAATTTACTGTATTTGATGAATTATTTAAGAAAATTATTTGAAATTAGGAATTCTCAAATCCACTATACATTATCTATCTCTAGATACGGTGAGGATCTGTAATCTGGATCACAGGAAACCTCATGTGATCCATTACAGGAGGTCGACATCTATCTATAGATGGGCCCACTAAGAAGAGCTATTTATAAATTTAAAAATCCAAAAAATGAGTGAACCCTAGCGGGTCCACAAGCAGTACAATTTGAGAGCACTCTAAAATAGGTGTCAATCTCCTGTGGTGGATCAAAACAAGTTTCATGTGATCCAGATCACAAACGATCCTTAGTCCTCTAGATAATCAAAATGGATACATTGACGTACAATCTCTTGTGTGCCATGTGTTAAACTAACAAATGACTTGATGATGATCCCTGATGATTCGAGAGGGTACCAGTAAAAAAACATCGTGAATCTGTGAACTGGAAGTTACAAATAGAGACCCGTTGTTCGAAAATCCAACCCCAAGCAATATCACTTGAAAGAAAGTCCTAGACAGCAATACCCATTAATAGAAGTACAACAAATTGTAACTTTTTTTTTTTTACTTTTCTTTTATAGATATATATATCCTCAGCCATTGATCAAACAACAAGAATCTCTCCATAGGAGGCCCTCTCCTCAGCCATTGATCAAACAACAAGAGTCTCTCCATAGGAGGCCCTCTCTCTACTCTTCAAGACCTCTCAAAGTGTATTCTACCTTTCTCACCGGACACTTGGACCTAACCCGACCCCACACCATCCTCGCAACCTACACTATTATAATATAATGAACCAACCCCACCTTTAACCGGATCCAAGAGAACCCAAGTGTAGAATCAAGACAAAATGTAAGAACAATAGACCGAAATGCAACTTTCTGTCCTTACACCAGTGGTCCTGATGGGACAAGATAAAGATTTATTGAATTAATTAGAACCTTCGGATTTGGTTTCACGAAATGTACAAGAATGATCTTGTATATATTTTGAAAAATTAAAATGTTAGAAAACTTTAATCCATGAAAACGATGCCCTTAGAATAGAGGAGAGCATTTCGTCTGTTCCAAGGTAGCTGCACCATCTGATATTTTGTGCGCCAATTTCTGCCATGTGTCCAGTCGAGGATTCACTTTTAACTCTTGAACCAGTCGAGGGTTTACTTTTGAAAATTCGAAAGTACTTTTGAACAAACATGACGGAAATCGGCGCATGGAACAGCTAGCCGATGGTGCAGCTACCTTAGAGCAGACGAAATGTTCTCGCAAAAGAGCGGGGGCGATTGGGAGAGAATGTGTTATCTTTGATCTGTCGAGGTATTGAGTAAATTTGTAAATTGAATTGGTTCAATGATAACATGCTACATGGCAGTATCATAATAATAAGAATGTGTGTTTTCACCCATTCGAAGGTTCCTTTCGACGAGGGACACTTCTTCGAATTGACCTATTTTGAGGGCTCACTTGTGTTGGAATAGCCCCTCGAACTGACCTACTTCGAGGGCCCACATATGTTGGGATAGTCCCTTGAACTGATCTACTTCGCGGACCCACCTGTGTTAGGATAGCCCCTCGAATTGACCTACTTTGAGGGTCCACCTATGTTGGGATAACTTCTTGAATTGATGACCTACTTCGAGGGCCCACCTGTGTTAGGATAACCTCTCAAACTGACCTACTTCGAGGACATACCTGTGTGGGGATATTATCTCGAACTGACTTACTTCAAGAACCAAATTGTATTGGGATACTCCCTCGAGAGCCTAAACTAAAGTACACATGTGCCGTACAATCTACTATCACCTCGAGGCTCCTCCTGCGTTTGGAACATTCCCTCGAAGCCTATTCAATCAAGGATCCACCTGTGATGGATAAATCCTTACCACTTTAGAAATCCACTGTTTGGGGATCCCCTTTATAGTCGTTTGTCTAAGGTTAGAATTTTCCATTGACCTTATGAGACCTTCTCTCGAAGGAGGACATACAAAGTAAGACATCAATTACTTCATGAGAAGTAGCTTAGTGCCAATTCATTACTTAAGACTAGCCACTTCCAGAAGGTCAATTTGTCATTTAAGACTATCAATCTCAAGAGGGCCAATTCGTCACTATGAGCCATTCAAAGATTGAGGTAATCACCTTGAGCTTTGAACAATCAGCATAATGTTATCATATCGAATCATCCTTTGAGATAACCATCTTGCTATATCGAAGTTGTCTTTCGAGATAACCAATTCAACATCTCGATCTGTCTTTCGAGATGGTCATTTAGGAATCCCAAACTGACATTCGAGATGACCACTTTTACATCTTGAAACCGCTATTTGAAGTAACAGTTAAATGCTATGAACTGCATTATCATAAGGGAACATTCCCTAACATCCAATCATCCCTCGAGATTCCTAAATTCGAGGCTCTTTACTTAAAATATAGGGAAGAAATAAAAAGAGAATCTTAGGAATGGCGGGCCAGAGAAACATGTCCTATCTAGACCCCCATGGATCTTGACATGTTAACGGACTAAATCATCACAGAAAACATAACGCATAATAAGTATTCTTAACGTGCTGAAATGACCTCATACCCACACTTGAGAAAATGTTTCTATACATTAATTAGACGTTTTTTATATCTGGTCGAATGTTTTGAATGCACAAATAAAAATATTTGTATACATTAATAAGACATTTTGAATGTATTGATTAGACGTTTTAACGATCAAGTAATGGGATCTGAGGGAATATTGGCTATGAAAGGACCAATTGTGCACTAAAGAAAGGGACCTCTCCTGGACTTTAGACACCTCTGAGATCTTCTAAACTTTTTGAGATTTTTTTGAGGGGAGTTTTCTTTCGAAGCTTATCTGTGGTGGTCTTTTTGAACATTCCTAACTGATCTACTTCCCTTCTTTGTTTTATTCTATCCCACACATTAAAACAGGGAAACCCTACATTGGAACGACCAATCTTTGGTTGAGGCCAGTGCATGTCAGGTCATTCGAACCATTTTATGCTCAGATTGGTGGATGTTGACTTCCTCGAAAGCCATTATCTCATTGCAATCTCTGGTTAATTAACATCTATTTTTTATATTAATTCTTAACTGGTTTAAGCATCATTTTTGGCGACTCTGCTAGGGAACTTGTTTTGTTTTCCTCCTCTTTTCATTGCAGATCAGTTCAGTCCATATTGTTTAAACCATCATCCAGCCTCCTCCTACCGGAACAATTGCTTCCTCCTTTGTTGGAGATAAATAGGACGCTCCTCGTCCAGAGGTGTATCCTATTCTACCGGTTGCCCTTAGTATTCCACCCACAGGGTCTTTTGCTCCATTACCTTCGAATATGGCTCCATCCATTTCAAAGACTACCATTATAGCTCTGATGGAGACAATGTAGGCCATACAACATCAATTAATGTCTTTAGTGTCTGCCCAGAATGTTACAGCCTCTTTGCTTGCCAGTAGCCATATTCCTTCTCCACCAGCCACTACTGCTAGTATGCCGAGGGGAGAACCAGTCAGATCTACCTTCAAGTCTGCCCTTGTCTCCCTACCTCCACCATCAGCAACTTTTCAATAATCGGCAACTTTTCCATCACCATCAACTACAATCATTCCACATTCATTATCTTCTCTATCTTCTACCCATCACTTTGCTACTTTAGCAGATGTTGAGGCTTCGTTAAGAAGGTCATCTCAACTATTAGATACTGATTGGATCAACAGTGACTATCATCCTCCTTATCCTCAGTCTTTATTGAGGAAGCCCTATCCTAAGGACTATGTGAGTCACATGTTTCCGAAATTCACTAGTCAAACTGGGAATGTGAAGAAGCATATCACTTACTTCATCGAAGCCCTGGGAACTCATGCTTCGGATCATGATCTCAGATTGAGGGAGTTCTTGAGAACCCTCTCTAACAAAGCTTATACCTGGTATAACAACCTCGAGCCAGGCTCCATCAAATCTTGGGAGAAGTTAGCATCCTTGTTCCATAAGAAATTCTTCATCACTAAAAAGGCCAACACCATTGTTGACTTAAGAAAAGAACATCGGGGTCCTTCCGAGGGACTGGTTGATTACATCTGGAGATTTCGAGAATTGGTGATGTCCTACACTAAGACAGTCGCCGAGGAAAAGTTTGTGAAGTTATGTGTTAATGGGATTGTTCCTGAGTACAGGATCCACCTAGAGAATCTGGACCTTTCAAATTTCACTCGGATTATCAAAGCAGTCCGAAGGACAAGTGTCTCACTATCGAGCCCCATCAAGAAACCTAAGAGAAAGAGAAGTGCAAAGAGTGCTTTAATCGAAGAAGCCGAAGAAGGGCAAGAAGGATGAAGACTCTCGAGACCCTTCACCGGAGCCAGACTGCGCACCAACCCAGTTAGAAGTCTTGCTGGACAATTAGGTAAAATACAATCTTATTACTCTTCCTCCTCCTTCAAGAGTGCCCTCTACCAAAGACAGAAAACCTGGGGTTCTGAAAGTATCATCAATCCATTGGCCACAAGACTTTCTACTGCTATTCTTTAAGAAGGCTCTACTACTTGCGAGTGAAGTTGGGGAGATCGAATTGCAACCCGAGCAGGTGCATACCTTTGCCTAACCACAAAGGCAAAGGGGTTGTGAATGTTATCGTTTTTGAGGTGGTCAAAGACATTATTTGTCCTCCAGGGGTTGGTATCCTACAGTTTCAAAGGCTTGAAGAGAGTATGAAAGAGATTGGCTCCTCAAAGCAAGAACAAATAGCTCTTTGAGCGTATGCACAAAGGCTTTTGCTACAAAAGCAAGAGTGTACCACTATTACGGCAAGAGATGTGCTAATCATTTTCGGGAAGGAGGACATGACGGTCCCCCACGAGAACCATGACCGGGATTTGTATTTGAATGCTCTATTGCAGGAAGTTCACACTCAAAGGCTTTTGCTCAATGTTAGAATTGCATAAAACTATTATTGGATTGAATGCCTCATTTAAATAAAGCCTAGTACATACTTATACTATTTATACTATGCTCATCATGCTTATGTAAGGATTCTTATTTAACATATGTAGTTATGTCATTATGTGCCTATATAGCTTAGAATCATGAGACTGTGCCTCATGTGCTTGCTGATTTGAAAATATGTCTATGAATCATTATGTGTGCACTGCATTAACTAAAGGATCTGAAATCATAAGTTGTATACTGACTACCTTGCTGAGATAGCTTTGCCTAATACCCTATTTGAAATACATGGTTTAGACTAATGAAAGAGACTATTGTCTCATATGACCATTGTTGTCCTATATTTGGACTATACTTGTTTTCACCCAAGGTGAGAGAGAACCTGTTGTAGGTATGCCTCAAAAGAGTTGTGGTAAGATGATAGGTGAGGGAGAGTTCACCATTGTGAAGCCCAATATCTGAATCATGTAAGTTACCTCTATTAGCTATTCTAATGAAATATGATTCCTTTAGGAGATTTCACACATGTGATGCCTTGGATATTTTCCCTTGATAAAAAATAAGTGGGAGGATTGTGCCCTCTAGGTCGAAGCCCATAAAAACTATGTTGCACACATAGAATAATCCACTATCATGGCCTTGTATGTATGGAATTCACATTAGTGAGACATCTTGGATAATTGTGATTAGATCCGGTGGGAACATGCTCTATTCGAATACCAAAGAGCACCACTGCATTATCATGTTCTAGTTGATGTTATAATGAGTAACTTGTGTATGACACACTTGATCTAATTATCATACAGATTAGGCATTTAGATTCTTAGAATTGACCATAGATCTCCTTGAGATACAAACCAAGGTAAGCTTGGAGAGAGAATGGAATATTGATTGATTGTTGTTCATATTCATCTTTATCTACATATTTTACAGATTCTACTATCATTAATACTATTTTTGTGTGGTTCTCATAACATTGGAGTATGTTTAAATACCTTGCTTTGAAGGTCTACTTTCCCAGATTATGTTTGTTTATTCATATTTTCCAAGAAAGGAATTGAAGGCAAGCATAAGAGAGAGCTATGGAAACGGGGATAAAAGACGAGAGAACTAGATGATAGGCTTTTGTATTAGATGTAGATAGTTTCTAGTTTTATGTAAAGAATAAATCTGTACTCTTACTTAAATATTTATTAGAACTATTAAATTTCCTTCCACTAATGTTTCTATATTACTTTCCACTCTCATAGGGATATGAGGTGAGAGTTACAACTTAAATTTGGGGACCCCTTTGAGATTTCTAGTTTTAGGATGTGACATGCTGTCCATCATCTCTAGTTCCTGAAATATGTTATGCTCGAAAGCGTAAGCTAAACTTCGCATAACAAATAAATGAATATAAACATTATTTAAGATTAAAATAGGGACAATGCAACTCTCCAATGGTATTTCCATAGAAAAAAAAAACATAATAGTTAGTATATGCAAATAATAATCATTATAGGAAATATGACAAGGTAATGATGTGCAATGCAATGTGTTGGTTCAATTATTAATAAATGAATGCATGCTCATGCAACAATAAATATAACCACCACATGTGATTCATGCACAATATTATGATATGGAAATATACATGTTGTTTGGTATTCGATTAGTGTATGTTCACACCCGATCAAACCCCTGGCTAAACAAGATGAAAACCATCCCCCGAATACACAGCCAGAATAGGGGTTATTCCATGTGCGCATCATAGTTTTTAGGGGTTAGATGTCACGCCCCGAACCCGTAACCCTGATCCCTAGGTGGGATGTCACGAATCCCGAGAGGCGACCTTCGGAATCCATTTCTGGACCGCGGATTAGCATATCATAACCAAAGATAAGATGAAATAAACTAAATTTATTCATTCAACAGAGT
>JAUPMG010000002.1:5674902-5686397 GCA_031762675.1 Pachysandra terminalis | reverse complement strand
CCGTGTCGATACTCGATACGTATCCGTTTTCGAGCCGACCGATACGCTACCTCGATACGATATTTTGAACCATGGTTATAAAGTTCGCCTTGTGGCCAAAGGCCACACCCAAACAAAAGGTCTTGATTATCATGAGACCTATGCACCTATTGCTAAAATGACTTCTGTTCGATGTCTTATTGTTGTGGCTACCATTCGGACTCGGCCAATGTACCAATTGGACATCCACAATGTTTTTCTACATGGAGATCTCGATGAAGAGGTGTATATGTCACTTCCACCTGGTTTTCCTCGATAGGGGGAGATGTGAGTCTGCCGTTTAAACAGATCTCTTTATGGTCTCAAGCAAGCTTCACGTCAATGGTTTGCCAAATTCTCAAATGCGCCTCATACTGCTGGCTATACTCAATCTAAGGCCGATTATTCTCTATTCAATCACCACCACGGTACCATTTTCATAGCTGTTCTGGTACATGATGATGTGGGTGTCACAAGTAATGATGATAAGAAAATTGCTTCTCTAAAATATTCCTTCATTACCATTTTCACATCAAAGATCTCGGCACTCTCAAATATTTCTTGGGCATTGAGGTTGCTCGGTCCCAACAAGGTATCTGCCTCAGTCAACGGAAGTTCACCCTTGACATTCTCCAAGACATGGGTCTCCTTGGTGCACGACCTGTTGCTTTCCCCATGGAACAACATCTCAAGCTTAATGACAGTGATGGGGACCTCCTACATGATCTTACTCGATATCGGCGATTCATTGGTTGACTCATCTACCTTACCATAACTCGACCCGACATTGTATATCCTGTGCACATCTGGAGTCAATTAATGAATCAACCACGCAAGCCACATATGGATGCTGCAGTTCGGGTTCTTCATTATCTCAAAGGTTCTCCCAATCAAGATCTTTTTATGTCATCTACTAGTCCTCTACTCCTTAAAGGATATTGTGACTCTGATTGGGCCAGCTGCACCATGACTCGACACTCTTTGAGTGGCTATGGCATGCTGCTTGGTGATTCTCCTTTTTCCTGGAAAACCAAGAAGCAAACTACTGTTTCCAGGTCATCTGCAGAGGCAAAATCTCACTCCATGGCAAAAGCCAGCTGTGAACTTACATGGCTTCTTTATAACTTGCATGATCTCGGTGTACGCGATCTCCCACCAGCTCTACTTTTTTGTGACAGTCAAGCTGCACTTCATATCGCAGCCAACCCCGTTTTTCACGAACAGACTTAAACACATTGAACTTGATTGCCGTCTTATTCATGAAAAACTTCAGTCCGGGTTACTACGAACTGCCTATATCCCTACCAAGGCACAATTAACTGATCTTTTCACCAAGCCATTGGGTAAAGACCAGTTTCAACGCCTTACGTGCAATTGGGTGTTCTTGATCTTCACACTCCAACTTGAGGGGGAGTATTAGACATGCACAGCTGTATTATAGTTTCCTCTTCGATATTAGACATGTACAGCTGTAATGTGCTTTCCTATTTCTTGCTGTAACTGTATGGTAAGATTAAGCCCGATAGGTTCCTTTAATCGAGGGATATCTTCCCTATAATTATTGTATATATTGATACCTCCAATTGGAGAATAACACAGTGAAATACATCCCACATATTTCACATTATCTCCTAATTGAGCCAAACCTAAACAACCTCGAATATGTTCATTCCTCACCTTATCTTTCCTAGTCTTCCCACACATCCATCTCAACATTCTCATCTTAGCAGCATTCATTCTATGCATATGTTGCTTCATTGTTGCCCAACATTCTAATCCATACATCATAGCAGGCCTAATGGCTGTCTTATAGAATTTTTCTTTTAAATTGAGTGAAACATGTCAATCGCATAACACTCTAGAAGCACTTCTCCACCGAAGCCATCCAACTCTAATTCTATGAGCATCATCCTCATCAATATTACCTTTTTTATGTATAATTGATCCTAAATAACGAAATTGAGCGCTTTTAGGAATTGTTTGATTTTCAATTCTTACTATAGCTTCACCTATACTATTGTTTGTCGTAAAGTTACATTCCATGTACTTGGGGAGAATTCTACTATGCCGACCTCAGCATAGTACCGACTGGTTGTTAACGATTGAGATTTTATACAAAAAAATAAATAAATAAATAATTGAAGGTTGTAGATAAAGTTCTCTATTATGCAGATTAACAAATGTTGGCACTGTAGACTAACTCTGTAGTCTGTGCTTGGTCTTTGTTTGACTTATTCTAAAACCTTTTGATTCCCAGTCTCCCACCATAACTCTAATTTTTCATTTACTCCTCTCTAGTTTGGTCTACTAAAACTACATCATCTGCAAAAAGCATACACCAAGCACCTCCTCTTGAATACACTAGTTAATCATCCATAATTAAAGCAAAAAGATAGGGACTCATAGCTGAACCTTGATGTAAACGTACCTTTACTGGGAACTCATTTGTCTCACTGCCTACAGCTCTTACCCTAGTTACTGCTTCCTCATACATGTATTTAATAACCTCGATGTATCTGATTGGTATCCTTTTCCTGCTCAAAACCCACCAAATTAAATCTCTACAGACTTTATCATATGCTTTCTCTAGATCAATAAAAACCATATGAAGAGCTCTCATCTTCTCTATTAACTTCTCCATTAATTGTCTAAGTAAGAAGATAGCCTCAATGGTAGACCCTCCCTGGAATGAAGCCAAATTGATTTCAGACCCTGGTTATTCTTCTTAAGCTTTGCTCCATAAAGCCAAAAGGTAGAACTTGGGACAAAGGATAAGAATCTTCTATCAAAGTTCAAGGGGAGTAAAAGACATTGAATGCTACTGGTGACACAATAGTCATCTAATGAGTGATTAAATAAAACGTATTAGAATTTGGAGGAAAAGAAGGGAAAAGCTTCGGATTAGCGTAACAGCAAAAAGTTCAAATAAGAATGATGAACTTTTTTTCATTCTCCAAAGGGGTGAATAGTTTAATTGATGCATGGATTTTGGATTCTAGATGCTTATATCAAATGTGCCCCCATAGGGACTGGTTTGACATATATAATCGTTGTAACGTTGGTACCATTCTACTTGGTAATGATGTTTCAGTTCCAGCTAAACTTAGAATGTTTGATGATCTTGTAATGACCTTGAGGAGGCTCGTACATGAACTGAGCCGAGCTTTGACTAGCTCGGCTCAGGCTTTATCTTAGGATCATCAAAGTTTTTGGGCTTAGGCTCGGGTTGTTACAAGCTCGGCTCGGTACAACAATGTTATCGGGCCACATGAGGCCATAACTCGTTAATACAAGTCTATAAAGTCCATGAATTGGGCACAGATAACGTTAAAAAGAATTATAAATTCCAATCAAAACTCAAGGATATTATTTTGTATTTATGAATAATATGAAATTATAAATCCATTTTATAATAAAGTAACCGAGTCCAGTCCACCCTTAAGGAAATGAGCTTTTTCCCAAGCTTAGGCTTGGCTTGCGAGCCTAATTATTAAGCTCAAGCTTAGCTCATGTGAGCCAAGCCCAAGCTGGCTTGGATTGTGGACAGCCCAAACCTTGAGTGATATCAAACGTTTCCTGGAGTTCATAAAACAAATGCTTCCTCCATAAGGACTTGGAAGAACAAGTTTACATGCAACAATATGAAGGTTTCAAGGATAAGGAAATAATCTCCATAGGCTGAAGAAGTCATTCTGTGGCTTGAAGCAATTTCCACGGCAATGGTACATGCGCGTCAATTTCCTCAAGTGAATAATAGCTACACTTGAATTGAGTATTATTGTTGCATTTATTTGAGAACTCTCGAGGATGACTCATATGTTCTTTCGATGTTATGTGTTGATAACATGTCAAGTATGGCACATAGTAAGAGTGAGGTAGACATGCTTAAGTCCTTACTAAGCAGGGAATTTGATCTGAAAGATCTAGGTGCTACAAGAAAGATCCTTTATATGGAATTCAAAAGAGACATAGAGGTAGGAAAGCTAGGGGTTTCACAAAAGATATATTTAAAAGGTATTACAAAAGTTTAGTATGAAACCATTAGTGCTCCTCTTTCTATACACTTCAAATTGTGTGCACAATTATATCCTACCACATACGAAGAAGCAAATAATGTCTTAGGTGCCTTATGCTAAGGTAGTGGGACGTTTCATGTATGCAAATGTGCACAAGGAATGATATCTCGCATACGGTCAGCGTGGTTAGCAAGTCTCATTGTTATTGATAGGAAAAGAAGAGAGAAGAAGGAAAAAAAGAGAAGATAAATATTGCACGAACAAAAAAAGGGGAGAAAAAGAGCCAACCAGATCTGGTTGACTTTTACTTAATAGCATAAGAACTTAACTAGAAGGTATATGCAAGTTATATGTTTAGGTGGACCAGGATGATGGAAATCAGTTCTACAGTCAACTCCAGCAATATTCACTACAGAGACAGAGTATATGGTGATAATAAAAGCAAAAAAGAATCAATTTATTTAAAGAGAGTAGTAAAGAGCTCGAGTCACAGTAGGACGATGCCAGATTACATTGTAAAGTTAGAGCACCATTCATTTGGCAAAGTATTAGGTGTATCATGGAAGAAGCAAGCACATAGATGAGAGGTATCACAACATACGGGAGATAGTGTCTTCAACTTTCAATATGGTTGATCGAGCACAATATTGGATGTGGTTTGAAGACGGACATGGACCATATTTTTATTGGTGGTTTGGTTGAATTCAAGCCAAGGTGGAGATTTTCAATGATGTCTTGTATTCAAGCAATATGTAGTTAGTGGGGCGCAAGCGGCTATATATGGATGTGGATTCTCACCCACAATTTGGGTTGGTTACTTATATGACCCTATATTCTTGGAGTTATGGATGATAAATTATTTTTCTATTTCTTTTCTCAATTTGGGTTTGGTCACAAGCTTCAAACACTTTTAGGGTTAATTAGCGAATATGGATTATGAACATTAATCAAAATTTTAGAGTTGCTGTGAGGAGAGCTTGGGAGCACAAGAGACCTTGGGAACACAGTTGCTGTGAAGAGGCACACACACGCACGCACGCACACACACACACAAATACGCACGCACACACACACATAAGATTGTTGGTTTTCTTCATTGAGATGGGTTTTAAGGCTTTCTACTGTACATGTAATCTCCATTATTGTCATAGTGAAAAGATTTTTTATCGTCTTATCCATGGACATAATAGGCACACTACCAAACCATTTAAATCTTGCTGTGTTCTTTATTTGCTTCATTATATTCCTCGGTGATTTGATCCGTGTGAGTGTTTAAGCCTCACAAACTTTACACTTATCAATCCAAGAAAGAAAGGACTGACCAGATGTATAACATGAAGTATCCGTATGCATTAATCAATTATACGATGCATCATATGCACCCAAAGCCACATAGAAACTGAAAAATCATTAGTGCGTCGTTAGATTATTACTTCTGTTAGGCAAAGATTTCATGGATGATATGGCATCAACTTCAGCAAGGGACAGCAAGGGATAGATGCCTCCCTGCAAAATCATTTTTCTGATTATTCTTAAGGTCAAATAATGAAAAAAGAAAAAAAAAAAAAAAGCCATAATATAAAATCATCACCATATTGTTCTGGCTGCATATGTATCACATCTAGCAGAATCCTAGAAAAGCATATAGTCTAGATTAGGACATCTGAATCAACTTAGAATGTTTTCATTTAAAAATGTTAAAGAACAATTATTCTTTTTTTGCACAAAAATAGTTATTTTTACAGCAAGAGAATAAAATCAGAAACTTTTTCTGATTTCACTAAACTCTAACGAGAATAATCTTATATTTTTTCTTAAAAAACATTAAGTCACAAAAATGATCAAGAGTGAAGATTAGATTAAAGTGTATACGGTACTGCAAACAATTTAAATAGGACAGGAGAGGTGGGTCCACACCAATCATATCAACTAAACAGCATGAACTAGGAATATTGATTGAAAGCTCAATACATGATCTAAACCAAGGACTAAGTATAAGATAACTCAAAATAAAAATCAACACTTGATATTCTCTGAGCTTTCACAGCTCAAGATTCAATCTTCGAGAGGAAACCTGATCAACTAATGAGATAGCATATGGGTAAAGGACACTCTGAAATTATGTTAAAGCTTAGAAGTATCAAATTTGATGCAAGTCTGAATGTGATTGAAGGTCCCTGCCTCAGGAGACTCACTTATCACATTGATACTTTAATTGAGTTGCAGAATACTAGTAATAAGGAGTCCTAAATGGAGCGATGATTAGATGAGAGCATGCTCATCATAACAATGAGCACTCTATGTTGCTCCATGCATGCATTGAGCTTCAGGTGAAGGTACTAAATATTAAATTACCGTGAATTGCTTCTTTAAAGCCAATAAGTACATGTCAAGTAGCGTACTTAATATTGTCATAATGAGTATGTGCACATTTGGTTGGCGTTCATAATGAAACAATTTTCAAAATCCTAAACAAAAACTTTTCAGCTACTGGCACTGATTGAAAATCAGTGTGAGACCAATGTGACCGCATACTACAGTTTTGTCAGAAGGATGACATGACACTCCACATCAATTAGTATAGGTGGATGGCTAGCACATTTAAATGCCACTTTTATCCACTCTAGTGTCAGAAAGAAGTATTCTAGATTTAACTAGATGATAACTCATTCAACTTTCTTCACTAGCTGACGCATTATGTTGCATTGATCTGACGTGATCAGGTGCAACAGATGGAATTTAACAAAGGTACTAAGTGTCAGGTACATATAACCAAAAAAAAAAAAAGTAGGATCAGTGAACTTGAAAGAAATAATAAAAGACATATCTAAATGACGCAGAGAAAAAAACTATTTCAGAATTAAAATAAACCCCAAGTGCATCATACAATGGGCTGACTTATGAATTATACCATATAACTCATGGGTAAAAGCAATGACCTTACATATTTGCAACATATATAACGTGGTGTGTGACCTTAAATTTGGTTTGGTTGACGTTACAAAGTGTACCGGAGGACAACGTGGTGTGTGAAATCCAACATGTCAGACAGCAGTTTAGAAGAATCCATGCAACATAGCCAATCTAGTATGGGGGATTACTTTTCAGTTTAGTAATGTTTTGGTGCTCTTAAAAAGATTTTATGTAGAAATGTAGTCTAGTAAAAATTTTATTGCAATGCTTGAGCCAACTTAAACTTACAACTGTTGCTGTGGCTATCATTGTATAGTCAGCCCATCTCAAATACTTCCTTACTTCTCCTCTTGAAGAATGGTACAAACTTGAGGCAACTCCAACTCCAATATTAGCATACAATTTGCTACTAAAATTCTTCCTGCATCCTCAGGAAAACAAGTTGTTAAACACAATTAAGGAATATGAGATATATTTTCTTTTAATCAGTAAAAGTATGTGTTTGTAAATAATTGTATCAAAGGAATTTAAGATAATTTGGAGTCAATCAAGGAAATTGAAAAGTAAATCTTGCCTTGGGGCCTGGATTCCAAGCGCAATAAAAGGAAATGATGTAAGAACATTAACAATTCTTTCTACAATGGTCTGATCACCTAAAAAAGGAAGAAAAAAAAAGGTTCAAAAAGAAATGAACAAACAAAAATAGAACTCTGCACAAAAGACCGGAATGTGTGCAACAAAATGTTGCACTTGGCCAAACAATGATATAGCTTTGGGGGAAATAATGGCAGTATAAATGTATAATACAAGAAGATGCATTTGCCCTTAGAATACCTTGAAGATTACAACGGATGGGCCTCAGACATCCAGGTCTCTGCTGCCATATGCGTCTGAGAAGAGAAATACATGCAAAAATGAAAAGTTACATTGAACTGCATAGCAATAAATTTGCGTATTCTACTAGCAATCAGATACAAGGATGGAAAAACTTCAAAAATTTGAGGATGAGTCAGTAGGTTCCAAGCAAGCAAACAATTTTCTAATAAACACTACAAGAGCAGAGCAAATATTCGTGTGCGCATGCTGGGATATCATCACATTTGTACTAGTATAGACAATAAGAGTTCGTCTGACTCACTGCATTAGTAACCGCTGAGTGGTGCCAACAGTTGATTCTTGAGAGTTTGAATGGACAAAATCCCGAGATTGAGGAACCTCTTCCATTGCAAATGGTGAATGAGGCACCAAATGCACTCCATGAACCCCATTTAGGGCCCTAGAAGGCCTTGCTTTACTCAAAGGACTCATATGTTATTCGTTGATGAGTTGAAGTAAACTGATGTGAGGAAGGATGCCTAGGTCTCAAAAAGAAGCACACCAAGCACGAACAAATTTGCCCCTCATATTACTGAGCCAACAAAACAAACGGGACTGCAATTATTACAGCAAAGACTTAGCATTGAATTTCGAGAAAATAAAAGAACTAGAACTTAATGTGCATTGCCTTCAGCCAAAGAGAAGTATATGAAGCAGTTTTCAAACAAGAATTCTTCTTATATAATTTACATCTGATGATATTTAGAATTTCTTATCAGATGTGTAATGTAGTTATTTTTCAGAAATCTAGTCTGACTTAAAAGTTAGATGGGTGAGAAATTATGAAATCTATTTAAAACTTGGTCATACCAACAACATTTCTATGTGGAATTTGTAGTCTTAAACCTCTCCAACCGAATCAATTTTCCACTACAAACATCTTCACCCATTTGAAGCTGTCTACATCTAACAATTACCATGATCTGAGGTTTACAATGAAAGAATTGAGTTCCGGATTTGCTTTTAAGGAATTCACTAATTTAAAAGCTCCCAAATGCTTCAGGCACTTTATAGACAAGTTTCAAGCAAATCCCTTGTTTCAAAAACTCAAAGAAACAAACCCAGTTCAGATCATTCATTGCTAAGGGGGTTTTTTAGCAAACAAATGGTTAGCAATACCTTATCCACATTCATATAAATATCAGCAACCAACACTGATCAGTTTTTTTTTTTTTTTTTGTTTCTCTTCCTTTCAATTTTCCTGGTATCTTTCAAATCATGAACATATATCTGGGAAAAATTCATGGAATTAATTCATCTCAAGGTAATCATCTAAATCGCAGTGAGTAAAATCTACCTCGAATCAAGAAGAAGAACAAAGAAACAAGATAAAAGCAACTCCGCCATTTCATCAATGAGAGAACCTGCAAATGTGTGAGGTTGTGAAGCACCTCACATGGAGAGAGAGAGAATCAAAGTTGCTTGGAAGTTCGTTGGATAGGGAGTTCAAACAGAAGCAACTGTCGGAGAAATAGTGAGGAGATGTAATGCGCACCCTCAAGAATCTTCCTCCAGACTGCGCATATTCGCAAAACCCTTACTTGCAATTTATTGCCCAAAAATATATTGACCAAATCAATTTATATTTGTAATAGATTTGGTTTTAACAATTTACCAAGTTATTGTAAATTATTAAATTAATTTGAATTCTCTAAAGCGTAATAGAATAAACAATACAATCAATTTTTACGAGGTTCGATTTTACTCTACTCCTCGGAGTCACGCCCAGATATTGAACAATCTATTAAGATCAAAAGATTACAAACACAGTCGGAACTTACACAAAATAAAGACTCCCTCTTAATTTCTGTTGCCGTCATGTTGAATCATCTTCTGGACTTGTTCAGCGAGTATCACTTGTCATCAAAGTCTGCATACTTGAACTCCCTTCAATTTCGCATACGGTCTTCTCTCGAAGACACCAAATTCTTCTCCCGAAGAACAAAACGATTTAAGTTACTTAAAGTTACAAGCTTGAACGCCCAAGGGGTTGAACGACAACCATTAGAAATGGGATACATATAGATCAGCCAAGAAGCCGATCCTCAATTATTGAGTTATTATATTCTTCCAACCAAACCAGAATCTCATTCTCTGTTTTAGTAGCTTCTTCCCCTGTTTTTAGAAATGTCTCTAATCTCTTAAGAGAATCAAATCTTCAATCAAATCAACTCTAAAACAGGCAACTCCAACAAGTAATTTACACATCCTTGTATTTGCAAGAATAGAAGCTACTCTAATTAGGTTGAGTATAAAATCAACTTAATTACAAATGTATTCTTTCTATTTTGAACACAGTGCCAGCTGTAGATACTATTTTAAGAAAATTCCAGTTTCCTATTAGAACTGAAATCTGTGGCTTAGAGGGCTCTTGGATCTTGGTTTGATTCTTGAATCCTTTGAACATATGGCTAGCTGTAGAAACATATCAGAAAATCCAGATTCTTCTCCAAACAGAATTAGATATGAAATCTTTGAATTAGAAATCTCTTTATTGAGAAACCTCTTGAATTAGAATCTTCTTGAATTAGAAACTTCTTGAATTAGAGACTGCTTGAATCTTGGATTACTTTGATCTTGATTAATATTGCCATGAATGACAAAATACCTAACAATCTCCCCCTTTGGCATTTTTTGGCAAAATTATCAAGCTAACCATTCTTCAACATATTCAGAAATAAGATGACCTGCAAAAACAGCACAAACTAGAAAGTCAGTAATCACAATATTCAAGGAAGAGAATGACTTTCAATGTTAGCAAGAAGATTCAAAAGTAGAAAAATATCAGAGATTTCAGAATTCATAATTCACAAAATAACAGGGTTTTCTACTTTTCTACTCTCCCTTTTTGTCATAAAAAGTGTCAAAGGCAATGGTTGGCAGAGATTTTCTAAGAAGTATCACTTCCTGAAGAATCAATATCAGGGCCAACGCCAGCAAGCTGAGCTAACATGTTTTCCAGCTTCTTTTCCTTCTCAGCAAGTCTCTGTTGTGTAAGCCTGAATTCTTTCAATTTAGCTTCTATGAAGTGGATAAAGTGTTGTTTTTGAACAGTAGACAGAGTTGTTGCAGCAGATGTTGCAACATCAGGTCCAACAGACGAAGAGCCAGTTACTTCAGCAGATTACTCCTCCTGAATCTCAAGCACATGCCTTCTAGACAACAGCTTCTGGGAGTCCTTGATCTGCCTCCTAGGGTTCTCCAGTAACTCAGTGATACCCTTGACTTTCTTTTGGGACATCAGTATCTCAAAAATCAAAGAAGGAAATTGCAAAATCCCATATGTAGTCTCAACCACCAAGGCAGGAGCTTCGGGTGCTCACCTTCTTCGAATGATCCTGCAATATTCAAGCAAGCACACACCCAAGAATTTCTAGAACGAAATTTTGGGGTTAGGGTATTTTGAAGAGCCAAAACCAAATTTGAATAAGGAGGATGAATAGATAAGGTTTAGAATGATTTTTAAGATGTGAACGCAATCAAGAACTAAAAACCCATGAGAACACTCACAGACACAATCCAAACACATTAGGCATCACCTATTCAAAATTAAGTTTGGATTAACTGAATTGACAAGAACTAGAAGTCCATGGAATATATTGTAACATAGTTAGCAACATAACAAATAAGTTAAACCAAGCTCAGAAAATCTATCCCTTTTTTTTATATTCA
>JAUPMG010000002.1:5658286-5674568 GCA_031762675.1 Pachysandra terminalis | reverse complement strand
TATATATTATTTTTATTTTTTTTATCAAATTTTAATTTTTGCAGAAATTCAGGATTCCAAACATAGCCTAACTCTCATAATCCACTAAGGATTAGGAGTAGGGTCCTACATCAGGCCAACTTACATAGCTGCCTAATAGAGACGTCCCACTCATAAGCAAATGAGTTGGCTCAATCAAGTGGATCAACTGGGTGGACCCACCCAAGTGGACTGATCATCTATATATCCAATCCGCTTTACGTCACTGTTAAGTTGCATGATGGAAAGGAACTGATGTCAGCATATATTTACATTTTTTGGATAGTAAAATTACACCTCTATAAGTTTCATGGACAATAAAATTACACCTCTATAAGTTTCATGATAGTTAAAAGACAAATGAGGGTATTTAAGTAGAAAATAATAAAACATTACTTCTACTGATAGGCATCTTCTAACCAGGAAAAAGTATTAGTTTCGGAAGGTGAAGAGAACTCTTTGTAATTAATGTATACCTCAAAGGAGATTTCTGTAATTTATCCTTATAATAAATAAAAGAAGATGATATGAGAGCTCTCGGACAGAGATTACAATTAAGAAAGCCATAAACCATAAAACAAAAGCTTGCAGTTATAACAAGGGGAAAGTGTTAATTTAGGAAGGTGAAGAGAGGTCTGTGTAATTAATGCATACTTCAAGATAGGTTTCTGTAATTTACCCTAATAATAATAAATAAACCATAAAACAAAGCTTACAGTAATAATCAATAAAAGAGTACACTTCCAAGTTAATTACCAATACCTCCCCATATATGTCCATAAAATTTAAATCTCCGGAGACAACGGCTATAAATACTGAACAATCTTCACCCTCTCTCCAAGCAAAAAGAGCAGTAGTGTGAAAAAGGTTCAAAGATCGAAGATTCACCGCAGAAAAAAGAAATATAAGAACGTTCCAGGAATCAAGGGTCAAGGTCATGTGACCACTCCCATGAGATATGGGCAGATCGAAGCTTCGCTCATCGTAGAGACTTGGGGAATCCAAAGACACACTGAATCATCGAATACCCATTTGAGTTGAACTGCATGGATTCAGATTTGGATAAAATTTAGTCTCCTGGTCTGTTTCAGTTTCAAGTGCAATACAGTACAGATAAGGTATCTTTTTCAACTGGTGCAATGACTGGTTCTAGTTCTACTGAAGGAGTAAGAAGAAGATCAAGGAGCCACAGATACGTGGGAGGTAAAACTGCAGTTTTCTGTTTGTGGGTTGTCCTAGTTTTTACTCAGTTATGTACACTTTCTGCTGTTCAAGATGAGATCAGATGGTCTCCACCTAGAAGATTTCGGTTTCTCGACTTGTCTTCGCTTCCTGTTGTTTCAAGCCCAGCTAGTATCAGAGATGTTGATGGCCATACCGATATGTTATATGGAGAAGACAAGAGAAAGGTTCACACCGGTCCGAATCCTCTTCACAACAAGTAAATAGTTCTTGTTGATCATGCTTTCTGTTTCTTGTTTAATTGCTTGTTGTTGGCACTGGAAAACAGTGAAACAGTTCTTTCTGTTATATGTTTTATTTTCTGAATCAGAATGAATGGTAGCATTACTTTTTCTAGCCCAGTTCCTGTCAAAGCTTTTGTAAGGTTATTGCCAGTCCATCAATGGTGAAAAGAAGAATAATCATGGCAATAAGGGATAGGATTAAAAGACTGTCGTTAATGCTCTTATCTCTTTTGCAGATTTCTTTTGCAACCCTCTGTTAAAATTCATTGTGTTTGAATTAATTGAGTATAGTACTAGTGTTCTATGATTGTGTGTGTATGTGTGTGTGGTGTGTGTGTGTTCTCCCTAGCTTTCTCCTTTTTCTTATCTCTGATTATCTATTTTTCACTACCCAAAGAGGAAACCATGTAGAAAACCATGGGCTTCCCTTCTTATGTTAATCTGTGCATCTTTTACTACAAGAACTTGGTGGCCAATATAAAGGTTTAATTGATGCTCATTGTCCTTATGGAGGAGGAGCTTCATAATTAGGCTTTTTGTTTTCATGAAAATATGTATTTTAGTTTGGTACTAGATCCAATTCACCCAACACAACTGTAAATGGAAGTGATGATCTGATGACTTCTTAGTTTAATCAATCTGCCCTCAATTAGTACACAGATGTTGATCGAAGGGTCACGATAGTTCGATCGGCACGATTTTAACTTAAATATCGATTGAAAGATGAGATCTACGGCGATTGAGCCGGCCACGTACCTGGAATGAAACATGGTTGGTGTAATATTATAATATAGCCCTACTCAAAGCTGTTGCTTTTAACATGGGCTGGTTGTGAGCTAATTGATTGATTATTCCTAGAAGACTCATCTGTTTTGACTTAAATGTGTCCATTTCTTCAAAGGGGATGCCTGTCTCGCTGGGCCAACACGCTTTCTCAAGGTTCAGGATACTGTAACCCAACAATATAATAAATACAACATGTATGTGCATACACATTTTATATGCTTTTATTGTACTAAAACATATTATATATTGATGTAACAATGGATGAAATGTTCATGTTCTCAAGGTGAAGGCTATAAAGAAAGCTATAGAAACTTTCTTGGAATCAGTTGTTTTCTTGTTTTTCTTCACCTCTATAAATGACTAGAGAAGATTTTTCCTTCTGGTTAGAAGTTTGATAAGTTCTAAAGATTCCATTGTAAGGGTTGAGAACAAAGAGGAAGGGGTACTCTTGTCTTTTTCTAATGTTGAAATTATAGATTATTTTGCCTAGGAATTGAATGTTTGCTTTGAACCTAGAGAGAGAGAGAGAGAGAGAGAGAGAGAGAGAGAGAGAGAATTGTTGGTGTGGGGACCTAAAAGCCATCCATGGTGTGAATGAGAGATGAAGAGTGCAACAACCTCATCTCTATATGTCAACTTCCATATAATTGTTTTTAATTGCTCTCACCCACCCATAGTCATGGTCACTGCTTGCAGTTTTTAGCTAGGCATGCTCACTCCATCTTATTTATTAATCTTAATTTTTTTGGAATATTTGTGGGTCTTAGTTTTTAAAGGGATCTTCTCCAAATTGGCCATCACCAAATAAATCTCTCATTAGAAATAACATATTCACTGTAAATTGAAGAATGGAACTTGGAATATAATGGTTTCAATAAAGAACAAGATGGGGAAGGATTGCAAGAGGATCATAACTGTGACAGAAAAGACCAAGGAGTGCAAAATAAAAAAGAATCTAAGATATAAATTACAAATGAAGAAAAATGGAAGAAAGATAAAATATTACTAACATTAATTTGGAAGAAGGAATTGAAGGGATTTTATGGGTACCCATTCAAGCTTCTGACATTTAAGATTGAGTTCCTCTCTATTTCGTTTAGCAATAGGCCTACTTTTCTGATTTTTTTTTTGCCATTTTTGTGTTTCAAATGGGCTCATGATCTGTCACAGACTTTGAAGGCAAAGAGTTATTGCCTGTGTTCAAATCATCATGAGCCTTCAAAAGGGTCTTGAGTTCTGACTGTTGTGCCTTCCAAATCAATGGAAGGATTTTGTTTAGGTAAAGTTTGATGTTTCAAGGAGCATTAACATCAATAATCCTTGTCCAACTTGCCAGTTTTTTTTTTTTTCACTTGGACGGATGATGTAGCCAAACCAAACCATTCAATTGATACGAGGCCTTTCGGATCGGCCACATAGCCGATCCCATCTGGTGAAAATTTTCTGTTTTGATTTGCAACACTTCCCCTGCTGAAATTGCTTCAAACTATATATAGGGTCTAGATGTTCTGCAAAGTGAAAATTTCCTCTTCTTGGTAAACAAAACTGTCTTATATTTTGTTGAAGGAAGCTTCTCTCCAAACTTTAGTTTTAATCTATCAAGCAATAGTTGCCAGGATTTGGTAGGGGGAACTAGAATCTGTAATAGTCATAGAACCAACTACATTTCTTACAGTTGGGAAATTTTGGAACTTTGAAATTCAATCCTTTGGAAGGGGTGTCAATGACCTAATTGATCACTGTCTCCTAGACTTGAGACACCTACAGACAAGGTTTCAATGAGTTCAAAAACACAAAAGCAGGGTTCACAGGACTGGAAGCTTTGATATATATGGTGAGATACAAATGCCAAAAGATAAGATAATTGAATCAATTCTCAGCATGACCTCCTTCAACATCTCATATATACTTGCTGATTGTAGATACAATCTATCCATGGACCGGTCTGGTACAACCAGTATGGTGGCCGGTACAACCGGTCCGACCGGTCATGTATTTGTTTTATTGTTTTTCAAAATTTATTTAGTGAATGGTCCAGACCGATTTTGATCTGGATCGGTCTGGCATCTCCAATCTGGTCCATTTTTTTTTTTTAATTTAAAATTTTGATTGTTGTTTTATCAGACCCGGACCGGTCCATACCTGTCGGTACCGCTGATCCGGATCGGAATCAGCTGGGACCAGTCCAATACCCAGTCCCAATCCCAATACATTGAACCTTGGTTTCAGAAGCTAAATTGAAGAGCACACCGCCAAGTTCGGCTCTAAGGGCATCAAAATTAAGATATGGGCAACCTCAAGATGCCCTGATCAACTAAAAAGATATGTCACGAAGACTTGGACGCTTAAGAGTTGTTGTATTTGTGTGCAAGCCCGGCCTGTTGCCACCCGCGTGGATTTGTATCTTTGCCTGGGCATGGATTGCTGCAGGATTGCCCACATAAATTCTATCAGTGGATTTATGGGCCCCGCCTCTTTAACTGGTTGTTTGTTTGAAACAGCTAGAATGGTATCTTTGGATAGAGTGAAAAAAACTCCGTAATTCACTCAATAAGAGGATGACTAAGGTTGCGTTTGGTATTGCTTTCAATAAATTGCTTTAAGAAGCAAAAAAGCAATAAGCAAATTTTTGCTTATTAAAAGATCTGTATGTGAGGCATGGTTTCACGGATCGTCCGATATCGGCCCGTACCGGCCGGTCCGGTCCTAACCCGCGATACAAAGAATTGTATTGCGGGGTTATGGACCAGCAGTCCAACGACTGGTACTGATGATGAGTCAATTTGTAAATTGATTCAATCCAATAATAAATTGACATCTGGCAAGGTCAGTTATGTGAATATACATTTCAAAAAATGTATACTTTAAATTCTGAATGTCTTTTCATGAGATTACCCTCAAGGAGAGAATATTTCTAAGACCCCATTTCGAAGAAACAAATCTTCGAAATGTTCAATAAATATAGCATACATCAGGTTAACCACCTCGAGAGGGTCAAATATTCGTCATACCAACATAACACTGTTTTGATGATGTGTTTCGAAATAGTATTTTTAGGATATTTCGAGATAATATCTGGAAATGACGTATTTATTATCCCAAAAGGATAATCATACACACAAATTGAGGTCAAATTTCGAGATAGTAACTCGAAATGATTATCCTAAAGATATACAATTATGAATTATAAGGGAACACACCCTGACATTCATTACCCTTCGAAGTTAATAAATTCGAAGTCATTCATTCAAATATAGGAGGAAATAAATATTAGACTTTTAGGAATGGAGGGCCAGAGAGGTAAGTCTTGTTAAGATCTTCAAAGATCTTAAAGCATTTAAGGACTTAAATTAACATAGAACAATAACATATCATTAAATTTTATAACGGCATATTCATTACTAATCTAAACATTTCAAACGCATTCATTGAAACGTTATGATCCTTAATGAAGCATTTTGAACATTCGAATCAGAACGCTTGCATACATTAATGGAGCGTTTTAAATACATTAAATGTAACGTTGTAAAGGATTTAGTAATGATTGTGAAGCTATAAAAGGCCAATGATACATCAGAAAGAGAGTTTAGCTTTTCTTGATATTCAGACATCCTCTGAGAATTAGCAGAGCTTTGTCTTGATAATATTCTTTCTGAGTTGTTTTTTGTGAATCTTTCTGATCATTCCTGACTGATATTTGTCTTTTCTCTTTTACTTCATTCCACAATGAAACCTTGCATTGGAACGGTCAATCTGTTGATTTAGGCCAGTGCAAGCAAGTATTCGAATCCACTGTTGTTCAGACTAATTAGGTTAATTGACATTCCTTTTGTCATTTACTGGTTTGTGTATCACAATTTTTGGCGACTCCACTAGGAACTTGAATTGTTTCCTATTCTTTAACATCTAAGATCAGTCTCGAATTACTGAAATGGCCCCAGAACTCCCTACTGTCAATATTACTAGAACTGCATATCTTCCTATAGATCTTGCGAATGTTGTTCCCACAACAAATCCTACTATCACCACACCAACATTTGTGCCTTCATCTTCGAATGCATCACCACCTAATGACAATGCAATAGTCATTTCCTTACTGGAAAACATGGTTGTTTTAGCTAGGCAGGCCTCCACTGCAGGACAAGCAGCCTCTCAAGCAGGTTATATACCACCCTTATCACAACCAATCCCAATCACTAGCATTTTGATAGAAGAATCTATCAGAACCCTTCCTGAGAGCTTTCATGGTATTTTCCCTCCACAAGTAGCTTTACCACCAGTATTTGCTCCATTAATTGTTTCATCAGCCTTACCACCTTCTGCTCCTCATTTTGCTACTCTTGAGGAAGTACAATCTTTACTAAAAAAATCACAAACCCGAAATGCTGAATGGGTCAATAGCGACTATTGCCCACCATACCCTGTTTCACTCTTGAGCAAGCCTTACCCCAAGGACTATGTGAGACCAAAATTTCCTAAGTTTGCTGGCCAAACATGAAATATGAAGGAGCACATAAGTCGTTTCATTGAAGCCTTGGGGGCTAATGCTTCCAATAATGATCTTCGGTTGAGAGAATTTTCAATGTCTTTGACAGACAAAGCCTACACTTGGTACAATAATCTCAAAACAGGCTCCGTGGACACCTGGGAAGACATGGCTGCTCTGTTTCATAAGAAATTTTATATCATTGAGAAAGTATACACTATTATTGATTTGAACAGAGAGCACCAAGGTCATTCTGAGGGCCTTGTTGAATATGTCAAGCGTTTTCGAGATTTTGTGATGTCTTGTATTGAAACCGTGGCTGGAGACTAATCTGTCTAATACTGCATTATTTTCATCTTGAAAATTTGGGAATTACAAGCTTCACCAAGCTTTATGATGCGGCTCGAAAACTGAGTGTTTCGATGCCTAGCATTTCCAAGAAGAATGAGAGGAGAAGAAATAAGACTGTTCTCGTTGAAGACAGTCCCTCGAAGAAGTCAAAGAAGAATGAGATCAAGGCTTCTCGAGGTTATCGGGATCCTCCACCTGAGCCAGATTGCACACCGGTTCAATTTAACATCTTGTTCGATAATTGGGTAAAGGATGATCGTATCAAGCTCCCTGAGCCAAAGAAAATGCCTTCTGCAAAGGACCGAAGTAATCCAAAATTTTGCAGATTCCATCAATTCATAGGTCATAATACCTATGATTGTTACACCTTGCAAAGATTGTATTATCTTCGAGTAAAGCTCGGAGAAGTCAAACTGCAGCCTGAAGTAGTTCACACTGATCCTTTACCAAATCACAAAGGTAAAGGACCTGCTGTGAATGTTATTGTTTCAGAAGTCTCGAAAGGCATTGACTATCCTCCAAGGATAGATTTGTTGAAATATCAGAGGCTCGAAGAGAGCATGTGAGAGATAGGCTTTTTAAAGTCTGATTAGACAGCTATTCGAGCATACACTCAAAAGCTGTCCTTACAAGAAGCAGAGGAGGAATGTGCCACTGCTATCTTAGAGGAAAGTTTGATAACTTTTGGACCAAAAGATATGATAGTTTCATACATGAAAACCATGGAAGATCCATATACTTAAACTCAGTTCTCTAGGGCGCGGATATTTGAAGATTCTTAGTTGATGCTGGGTCTTCTTTGAACATCATTCCAATAGGCATTCTGAAGGCTATTGGAGTATCATCCGACAGGGTGATTCCTCAAGTAATGAGGATTTATGGTTTCGAAGCTCAAAGCCAATATGCTCTGGGTCATGTGACCCTCGGATTACAGGTTGGACCTTACAGATATCCAACTCTATTTCATGTGTTGGACAGTAAGCTAACGTATCACATCTTATTGGGACGACCCTGGATCCATAGGTGCAAAATTGTTCCTTCAACTTACCATCAATGTTGCAAAGGCATTCGAAATGGTAGGATGGTGTGACTTGTTGCTGACCATGCCCTTTTGATCAACTCGAAGTTCATCTTGCAGACGCTACAGAGTATGATGAACTTGAACCTGCTAGTGAGTGTCAAGTTTCACTCCTTTGAGGGATCTCTCTTCCAGCATGGCCATTACTTCAGGCTAATCCGGATAAATCTTTATCTGAATCTGAGCCTTTGAATAGAAGAATGAGAGAAGAAAATAAAAAAGAACAAAAAGAAAAGAAAGAAGAGAAGAAGAGGCCTGATGTGCCTGAAGCTACTGTTGAACAACCTTCTTCGAAAGCTCGTTGTACTCGGGTTGTTACCCCTGAAGGTCGGATCATTTATCGTCTTTGGTCTGAGACAGATATAAGACAAGACGATTCTCTTTCAAAGGCGGTTTTGAAAGGGAAGGAAGAACCTCAAGTTTATCATGTTGAGATCCCAAGTGATGGGGATAGTGATGATATCCCATCAATTGCTGAGATATTCGAAGTACAACATGGCCTGCAAGAAGCACCAGAATAGCATGAAGACAATGTAAAAAAGTGTTCACAAAACCCTGGAAGAAGTCAATTTATCAGAACCAGGGGAAGAGAAAAAGACAACTTGTATTAATGCTAGCTTGTCTCCTGAAGAAAAGATTAATCTTGTAACATTGTTGAAAGCTAATAAAGATGTGTTTGCTGGTGCTATGATGATATGTGGGCATTAGAGCCTCAGTTAGTCACACATAGGTTGCATTTATCACCTGATATAAAACCAGTCCAATAATCAACTCGAACCTTCAAGACTGAAATCGAGTTGCAAATGACTGAAATCGAGTTGCAAATTAAAGCTGGAATTGAGGAGCTCTTGAAAGCGTGTTTCATTAAACCAATACAACATCTTACTTGGTTGGCGAATGTTGTGCTGGTAAAGAAGAAGAATGGACAATTCGCAGCTGCGTTGACTTTCGAGATCTCAACAAAGCAAGTCCTAAGGATGAATTTCCATTACCAAACATGGATCTTCTCATTGATGCTACAATAGGGCACGAAATGTACTCTTTCATGGATGGTTATAGCGGATATAATCAGATCAAGATGCACCATATGGATGCTCAACACACGGCATTTCGAACTGCTCTAGGTAATTTCCACTACACAGTGAGCCTTTTGGATTAAAAAATGCTGGAGCAACTTATCAGAGAGAAATGATCACAATTTTCCATGACATGATACATAAAAAAGTGGAAGATTAAGTGGATGACATTGTGGTGAAGTCTAAAGATCGTTCCCAACATCTCGAAGTTCTACAAAGAGTTTTCGAACGTTGCAGAGATTAAGAGTATAGAATGAACCCTGCAAAGTGTGCTTTTGGGGTTACTGTTGGCAAATTCCTTGGTTTTGTTGTTTACAGACAAGGAATTGATCTGGATCCTACGAAATCAAAGGCTATTCTCGAAATGACTTCTCTTACGAATCAGAAGCAGTTGAAGTCTTTTCTGGGGAGAGTTTCTTATATTCGAAGATTCGTTCCAGGTCTCTCAGCTTACATATATCCTTTCCTGGTACGACTACAAAAGGGAGCAGAATTCACATGGACTATAAAGTGTAAGCAAGCCTTTGAAAACATCAAAAGTTTATTGAAGCATCCTCACACTATGGTTGCACCAATTCCAAGGAAGTCACTTCGAATACATTTGGCCCTTCAGATGATGCTATCTGTAGACTATTAGCTCAAGAAGATGACAAAGGAATTGAGAAACCTGTGTATTATATCAGTAGACTTTTGCGAGGTGCCAAAGTGAAGTATTTTCAAGTAGAAAAATTCTACTTGGCTCTATATCATGTAACTCAAAAGTTGAGACATTATCTCATGGCTTGTCCAACTGTTCTTGTTACTCGTTCAAATCCAATCAGATACTTGTTATCTTAGCCCGTATTACTTTGGAGATATACGAAATGGTTGTTACAACTGTCAGAAATTGACATTGCCTGTGAGACTCCCAAAGGAATCAAAGGATAAGCAATTGCTGACTTGCTTGAAGCCTTTTTGAAAGTGCAAGATGAAGAATTACCAAAATTCGAAGTTGCAACTGTAGAGGAACAAGAATGGCAAATGAAATTTGATGGACCATCAAATTCGAATGGAGAAGGAGCTGGATTTCGTATGTTCCAATAATAGAGCAGAATATGAAGCTTTACTTATTGGATTGATAATGGCTAAACAAATGGGCATGCAAAGATTGAGAGTCCTTGGTGATTCGAAGGTCATCATTTTCCAAATTAACGAAGATTTTGTCGTTAAGGAACAAGAGTTGGTTTCGTACAGAACAACAATACGAGCGTTAATAAGTTTGCTGAATGTATTTTGACACATATCCCAAGAGCCAAAAATCATCAAACAGATATTTTGGCAAATCTGGGAAGTAAGTTGAGTTTACATGAAGATTCTAACCAAATTGAAGTTATTCGAAAAGTTTTGCCAGCAACCTTAGATCCTGAAATTGAATAAGAAGAAATCCACTCAGATGACTGGAGACATGATATATTACATCGAATTCAACATTCAACAACAGTATTCGAAATCCCTATTTGAAAATTGGCAAATTTTGTGGAAGTTGGTCATATCTTGTATTTCAAGGCTTCAAATGGAGTATTATTTCGATGTGTTGGAAATGAGGAAGCACAACAGATCCTTACTGATATGCATGAGAAGACTTATGGAAACTTTGACTCCATTCCATTATATAGAAGACTACAAAGATTCAGAGTATATTGGCCAACCATGTCTTTTGACTCTTCGAAATTGCAAATGAGCTGTCTTGGTTGCCAAAGTACCCCTGATATCATGGAGGTATGCCTTATATCTGCAGAAGAAGAAGATTGGAGGAGACCTCTCATTCGATTTCTAAGAGATGGTTTCCTACCCAATAATGCATGTGAAGCTCATCGAATTCGAAGAAGAGCTACTTGATTTCGATTTCAAGAAGGCTACTTATTTCAAGCAAGTACAAATGAAAACTTACTCAAATGTCTTAATCCACAAGAAGCAATTGTTGTACTTTGAGAAGCACATTCAGGAGAATGTGGAGCCCATCAAGGAAAGAGAAAACTGTATGAATAACTCCTTGACATGGGATATTATTGGCCTTCTATGAAAGATGATGCATTCTAATATGCTAAGAAATGTTCGAGATGTCAGATACAAGAAAATATTCCAAGGAAACATTCTTGAAGCATGCAGTCCATCATTACTCCATATCCGTTTCATACTTGGGGCCTAGATTTGATTGGTCCAATCAATCCCCAAAGTAGAAGAGGACATACATGGATCTTAGTAGCCACATAATATTTTACTAAGTGGGTGGAAACAGTTGCTCTTAAGAAGGCAACATGACCTGCTGTGGCTCAGTTCATTAAAGAATACCTCATTGCTTGAGGTGGGGTGCCTCGAAGAGTCATTACTGACAACAGTTCTTCATTCTTAAACTGACCAGTTCGAGAAATGCATGTAAGGCATAACATCATTCACAACTAATCTACAAGATATTATCCTCAAAGCAATGTACAAACAGAAGCTACAAACAAGACTCTGATCAAATTGTTGAGTAAATTAACTTATGATCATCCCACTCAATGGCATGAACATTTGTTTCATGTACTATAGGCATACAGAGGGTCAAAACACCGAGCCATGAAATCAACTCCATTTGCATTGGTATATGGAATGGAAGCCATTTTACCTGTGAAGTTGCAAATTTGCTCAGCAAGGATACTTCAAGCTGCTGAAATGGATTGGGACACACATGATTTGGTGTCAATTCGAATGCAATAGATAAATGACTTAAGTGAGAAAAGACAACAAGCCTTGGCAAACAACCTTCAGTATCATCAGGTTATCTCGAAAGCTTATCAGAAGAAAGTTTCTCGTCGAGAATTTCATGTTGGTGAACTTGTGTTTCGAGCTTCATTTTATGAAAGAAGCAACACTATTAAGCTTAAATTTGCACAAAGGTGGGATGGACCTTTCGAAATTATTGCAGCTTATCCTTCAAGTTACTACAAGATTGTTTTACTTGAAGAAAATGCAAAAAGAGAATTAGTCAATGGAAAATGGCTAAAACATTACTACTTTTGAAGAAATGTAATTGTAACAAAATGTAAATATGCCAAAAGAAAGCTCTTTATTGATATCAATCTTGAGAAAACAATTCTCTTGACAACATTCTAAATGAAACAATTACATTTAAAACTTCAAAAATTCTTTTGTTCCTCTCCTCCGTTTCAAATTTCAATGTTTGGACATGTTGTTCACGTTCTTCTCTCTCTTTTTGTGCTTCTTCGAGAGTTTGTCTAAGTAAAGCAGCCTTTTCTTTCTTCCTTTCTAACTCTTGACAGTTATTGCTAAGTTGCTTAGAGGCTTGGTTCCTTTTTATTTCGAGCTCTGCCCTTTCTTGAAAGCAAGAAAGAGAATTCTTAAGAATGGTGAAATGATTCTTCGACCACTCAAAATTGAGACCGAGAGATTCAATAATCACGAGAATAGATCTCCAACCTTCAAGATCCTCTAAAACAAGAGATGCGAAAGTCTTCTTTGACATGTTATCAAGGAGAGAGGATAACTCCTGATATCCAGCGCTCCTCGCGTATGTAGAAGGAACTCGAATCTTGTCAGATATATCGCCATATGCTTCGAAGATAGTGTCCATCCACTTCGACATTTGTGCAAGGATCATATACGTTCCTTCATACACATCAGTTCGGGCAGAAGAGATATCAGATCTTTTCCTTTTGCGAAGGATGATATTAGAAGAAGGAAAAGAAGAAGAAGAATCTCCAACATTTGATGTTTTGTAGGAGGTAGTTATGTAGAAACAACAGTCACAGCCTTAGGAATTGTGGAAGCAGATAAACCGGAGCATGTGACGATTGGTGGGATAACAGACACAATGGAAGCTGCAAAAACAAACAGTAATTAAAAAAAAATATGTACATACTTCGAAAGTATGAGTTCAAAAGAAAGAATTACTTATCAAAGTAGAAGACTTACAGGAAGCAGGAACATTCTTTAACACTGATAAAAGAGGAATTTTACCAGCAACAGAGAGAGCAGCCTTTGCAGAAGAAAAAGCCTGGATACTTGACCTTGAAAAATCAACAGTTGGAGCTGGAATATTTGAAACGGACATCATCTGCAATTACAGATTTTCCAGGAATTGATATCTTTGCAAAAAAAGGGGCAGTCACAGAATCAGGTGCTTCAGCTGTTGAAGTCTCAATAATAGGAACATTAGCAACAGAAACTTCAACTTCGAGAGAAGCAAGGACATTGGAAATGACCTTCTTTGGAGAAGAAACAATTGGAGAAGAAGAGGGGGTATTGGAGATAATGCTGGTGGAGATAACTCCTCCTCCTGAAAAACTTCTTCATTTCCTTCACCTTCCTATATTTCTTCTTCTCCTTTATCTTCATCCTCCTCTTCTCCAGGGTCAGAAAATTCTGTATTCTCTGCTTTTGCTTCTTCCCCTATATCTGAAACTTGCTCTTCAATTTGAACTTGTTCTCCAGGCTCTTCAATCCCAGCTTGTCCTTCAGCCTGGACTTGCTCTTCAGATTGAATCTTTTTGGCAGTCGTTTGCTGAGCCCAATAAATGGCTAGTTCATTCAATAAAGAATCATAGGACATATTCTTTGTGCTTGGAAGAGCAGCATTAGCCAACCCTCTATCAACTCGCATCTTATCAATAACACGAGCAAGAGTAGCTTGACGAGTTTTGAGAGAAGCTTCAAGGCGTTTATTTGTAAGTTCTTGAGGAACTTCCTGATGGGATTTAGAAGGGTCCTATGTATCAACTAAATGTTAGAGCATAACAAAAAAGAAGAAGAGAAATTTCGAAAGAAGGAATTACCAGAGCTGGAGCATTCCTTTTTGAACGATGCTGAACCATCTCAACATTAAATGAATGTTTCGTCCTGGGAGCCACGAGTTCTGCTCTCTTATGGAGTTTGGCTGAAAGATCAAGATAAGTCATAAGTCTTGAAACAAAATAGGAGAACATGAGAAGGAAGTTCAAAACTTACCTGGAGAGGGTGCCTTCGAAGAAGAAACACCTTCATGTTTAGGTGTTTTGACAGGGGTGTCACTTTCTTTTTTCTTGCTCTTAACCGAGTGAGCCCTTTTCGAAGGAACAATCAAGAGTTCTACTTCATCCTTTGGTTCATCCTCAACTGCTAACATAAGAATCCTATTCTTTACCTTGATGGAGGAATCAGGATAATATTCGTAGTGAATAGGCTTTGCTATATCTCTCGAAGGAATGCAATTAACCAAGTGTTTTTAATCTCTTGTCCTTCTTGAAAATATTCTGGTGAGTGAGTATAGCTTTACCTTTGTTAAAAGCATCAAGCTCCAAGAGTAAATGCTGCCAAAACTCAAGCCAATATTTCGAAACTTTGCCATTTCGAATAGTGTCACCATAACAGCCTCTGAGAATATCCAATCACAATCAGAGATCTCTTGAAGACTATATCTTCGACCGGCATCACGAGTATGTGGAATAACAGTTGACGTTAGGATGGGAAGAGCCTGGTCCAGTCAAAATTGCCTCATTACTCGATGAGGATTGGGGCCATCTCCTTCTACCATCCCGAGGACACAGCCAGGATGAATGCTGATTAGATATATTTGAGATTCTTTTGGAAGGAGGGCAAACACAACGACCTTCAACAAAATGTCTTTGGAACCAAAGACAAGCTGGTAAGCACCAACGATTCTTCGAGTATAAGTCCTATACTCGAATTCATGTTCCTTGTCCAAAACATCAATAAGAGCAACTTCTGGATTTGGAGAATAAAGTGCTCAGAAAGAAGCTCGAGGATGTGGCCCATCTAAAGCTCGAAATATAGAATCTTCATTAATTCGAACGGGTGCATAATTGGGATAGCGCTCCCACAAGAAAATTGTAAAAAGACGGTATCAACAACGGTCTCAACCACTCATCCTTCGCAAAGAATTGTGGTAAGAATATTTGATTACTTTTCGAGTATTCTTCTCTCTAAAAGAATCGAATCCATCCATTCAAAGTTTGCATGAAGCCACTGCCTTCACCGGTGCTCTTCTGCAAAACTGCCTTCTTCCTCGAATGCTCCAAACCATTATAAATTACTTGCTCTTTGAGAGAAAGTATAATGACAGGATGACTTTGGCCAATAATTGGAAGATTGCAGAGAACTCTCGCATCCTCTAAAGTTGGAGTTATTTCCCTGAATGCGGTAATAAACGTATGGGTTTGAGGATTCCATCTACGAATAAGAGCCTCAATAGCTTCATTATCCCTGGAAATCCTTAGAAGAGATGCTCGAATGGCATTAAAAATGCCAGTATTCTTCAGCTTGGCTTCATAAATAGCGTTGGCGATGATGTTTCTACACCAAGAACCCCAATCAGACGGAAGACCAAAATGGGATTTGAAAGAAATAGAAGAAAAGGGGTAATCACCTCTAGCGATCCTGAAATAAGGAATCAGTCGAAAACGACTGATATTCGTAGAAAAATCAGAATGCTCTAGAAAAGGAGATAATAAATCCTTCCCATCCGTATTGGTAGGAGGAAAAATCAGAATGCTCTAGAAAAGGAGATAATAAATCCTTCCCATCCGTATTGGCAGGAGGGACAAAACCATTTGAAGTGTCCCAGAAAAGTTCATCAACAATTTTAGCACACTTCTGATCAGAAACAACAATGGTTTTCTTTGGTTTCGAGATTGTCTTGCTTTTGCCTTTAGGACCCATCTCAGATAGAAAGCAAATTCGAAAGCAAGATGTGATCGCCCCCGGGTCGGGTGGACCCTAGGTTGACTGGGTTTTGAAGTCGCCACCATTCATTGGTTCAGGGTGTGGATGGTCACCTGGGTTTTATCAATTATTTAAAAAAAATAAACCAAATTGTGGGATTTGGGTGGTCTAACCAGAAATTAAGGCAAGGGGGTTTATTTGAGAGAGTGGGAAGGTGTTAGGCACCCACTCATCTCCCGGTTTAACCGGTTACCCGGTTCAAAGATTGTTTGGGCCAATTTATAGAGAAACTAAAAATAAACTAAAATACCTAAAATGCTAA
>JAUPMG010000002.1:5642656-5658186 GCA_031762675.1 Pachysandra terminalis | reverse complement strand
TATATATATATTAATCCTTGAGAGGGATTACAATGAACCATAGGTATAAATTGCTGAATAGGATTTAATTATAATAAGATTTGATATATATATATATATATAATCCTTGAGAGGGATTACAATGAACCATAGGTATAAATTGCTGAATAGGGTTTAATTATAATAAGATTTGATTTTAGGGACGTATGTGATACTAATAGAAAATAATGGTGTTACTTATGAATTTTATAATTTTCAGGAGATTAGGGCCTTGGTCCCAAACATATGAGATAAGTGGAATGGACCTGGTCATATGGCCCCATGGGGATGAGGTAAGGGTGATTTGGTCTTTTCCCATCATTTGAATTCAAGTAACTAATTTGGATAGCGGGAGAGTTTCCTAACTCTCAACCTCCTTCCAAATAGGGTCGTGGAGTTTATGGAAAGTTCCCATAGCTATCCCTACTTTGTAGCACACGACCAAGAGAAAGGAAAACAAATCTGCGTTTTCTCTGTTTTGCTGAAGAGAAGAAGAAAAAGGAGAAGAAGAAGAAAAGAGAAAGAAGGAAGAAGAGAAGAGAAAAGGAAAACTGTAGAGATTGCTGGAAGACTGATAGGAGGTTTTGTGTTGCTGGAAATCTCTGCAAACACATTAAGGTAGGATCCCATGGTTCTCTTTCTAATTATTTCCATAGAAAGTTAACAATAATAAGAATATAGTAAAGAAAGAATGAGGATTTGAGATAAGATGTAAAGTTGGTATGAATGTGAGCATGGAAAATAGATAAACATGTGTAGGAACTGAATTCTCCGAATGTGAATGTTGATAGGGAACATACTCTTGTTTCCTAGATTTAATCTCTAAAATTTACGTGTTTTGTTGTGAATTTATGTTTTATAAGGTGGAATTTATGAAATCAATTGGAAAATAATGTGTACGAATTATTTGTTGATATTTTAATGTTTTGTGATGAAGAATGAAATAAAAGTGATTTTTGGGGAATTTCTGGGAATTTTACGAGTGGTCGACCTTGAGGGGGTCTGAAAATTGTAAAAAGGGGTAAAAATCTCTAGAAAAGGGACCGAAGCTAGTGGAGACTGAAGAGGCTCGGTCTAGTTGGGGGTCGAGCGAACCTAGAGACCAAAGCCCAATAGGTCCAATACTTCATGAGAAGTAGTGTACTGACCTAGTGAGGTTGTGTGTGGTGTTCGTTTTCCAAAATAAAGTGTATAAAAGGATTTGTGCAACAATAGGCCTAATTGCCTTGATTTGTGGTATGTTGTGACATGATATTGTGTGTTCTGGTATATGAGAGTGTGTTATATTGGTTTTACCTGAGTAATGATTGTATATTCGATAATTGTATATGTGGACTTGAGATGCATAAGATATGCATGTGTTGTGTGTGATGTACCTATGTGACCGAGCATTAGATATGCATGAGTGTAAGGGTGATCCTAGTGAGATCACTATTTGTTTCCAGAACTCCTAAGTGAGGAGGGTCTGTGCATGGGTTTAAGTGTGATCCTAGAGTGATCACTAGTTGGTTTTCAGAACTCCTAATTAGGAGGGTCTGATGGGAATGTAGGTGTACAAGTGTGTGGTTATGGTGTATTCCGCCTTTGGGTTTATTGCCTAAAAGGAAGATGGTAGTTCCTACCTTGGGTAATAATTCCTCGAAAGGAAATGTGTCATTGTGATTCCTGCCTTTGGGTTATATTCCTTGAAAAGAAGATGGCTATTCCACCATTGGGTAGTATTCCCTAAACGGAAGATTGTGGTTTCTACCTTGGGTTAGCATCACCCGAAAGGAAATGTATTATGGTGTTTTCCTACCTTTGGGTGACATTCCCTGAAAGGAAATGATTAAGTCTAGATGTTTGCACATTCCTAGGGTAGAATTCCCGGAAGGAGATGTGAGAGTGATTATAAGGTCAGGCAATGCCTAACACCTTGCACCTCATCTACATTCACTTAATTATTAGCACTTGCATCATGTACACCATCCTCATCTTCATGCCTTGTGTGTTCATGCCCATAGCATCATCATGTTTGATTCATGTACATATTATTATCTTGCTTGTGGATGTTGTGTATTCTTCAATTGAGAGTTAACTGGTTGTTGTTGTTCTCATTTTGGTTATGTATTAGAAAAGATATACTATTATAAGAGTTTTGCATGGAGTGAATTATTGTGGTATGATTGTGGAAATGACTAGAAACATAGTCCTCGATTATTCTATTGAACCTCCAAAGCTCACGCCTACGTGCAACAAGTTACCTTTAAGTATGAGGAGCTGGAAATGGATTGAATGGACATAGAATGAACATGCTGGATGTTGTTTTTATGAGATGCTGATTATCATTTAGTTTACATTTTGTTCATTTGGAACATGATGTAATTTTGACCCAAGAGGGCAATGGATTTGTTTATGTTGCTTTAAGATTTGGAGATTTAAACCATGGTTTTATTTGAATGGGTATTGTTTTATTTTATTGATACTTCTGTGGTATATTAGTTGTAACCCTGATGTACCATGAGGTATGGTGTTTATAGTTTGGACGCATCCATTGGTTGGATCCGAAGGTCACTCCTTGAATATCCTTGAGATTACTTATCTCGGATTTGGGGCATGACAGAGAGACCTTTCTTGTAGGAAGGATCTCTCTCCATACCGGAAGAATGATTTTTCCAACCTTATTGCCAAAGTCTTTGGTAGACTTGTAGATTGGAAACGTAAGCTTCTCTCCCAAGCTGGGAGAGTCACTCTAATCAATGCAACTCTATCCAGTCAACCGCAACACTTAATGGCTTGTCTGAAGTTACCAGGTTCTATCCTTAAAGACTCGGAGAAGGAAGTTAGGAAATTCTTTTGGCATCAGAATGAAAAATCCACCATGGAGGCCGAGCTTATTATAGCTTTAGCGTCAATCAATGAAGAAGCAGGATGGTTACATAATCTTATTTCTGAGATTCCCGTATGGGATGATACAGTACCACCTGTCTTGATACATTGTGATAGCATTGTTGCTATAGGCAGACTGCATTGCTTGCTCACTCCCAAGTGCAGGAGTTCGAAGAAATATAATTCTAGACATGATTGAACTCATAAAAAGAATGAATAACTCATACATCACAAGGAATCAAAATAGATTAACAATCAAAACATAATTTCATTGACATAAAGAACTACAATAAACTCGTACCAATTACAAGAGAACTTGACCCCTAGCCTTTGCACAGAATTAGGTTTCCATGGAAGATGAAGAAAAATACATAAAATGGAATAGAAAATTAAGAAGAAAAATGGATGATTAAACTAGTGCTTCTCTTCCCTTTTATAGAGCTCCAATTTGGCCTCCTTAGTTTGAAAAAGAAAACCTTGAAGAAAATAGTAACTTCCCTTTGATTTCCTCTAAAAAGGAAACTTCACGAGTTTCCTCTTCTACTGTCAATTTGACATTCCAAACGCTCGAATTGGACTTCAATGTCCTCATAAATATTGTATCTCTACTTCTTAGCTTTCCATAGCCACCAAAATCACCTTATTTGGACGTTGCTACAATGAGTTATGATCAAAATACCGAGATCTGTTCAGTACAATTCTAGAAAAGAACTGTCCTAAACTCCAAATAGAAACCCCCTCTTTTGTGGAGCAAGTCTACACGAAAATTGAACACCAATCAAGCTAGGGACTTCTAGAAGCCTTGTCCATTCTTTCTAATTTCATTTCCTTTGAACTTAATCCGACCCATCTAAGCTGATCCATCTGATCTAATCCGACCCTTTCCGAGTCTGAATCCTCTTAACCAAAGTTTGTCTCCAAAACTGGCTCTGCATCAGTAAATTAGGCATAATTAAGACATTTAAAATATAGTGCAAAGGTAAAATAAAATTGGTAAATCCTATGTAAAATTGAGGGTTTAATATGAGAAAATAGTAGATAAGTCATGTAAATAAGAGTATAATATGTGACAATCCATAACTCATCATGCATAATAAATATAACAATGAGAAATCCAGATCTGTTAGAAGAAAACATAGTACTGTGAGAGCATATATCAACAATGGTACCATAAATATTGATTTTGTTAGATCGGGGGATAATATCACAGATCCATTGACTAAAACTCTAGTTAGAGAGAAGATTTGGAATACATCGAGGGATGAGACTTAAGCCCATAGAGAAATAAATCTCCTATGAGGATACCCAACCTAAGGACTGGAAATCCCAAGAACTGGGTTCAAAGAGAAGAACGAATCATAGAGTGATTTGATTTGTGAAATGCACTATTTGGAGTTTATACTCACAGTCCATCCCTATGATGTAAAGTGCATAATAATCTTGTAATGCATATAAGGATGAGATTTATTCTCTTAGTGAGATCTATAGCTCTTTTGAGTGTGATGTAATAGTTATATGAGCATCCTTGATAGATTCACCTATTTGAGTATGGAAGTGGGGCTGCTTCCTATGAGAATTGGGCTAATTCTCTAGAATACTCAAGAATCTGGGATTAAGCACATGGCTGTAATGTGCTAGCTATTCAACTCATAAGTATAAACTTTGAATATTTTGTGTGTAACATAGTACAGGAATCTCAGTACTTTCCGGTTGCCTCGGTAGCATCAGTCTCCACTAACAACAGCGTACGCACACATGCGCACACACATGCGAGGACGGAGGGCTCGGTTTGGATCGGATTGCACGAATGTGGTTCTATCTCTTACTCGTTCATGAAGCCGTTAATGTTTGTGGGAGCTATATATCCACGAACGGTCACTTCCAACGTTCTGATTTTTCATCTATATATATTGGGTTTCTACACAGAACGAATTACACAATGCTTTCTTTGATTTATGTAATTTCTGCTCTCTATATTTTCTACTCTGCTGTTCTCAATTTGGTTTTGTCTTTCCTTGCTGGGCAAAGGGTTTTTGCAACTTGTGGTGGGTTCGTTCCTTCTTTGTTAGTGTAGAATAGGAAGGAAACACAATACTTTGGCTGGGCTGTTGTATCCTGGAGGTGTCGTGCTGCAATCTGCTCGCTTTGGAAAATCCCTGCAAATGTGCGAAACGTCTTAAAGAAAGTGATTTGATCCGCACCTCATCCTTGCCACAACTGATTAGTAAATTGCTTTACTCATACAAATGTATTGGGCAAAAAAGATATTATCAGACTATTTGTTTCCTATTTTACCAACAAAAATAATACTCGAATACTGGCCCCAGACTTGTTGAAGGCCCGATCCGAGTCCAGTGATATGGTAGTAAAGAATTCAGAAACCTACTGTAGAGGTCCTCTCTATCTCAAATCGTGAAGAGAGAGGTGAACGAGTGTTCCTTATTTAATAGTGATGGTATAGTTATTGTAGTGGTTGTACAGCTATTGTTACGTAAAATATATACAAAGTAAATGGAATGTGTACAAACTTGGTTATGATTTGATTTAGCTAACTTTTCCTTCTTGGCTTAATATCTTCCTATCCTTGTCTTCAGCCTTATCTTCATTACTCCTCCTCAAGCTTAGGAGTGATAAGGGATAAACTCCAAGCTTGACTCGTAGTGTGAGAAATCGATCGCGAGAGAGAGGTTTTGTAAAAATGTCAGCCACTTGAGTAGCAGAAGAGATAAGTCGTGTTGTTAACGAACCAAGTGTCAACTTTTCTCTGTGTTTAGCACATCCATGAAACACCGGATTAACACTCATATGCAACGCACTAATGTTGTCACAGACGAGTTGAACTGGTTGCTTGAGAGGAATCCCAATGTCTTCAAGAATAAATGAAATCCCGGTAAGCTCTATTGTAGCAACAGCCATGGAGCGGTATTCTGCCTCTGCGCTTGAACGAGCAACCATTGGTTGCTTCTTTGCTGTCCATGATTGAGGTTGGATCCGAGGAAGGTACAATACCCAGATGTAGATCGTCTAGTTAAGGGGCAACCAACCCAATCTGCATCCTAAAAACCATATAGATCATATGAGTTGTGTTGAAGAAGATGAAGACCTTGTTCTAAAGTCCCTTGTACGTAGCGAAGTATTCGCTTGACTAACTGCATGTGGTGGATTGTTGGAGCATGCATGTATTGGCTCACCAAGTTGATAGCATAGGACAAGTCTAGTCGAGTTAAGTTCAGGTATTGTTGTGCTCCGAAATGTTGTAGCATTAGCAAGGAGTTCTGTAGTGGCATGGGGAACTCCGGTAGCAAGAGGAGTAGAGATAGACTTGCAGCCATCCATTTGTAACCGGGATAGAACATCTTTTGCGTACTTCGTTTTAGATAGAAGAATTTCGGAAGAGGTTTTGGTAACCTCTATCCCCCAAGAAGTAATGCAAGTCACCAAGGTCCTTCATAGCAAACTTGGAACCAAGTCGAGTAATAAACTTTTGCACAAGATCAACATTGCTCTCGGCTTGAAGTATATCATCAACATAGAGTAGTAAGAATATTGTACCTTGAGGACTATGAAAAATGAACAAAGAAGAATCATGGATGCTACAGCGAAATCCAATTTGCTGAAGATAGAGACTGAACCAATCAAACCAAGCCCGAGGTACTTGCTTGGTCCCATATAAGGCACGACTGAGTTTGCAAACAAATGTTGGGTGAGAGGGCTGGTCCATATACACAGGATCCTTCAGCCACCCATGTAGGAAAGCATTTTGTACGTCAAGCTGTCTTAACGGCCACTTTTGTGTCAAGGTGATAGTGAGGACAATGCGAATGGTTTGAGGTTGAACAACTGGACTGTAGGTGTCCTCAAAATCAATGCCTTGTATCTGATTGTAGCCTTTCACTATAAGACGAGCTTTCAGTCGATCAATAGTACCATCGACCTTTAGCTTAGTCTTGTACACTCACCTGCAACCGACTACATTCATGGTGGGTGATGGTGGTACAAGAGTCCAAGTATTATTTTGAGCAAGAGCTTCAAGTTCCTCTTTCATAGCCTCAATCCAAACAGGATGTTGTAATGCAGCCTTGTCTATTAGGGGTTCTTTCGGAACATTTGAATGAGAATGAAGGAGACCAGCTTGATCTTTGCCACGGGCTTGCATAGGATGGACATTTAATTGCATATGACGACCAGGATCTTGTAATCTTTGAGTAGCTGGGATTTGGGATAGGATAAATGGTGAAGGTGGTGCTAAAGAATCATCATTGGAAGTGAAAGATGAAGTAGAATCAGCAACAAGAGTGTTGTCGAGCTGAGAATCTGGCTAAATAGTCAATTCACCTTGGTGATGTGAAGATGGAGAGGACGAGTCAGCTACACTTGTGGAAAATGGAGAAGACGGGTCTAATTGTTCATGTGATAACGGATCATGAGAGGAAAATGGTGACTCTGAAGGAGAAGTTTCTTCATTGGACTGCTCACGAAGTAGAGTATTCGTGGATTCTTCTCTAATATCTTCGGTAATGCCTACATGATGAGAGTATTCACAAGGAATCATTGGTGAAGGATTTCTTGTCTTGAATGTGGATTGTCCTTCATTTGAGAAGTCAGTTTGTATCCCTTTGGTAGTGTCACTAACTCATCATCCAACCATTCTGAAAAGGTTGTGATATGCAGATCCTGAACCTGCAAAAATCTGGAATGAGAGTGTGAGTGTTTTTCAGCAAAGGGAAAATACATTCCCGTCGAAGACAACATGTCTAGAGATAAACACACGTCCAGTTTCAGGTACCAAACACAAGGGAATGATTTTGGAGAGAATTTAATTTTTGTATGATCTCTCAAGCAAGGGTAGCATCTACACCTGAAGGTACGAAGAGAGTTATAGTTTTCCACTCGTCCATTCAACAATTCATAAGGAGTTCTCGTGCCTAGTTTTTGAGATGGTAACCTGTTGATTAAAAAGGTTATTGTAGCAAAGGCTTCAACCCTAAGGTTTTTGGGTACGTACCTTGCTAAAGAACATCATTGCTAGTCCCAATTCGACCAAATGCCGATGTTTTCGTTCCACAACTCCATTTTGTTCTGGAGTTTTAGGACATGCCAATTGCCTTTTAATACCATGATCAGTAAGAAACTTTAAAAATTCTTTCTTCCCAAACTCACCTCCTTCATCACATTGGAATTTTTTTATTTTCTTACCATATTGATTCTCAACCATTCTTTTGAACTTCACAAAACACTCAAAAGGTATCCGACTTCTGTTTCAAAGGAAAACTCCACGTATATCAAGAACTATCATCAACAAATGTTACAAAGTATTTAAATTGCTGTGTTGATTGAACTGATGCAGGTCCCAGAGATCACAATGAATTTTTGACAGATTGATTTCAGATTTTTTAGTATTAATCATAAAAGGGAGTTTACTACTTTTTGCCTCTTGACAACTTGTACAAAGAACACCATCTTTATTCCAATGATTAACTAGAATATGATTATTTTTTGAAAGAAATGAAACAATCTTTTGTTGTGGATGTCCAAACCTCTTGTGCCAAATTTCCTCTGAAATCTTTTGTTGTCTTGAAGAAAATAATGCATCTCCTTTCTTTCCTCCTACAATGTAGAGACTTCCACTTCTACATCCTCCAGCCAAGGTTCCCCCCATTCTCTTGTCCTTAATAACAAATCCACAATTATCAAACTCAAACACAATCATTCTCATCTATTAATTGATCAACATAAAGCAATTTTTTTTGTATTTTTTGGAACAAGTAATACATTTTGTTGATTCATATTTCCAGAGCAAGTAGCAATTGAAGCATCATCAATATGTGTAATTGAAAGGGAGTTTCCATCACCAATCACTATTTTATCATTGCCAGTATAGATAGGGATGTAATTTGGAAAAGATAATTGAATTGCTTGTCATATAAGAAATATCACCTTTGTCCGGTATCCATTCTAAATCTTGAGGATCAGTAATGGATATTGCAGCCAATGCCTGAGGTATTTCTTCAGGTTGATACGTATGATTGAATTGATGCCAGCATCTTAATGCCACGTGTCCATGTTTGCCACATATTTGGCAATTTGAATCATTGTTCTGTTGAAGGTTTCTCACCATATGATTACGGGATTGTTCAGATTGGTTTGATCTGCCTTGCTGCTCCCCTTCCTGTCTTTATCCACGACCATATCCTTGGGTTGCTTGTGAGAAACCACGTCCTCTTAAATTAAAGTTTCTATTTCCGCTTCCACCTCTATTATTTCGTTGATGTCGTTCTCCAACATATGCTTGCATTTCATTAATACTCTATTTTGCAGGCATTCTACATTGCAATCTACGATCATAAGATATTAGTGAAGAAGTAAACTGAGCAAATGTAGGCGGTGGTGGTTTGGCAAGTATGGCATTTGCGACGCTATCATAATCAGAACTGGGCCCCGACATTGCCCAAACAATCTTATCATCATCCGATACTGGCTTTTGTATAGAAGCCAACTCATCACATATCATTTTGAACTTTTGAAGAAAATCTGTAATATTTATACTCATTTTTTGACATTTAGTGAGCAAAAAACCCTTAGAAACTTTGGTGGATCAATTGATGGTTTGAACTCTTAAACTGTTACCCACTACTAACATTTTCAAAGCATTTACAATATATAAAGATAACCCCAAATTATCTATCTAAAGTGAAAATATTCAAAGAAGCATCTACAATATGTAAAGAGAGGTCATGTTCATGAAGTGCATAAATTATAATATTAAATTCTAAATAAACACAAATAATTTAAAGGTGAGACATACCTCAATGCAACACATGCATGTTCAATCCAGATATAACCAGTGAGTAAATGATGCATGCTACATAAAGTTTTATGCCCATTCAGGATTACCAACTATTTTACTCCCTAATTTTATGATTGGAATATTTCTCTAAAAATTTCGACAGAATCACTGCATGTTTCTTCAAATATGTTAGCTAACATGACATATTGTACTCTTGATTACCCATACTAGATGGATAAACGAGAATCACATAGTCAAGTAAACTACATGTCCGAAGAACACACAGAAATAATTGCCAAAATTATAAGAGAAATAATCAAATCATAAAACAACAAGTAAAGTAGTTATTAATCCCAAATTGTCTATCTGACAATCCAAAATGTTATATGTGTGATATTGCATCTTCATATTTATATCCTATGGACAATTGCATTCCCCTTAGTGAAGATGCAATGCATCCGTAGCAAGTAAAATGAAGAACAAATCATGTATATAACCTTTCAGACGGGCAATGTATTAAACACTCCATACATACCAAATAATTTACCGACACCGCTCTATCTCCATTTTTCAAGGCATAACACACTTATAGTAATTCACAATAATATATAACAAATGGCACAACTAAACATAAAGAAAAACGCAAACATCCTTAAGGGGGTTAGAGATCGTTCCAATCTGATACTGAGTTGGATCGCAGACCCATGAAATAAAGTGAGTCTACATTTCAATTTAGGAGGCTAGGCCATGGGCTCAGGCCTAATCAAAATTGGACTGAACTAAAGCCCAAGTCTAATAAGAATTTGTCCCCCTCTGATTATGGCTGTCAACGAGCCAAGCTAGCTGGGCTTGGGCTCGGGCTCGTATGAGTCCAGCTTGAGCTCTATAATTAGGCTCGTGAGGCTAAGCTCGATTTGTATATGAGATTATTTGTCCATATTCCTGTATCTTATTTTATGTATTAATATTAAATACATATGTTAATATATTATATTATATTATATATAATAATAATTATCAACTATAATATCAATGTATTTGTACTAATCTAAGCTTTTTTGCAACATAAGCCTTTTACATGCCGAGCTTTTTAAGGGTGTCGTCTAATCATCTTCATCAAATGCATTGCATCCTTCAAATGTTTTTTGTCTGTGAAAAAAATCTCACAAAAATGTAATATTTTGTATTTACTGTTCTCTGTGTAAAAAAACAAAAAAACAAAAGAGTTCATAAGGTTTCTTTTTTCTTTTAAATGTACAACTCCCTACCTAAAGAATCTAATAATGCCTACAACTACTTATAATCTAATAACCTTCATCTTCAATTCCCTTGTTATTCTTTTCATATTTTTTCCTAAAATTTTTGGGTTTAATCTTCTATTTTTCCCTAATTTTTTTGGCTTTAACTAAAAGATGGTACATATATGGATATATACACACATAGACACGCATATAAGGCTTTTGCACTACAAATCCGACTAATTCGTTTGGCAGAATCTCTAAATGCAATTCCTTATTCAAAAATCAGGTAAACAAACCAGATTCTAGTCATGTATCAAGGGTTTTCCCTATCCCGACTAAGTGGCGTTGGGGTTCCATGTCACAAAATATAATAATATAAATTAAAAAAAAAAATCAATTTATACTTGTACAACACGAGCTTTTGCATAACAAATCTAACTAATTTGTTTGGAAGATTCTCTAAATGCAATTCCTAATTCAAAAATCAGGTAATCCCTTGCTGTTCTTTTCATATTTTCCCTAAAATTTTTAGGTTTAATCCTCTAGTTTTCTTCTCTTCTAATTTTTTTCTTTCTCCTTTGCACGCCCTAGCAAACCCAATTCTTAAAACATATTCAAACGTCAACTTGGGAGAAGATTCAACAAAAAAGTAAAACCAATGTGAAAATCAAAGAACATTCTGAACATTCAACAATCCACATTTGGTCATGAAAATAAATAAATACTAACCAGTTCGATGACGTCGAGGTGACAATGACGGAGAGGTGACGACGACAACTGGGAGGGATGGCGAAAGCAGTGCTGACGGTGGCCGAGAGAGGGGAAAGTGAGGGAGAGAGCAAATCGGGGTGGAGAGGGGAAAGTGAGGGAGAGAGAACAAATCGAGAGGGAGATTGAGCAAGAGGGCAATGGCGTCGACGACAACACAGTTTCGACGGCGAACGAGAGAGAGGGGAAAGTGAGGGAGAGAGAGAAAATCGAGAGAGAGATTGAGGAAGTGGGCAAGGGCGCCGACGGCAACGGCAACGACGAACGAGAGAGAGGGGAAAGTGAGGGAGAGAGCAAATCGAGAGGGGATGGGAAAGTGACGGAGAGAGAACAAATGGAAAGGGAGATTAAGGAAGACCGAAGGCAATGTAGCGGTGACGGCAAAGGTGAGGAAGAGAGCATAGATCGAGAGGGACAGGGGAAAGTGAGGGAGAGAGCGTAGAGCACATGCGGGAAAGAGGAAGAAGAGGGGTTTAGCGCCGGTTAGAAATTTAAGATTTGTCTATGGTCTTTAGTGGACCGCCATCCATAAGTGATCTTAGCTCGGCTGTCTAATGAAGCCCGTCGTAGATGGTGGAGATGGCAGGAAGAGGATTTTTTTTCGCGGGGGCGAGGGGGAGGTGTGTTGTTGTCGAAGGTCTTTATTGGACCGTCGACAATAGTTAACTTTTATTGGTGGGCTTATCAAAGCTTAAATGACGGCCGTTAAAACCCCTGTTTTTTTAGTGTTAACTGACCTTTTTCTATTTTGTGCAACTTGTAAGATTTTGAAATGGTTGTTCTCCTTAACTTTAAGGAGAGCAGCTTTTGTATTATATATACTGTTTACAAAACGTTATAGTCAAAGGAGATACAAAGGGGACGTTACACGTCACACCTGTAATACATTCAAACATTCAAAATTTAAACAATACGGATAGCGTCCTTAGTGTTAAGGACTCTTATCTGTGACCCCCCTCCTCAAGTGTAGCAGGTTCTCCCGAACAGCAAGCTTGGACTACAACATGAGAAACAGAGGCCTGGATAGCAGTTTGGTGAGCAATCAGCCGTTTGATCATGAGACGAGATGAACCGCACGATGAGATCCTTACGTGAAACTTTATCACGAACAAAGTGATAATCAATTTCTACGTGTTTTGTACGAGCGTTAAATATAGGGTTTGACGTGAGATAGGTAGCCCCTATACTATCACACCATAGGAGAGGAGGAGTTTTAAGAAAAACACCAAGCTCATACAGGAGGGATTGAATCCAAATAAGATCTGCAGTAGCATTGGCAATGCCACGATATTCAGATTTAGTGCTTGAACGAGACACCGTTGGTAGCTTCTTGTAGGACCATTAGATGAAATTGCAACCAAGGTAAACACAGAAACCACTAGTATATCTTTTGTCGTCTGGACACCCAGCCCAATCAGCATCAAAATAGCATTGGAGAGAGCAAGTAGATGAGACCGACAGTAAAATCCCAAAAATAATCGTCTGTTTCAAATACCGTAAGATACGCTTGATGGCAGACCAATGAGTATCCGTTGGTCGTTGCATGAATTTGCAAACTTTGTTTACAGAGAAAGCAATATCTGGACGGGTGAAAGAAAGATATTGCAATGCCCCAACCGTACTCCGATATTCAGTAGGATCCGAGAGAGAAACCCCATCAAATTTCGATAAAGGGCTACCAATTGCCATAGGTGTAAGGAAAGGTTTTGAATCCGTCATATTGGTCTATGATAATAAATCCATGATATACTTAATCTGTGAGAGAAACAGGCTAAAAGAGGATCTATGTGCTTCAACTTCAAGAAAATAAGGCAAAGAACCAAGATCTTTGAGTGCAAACTCTAGACCAAGATTTCGAATGAGAGTGGTAATAAACTTAGAATTATTTCCCGTGACCAGTGTATCATCTACATAAAACCATGATGTATAAGATCAGATCTTCAGATTTGAGTATGAATTGAGACGAATCTGCCTTAGAAGTTTTGAAGTCCAACGATCTTGTAGAAAATTACTAAGGCTCTAAAACCAAGCCCGTGGAGCTTGTTTGAGCCTGTATAGGGCTTTGTGTAATTTGCAGACTAAGTTGGACCGTCTTGGATCAATGAAGCCCAGTGGTTGACTCATGTAAACTGTTTCTTGTAGAAGATCGTGTGAGAAGGCATTGGATACATCAAGTTGCCGAATTGCCCAATTATGTGAGACTGAAAGAGAAAGAATAGTCCAAATGGTAACATGCTTAATGACTGGACTGAAAGTCTCACCACAGTCAAGGCCTAGCTATTGATGAAAGCCCTTTGCAACCAAACAGGCCTTGTACCGATGTCATGAACCAAACCTGGAAATCTCAATGGAGTCCCAAAGTTTAAGTTGTAACTCTCACCCCATATCCATATGAGAGTGGATAAACAATATTTAACCAAAATCATTGAATTAAGTAGGATATTATATAAGATAATGTTATAAAAAAGTAATATTATTAAAATAATATCCATCACAAAACAATCTTCAAACATAAAACAGTGGAAAGAAAATAATACTAGTCTCATGCTTCAAATCAATCCCTATTAACCATTGAAAATCTGATCTAGTAAGTATTGAATTACAACAATTAAATCATATTACAAGTTCTACTAAAATCATCAAATAAAACCCTAATAATGACTAATATCTTCATAGCATCCTTGTTCTCCACCTTGGTCCTCATGGACTTTATGTCCATCATCTATAGGTCCTGAAATATGTTGTGCTCGAAAGCGTAAGCTACACTAGCTTTGTAAGTAAACAAGTCTAACGGAATTTATAATTAAAGTAGGGACAATGCCACTCTTTAATGGTAATCCATATAAACAATAATAAATGAGTCTGATATTATGAATGTAAAATAATATGAGATAAATGTTAGATATGTAAGTGATCAATATGATGGGAATGAATATATGTATGAGATCAAGTTTTAATGAATCCAATGCACACACAATGATTTATAGGTATATAGTCAATTTAGCAAACACATGAGCATAATCCTATGTTTCTATACTATAGAGATATATCATGGCATAATTATATATATAATTGATAAGGATACTTAAGTAAGCCTAATACAAGCGTTAGAACATGGAATCAGCATTATTAAGTAAACAATCAATGATATCTCAAGCAATTCTACTAATAAGGAAAATTGGTATACCACTTATATAATCACAACATTACACTATAAAGTTCACACATTAAGTATACATCTAAGCATGTATATAATGAGGAAATAAGAGTATTCTAATAATCATGATGCAATATGTTGTAATATGCAATGCAATATGCTGATTCAATTATTAATGCATGTTGTGCACCTAAGTATAATCACCACATGTGATTTAAGACAAACAATTTAATATGCATGAAGTATAGTATTCGTTTAATGTATGTTCACACCCGGTCAAACCCTAATCAATACGAATCTCAACTCAACCATTACTAATTTGGAAAGACTTGTGTGCCAGGCCAGGCTGCCAGCATTCTTGTAGCATGCCAGCATTCCTGCACCAGCCTACAAGACACCCACTCACAAGGACATGCCCGCCCATAAGGATATGCCCACTCGGACTCTAAACCCCACAATCTCCTTCACCGGTAAGTAGAGTCATCCTCGTAAGACAAGAATCAAATTTGGAGAACATATAATATAATCCAACTAGCTTGTGTACAATGTGTAATATTGTAACAACCCGAAAAGTTTAGCAATCCAAACCGCTCAAAAGTGCAACTGAAATTCTCTTTTAATTATTTTCTAATTATTATTAATTATATATTAATATGTAAATTTTCTATTTAGTCATTAGTCAAGTCGATCG